>JACAXG010000051.1:4513545-4949271 GCA_018881555.1 Amblyornis subalaris
AAACCTGCTCCCTCAAATACCCAGGATTTAGTATAGAACTAGAATTGGTTACTGGTTATTAAAGGACAGGACTCCTAGGGCACATGTTTTGACCTGAGGTACTGTTTAATGCTCCAAATTAATAAGCACTGGTGAACACATATCAAGATATTTGCTAGAAATTGTATAGAGCTGCTGTTTAAGTTAGCATGYCTGACTGGATTTTTAACACAAGTTTGGATGACACACCTGACAGTTTTGTACTCAGGTTCAAAAACCCATAGTACAGAGAAGTATCACCCCTAGTGAAAAGTGCAGGGGGTACAGTCTTTAGGTTTTGGTTAGGAATTTTGCATTTGTCTTTCACCCAGGCTCCTCCCCTGCCCACTGATGCCACTGCATTCCAGGGGGACGTTTTCCAAGCTATGCATGTGGGATAGACGTGGCATCTCAGTGAGGTTATGCCAGTAGCTACTGTGCTATTCGGACCTACTGTGTTTGACCTGACCAACTGGATCTATTCCTTTCAGAATCGATATGTATGTGGAAGGAATGTTCGATCTGAATGAGTTACTCATGAACTATGATTTCGAACCAGCAGATAAAAAGGAGCAACATTTTGCTACTATGATGGACAAGGCCACAAACAGATACTTCCCAGTCTTTGAGAAGGTATGTGGCAAACAGGTTGTAGCTTAATCAATACTGTTTTCTTGAAACTCCACCCTGGATGCACTCAGTTTTTATGGAGGGAAACTGGTGAAGCATTACCACTTGAATGGAAATGCTCTCTTTTTGGCTGGACTGGGAACAAGATGGAGACAGGACACCACAGAGGGAATAGAAGGGCACTACAAATCTGAGAGAGATGTAAAGCTGCAAAAACCCRGGACACACTGAGCTCCCCAAACGTCTGTGTTTCAGGCTGTATGTTGTTTCAGACAAAAGACAGTGTAGCATCAGCTTTGGCATAAAGTTTTTCCTCCTGAAGTGCAGATGCCCCTCTACCATAGATACTGTGTGAAAGCATTGCAGCTCCTTCTGTGTCTGACAAAGCTTAGCCTTCAATGCAGCAGCACCGATTCCATGAGCTACAGGAGCCAAGGCAAGTGGAGCACAACTGAGCTGCCAGAAGGAAATGTAGAGGAGAAGGGCCTGATAGCTCATGCCTAGGATGCCAGTGTCATCAGATCAGTGTTTGTACTACAGGTGTTTGTACTGCGCTTTCTTCTTTCAACAACAACTCCATGCAATGTATGACCTTGCTTTGAAAACATCATATGAAGTAACAGAGAGAAAAAAAATCATCTCCTCCTGGTTTTCTGTTCTTAGGTTTTGAAGGATCATGGAAAAGACTTTCTTGTTGGCAACCAGCTTAGCAGGGCAGATGTGCAWTTACTTGAAATCATTTTAATGGCAGAAGAGTTCAAGCCTGATATACTTGCCAAATTTCCTCTTTTGCAGGTAAATGAATGGCCAGTTTGAACGGACAGTGAATTGGACAAGACCACTGATTTAAACTGGCTGGGAAATATGGGAGAGTGGGAGGGTGAGAAGTGACATACAAAATTATTGAAYATCCTAAGTACTTTTAGCTGGCCTCAGATGCTGGTGGTTATTGGCACCTTCTGTCACTACACCCACAAAAGCGTAATAGGGGGAAGCATATAGTTCCTTCTGCAGCATCAACCCATAATGTTCTTTTAGAGCATGGATAGCGTTGAAATGTCTGACAGCTGCAATGATTCTCAAGCACAGTGCTGTTTGGGTTTTGTTTTGTAGAGWTTCAAAGCAAGAATAAGCAATATCCCTACAATAAAGAAATTCCTGCAGCCTGGCAGCCAGCGGAAACCACCAATACGTGAGGAAGATATCGCCAAAGTGATGGAAATTTTCTTCTGAGCAGCAGCCTAAAGTCACAGAAACTCTACATTGTGTTTGCTGATAGTGGGAAATCGAAATTAATGAAAAAAGTGAAAATGTTTTTGACCTCTCTTTCCTTGGCTCCAGGACAAACACTTCCAAAGTAAAGCTGCATGAGCGTACCAGCAAATGATCTGTTCACTGATTTTGGGGGTATATTGGACAACACGGAATGCCTTAAATTACTCAAGAGATCATCTGAAATAAAGTCTTATTATTGACACTCAAAACCTGGCTGTTGACTGATTTCTTGCTGCTACTTCTATGCCTRATGTCCCTCTCATTCTGTTTTGCTGGCATTCCCAAGAATTGTTGGATAATGAAGAGAGTTTATGCCAAAGAGTTAGTGNAATTGGACAAGACCACTGATTTAAACTGGCTGGGAAATATGGGAGAGTGGGAGGGTGAGAAGTGACATACAAAATTATTGAAYATCCTAAGTACTTTTAGCTGGCCTCAGATGCTGGTGGTTATTGGCACCTTCTGTCACTACACCCACAAAAGCGTAATAGGGGGAAGCATATAGTTYCTTCTGCAGCATCAACCCATAATGTTCTTTTAGAGCATGGATAACACTGAAATATCTGACAGTTGCAGTGATTCTCAAGCACAGTGCTGTTTGGGTTTTGTTTTGTAGAGTTTCAAAGCAAGAATAAGCAATATCCCCACAATAAAGAAATTCCTGCAGCCTGGCAGTCAAAGGAAACCACCATCAGGAGAGGAAGTTGTAGCCCAAGTGATGGAAATTTTCTACTCCTGAGCAGCAGCCTAAAGCCACAGGAACCTTATTTCAGTGTGTTTGCTGGTAGTGGCAAATCAAAATTAATGAAAAAAGTGAAGAGAAAAAAAAGAGTTTTGATCTCTCTCTCTTCTTGGCTATGRGACTGGTTTTAGCCTACTGCAAACACTTCCTAAGTAAAGCTGCATGAGCCTACGAGCAAATGAAATAGTTTACTGATTAGGGCCTATATTGGACAATTCAGGATGCCTTAACGTACTCAAGAGAATATCTGAAATAAAGTCTTACTTTTGATACTCAAAACCAGGCAGTTCAATGATTTCTTGCTGCTACTTCTATGCCTAATGTCCCTCTCATTCTGTTTTGCCTGCATTCCCAAGAATTTTTGGATAATGAAGAGATTTTTTCCCAAAGAGTAGGTGCGGTATCTATTCTGGGAAATGCCAGGAAAAGCCTGCAGGTTCTGGTTAGATGGGGATGAAAGGTTTGAATTCAGCTTTCCTCAGAGCTTAACTTGGAATGTGCTTGGACCAGAGGTCCTCCTGCACCTCTKTTTTGTCACTGGACATTTAAACTCTTGTACTGCAGCTTCACCARTGTKTCCTTTATCAGAAGRTCTATTGTAGCAGCTAAAAGCACTTTGCAGACTCTGAGAAATGAATGCTTGTCACCAGCTGTGAAGTTTAAAACTTGTTGTTTGAGGAAGAAGGAGTCAGGATGGTGTNCTAAAAGCACTTTGCAGACTCTGAGAAATGAATGCTTGTCACCAGCTGTGAAGTTTAAAACTTGTTGTTTGAGGAAGAAGGAGTCAGGATGGTGTGAGGTGTTAGTGAGACCTTGTATGTAGGACTTCAAATGGACTTACATCACTTTATATTAAATTACGTTTTATAGAATTTCATAATTATAGAATGTTCATTTAATCAAGTTTTATTGTGGGAATTAACAGCAAGCCAGCAGACCTGTCTAGTTCCGACATAGATTTCAGCACAGTGCGTTTGTACCTGTGGGAAACAGAAGCTAAAAATGTAAGCCGTAGAGAGAAAAAACAGCAACATGACTGCACCTGGTATTTTTCTGAGTGCTTGAATGCTTAAGCTATAGGTGTCCAATGGTAGTATATTGTAGGTAATGATAGCCAATGGATCTATTGTAGTAATTTAGCAGCCAATGACTATGTAACACGAATGATAACATACAAAAGTGTGTAAAGAGAGGCTGTTTGTTTAATAAATGCTTTTTGCCTGGAGAAACTGCTGGGGTCTGTATGTGTCATATCTGTCTCAACAGCGACACGATTACTGAGATTGTAAGACCTTTGAACAAATAAATATGTATATTTATCTAGTGAATGGTGTTCCTGCCCAGGGGAGGAGGGGTGGAACTAGATGATCTGTAAGGTCTCTCCTAAGGCAAACCATCCTATGATTCTCTGATATTGTTTAAACGCCAAAGGAACCAAGTGGGTAAATGAAAGAGCTAGTGCCCTAAATCCAACTAAAACTAGAGTACTGACAGTTTTAAGCTGGGCAAATTCAGGGCACTGTAGCTCTTGCTAAACCAAATAGTTTCTTTGTAAGAGTTGTCATGCATCTGGAACCGGTTTTTGTCATCAAAAAAGGAAAAAAGCCCATGTTTTTCAGCAGCAAAGAAAGTATTAACAAGAGTTGTTGCACAAGCTGTTTCCTTCCCACCTCACTGAAGCATTCGGACAACACTTGCAGCTGCTGTACAGGAAGGACCTGAAGGAGACAGCCCCTCATACTTTAACAACTAATTTTTTTGTGTGATACCCTGCAACTTATACAACCTCCCCGTGCAACATAAGGAGAATATCCCAGCTCTCATTTTTGTTTAGGGAAATTCAGCAAAATTTTACATAGATGTTGACCTTGACTGCAAGTGATGCCTACCACACTATTAACCAGCTAGATTAGATAGGCAGGATGGTGCATGGGGGTCTATGCTGTACTGACTTCTTCAAATCAAGTCAGTTGTCCAAAGAGAACAGTCAGGAGTGCAGAAGGCAGTTTGCACTTCATTCACTCTCTTGCACTTATCTTTGGTGTGTATTATCATTGAGTCAAATTCAGGGAAACATTTTTGACAGAAAAAAGCCAAAACCCAAAACCTTTCTATGTCCAGAGAGGAAATTTAGCAGAAGTGTCCAAAAGGAATAGCCCCTATCTCTCAGCAAGGCATAGAAGCTTGTGAAAGATTTGAGCTGAATTAGTTGATGTGACTCATATGAAGTGGCGATGTGTTAAAAGGACAAAACCATAAAATATTAGAATAAAAGTCTGATTGGGAGCAGGATTCTTCTAAATTGTGTGAGCTTTTCAGCCGTTATAATTATCTTTAACTAGCATGGTGCCAAGCAATGAAAACAGGAGTCATGCCATTTTGTGCTGGCACACATGGTCCCAATGATCATGACCTCTCATCTGTCTTACATTTATACATTGTCAGCATTAGTCAGGAACTGATTTCCTCTCGCTGAGAAGTAACTGAACAGAGCTAATTGGCTGTATTYGCTTAAGAGAGAGAGGTTTCCCATTTGCAGAGAACTGATTGCACTTCTCTGTGTAGGAGGGGCTACGCATTTATATAATCTCAAGGCAGAGCTACTGAGAGCTTAGAGTGAGTTACACTGTGCACAAGGTAAGTGGTTTTTTATTATGGACGTGCATAGGGANGGAGGGGTGTAATTTTGCCGTCCTCAGGGCTCCTGGCCGAAGGGCAAAGGGCGAGGTGTGTGACAGACCGGCTGGCGCTCGAGGAACGTCCTGCCGTGCTGCTCCGGGGAGTTTGTCCAGGGGTTATTCCCCAGCATCTGTCACGCAGCAGGGACTCAGACGGGCGGGTGAGTGGGCACAAAGGGGGTTTGTGTTTGGCTCTGGGTGGGATCAGCAGGGAAGCTGAAGAGGAACTGCTCTTTGGAGCGCAAGTTTTGCAGTCTCTGGGGGTACTTTGCCTTTCACCTTGTCCAGACACTCCTCCTAGTCGGGCGGTGGAAGGAAACTTTTGAATCCAGCCTTGGCCCGAGCCCCGGTGCAAACCACCCCTGGTGCGCAGTTGCAGTCTTAAGATGGCCGGGCTCGATGCGGTGCTGGGCTGTACGGTCGTCCTGGGGAACGCCCCGTGCGGGGCGACTTTGAGCAACAAAGCGTCGCAGAGAGCTGCTGTGGGGTCCATATCCAGTTAGGAAGAAAGTTTAGAATCTTGCATCAGCTTCTGAGCTTGCTGCTAAATTCACTTACTTGTTTCTCACTGAAAGGCCGACGCCTGAATTTTTTTTTCAACGAAATAATGTGCGGTTTTTTTAATAGAGAGGTCACAGCAGTAGCTGTCTCTCTGACATCTACCTGGCTGTGGTCCAGGGAAGGTCATTAAAACATCAAGAAAGTTTGTGATTGACTTTCAGATCCATTATTGCTATTCAAGAAAGATAATTTCCCAATTTTGCTACTCTTTTGTGACTACTCACTATTTTACAAAGGGATATTCATTACAGAGCCCTAACAGGGTCACCAAAATACTTTGCAGTCCTATGTAAGTGTTCTGCCTAACCCCCAAATTTGGACCTTTAGTAGTGCACTTCCAGGAAGAGAAAAGGTTTTTCTYACCTGATCAAAAAGCCTCAACCCTTGGCTGATCCCCACAAGGAACTGTGATGAACAAATACAGCTTATGTTGATACCTAAAATTTTTTTCACTAGTTCTGCTCTTCCGCATTTCCAGCTGTTTTGAGTGGAGAACTGAGCTGACATTGGCAAGTGAGGCTCTGGTTCGGCTGAATTTTATCAGCTCCACCTCTGCTTTGGGGAGAGGTCAGGGAAGTTTGCTCTTTCTCCTCATGCTAGCCTGTCCTTATAGCATGTTTCCCAGCCTTGATCCCACATGCTGGAGTTTAGAGTGCTTGTCCAGTCTGTGATGGTCCAAGTGCATTTCCCCTCTCTGATGGAGTGGAGTTGAGAGTAACATCTACTTTCTGAGCATCAGGGAATGAAGTATTTTTGAAGTATAGAAGGTTGGGAGTTCTCTTACTTGGTATAGTGTAATTCACACATGGGAACTAGAAATGAAGTATAGGTCATGGTCTTACATGCGTATGGCCTGGTAAGGGAGCTGTGCTAAGTCACTTCTTTGAATGCCTTGTTGCTGTTCAGGTGTCAGGAATCCAGCTAGGCATCCAGCAGTGCTATACTGGATGCCAACTCCAGTCAAGACATAATCTATTGACAAGCACATATTTTTGTATTGGGAGAACTTTGTTGCAGGAGACTGAGATATTTGGGGACATATGCATTGCCAGGGCTAGGTGGAAGCTGAGCAGTGGTTTTGACGACCTGTATTTTGAATGGGGGCGCCATGTTTCTCTTGTGAGTCCAGTTCCTAACAGAGCAATGGCTGTTTGGTGTGGAGCCTGTTGAAGATACCACTCAACATAAAGCGCTTCGGTGGGGAACGCCAGGGATGCAATCTCCCCTCCCACTGTTGTGCTGTTTGTGCTTCGTTATTGATTCCTCTGGGATTATAGCCAAAATTTTCACTTTGTGGCTCATTTATGTATTGTGAAGTCTCTGCAAGATAAATAAGCCTGCCTGTAAACAGATAAACCCTTGACTTAACAATGAAGCATTCTGTTAGTCTGTGACTCTGTCTTCTTATGAATCTGCTTCATTCTTCTGTGACCCATTAGTGATAAGAGTAGTGTTAGCTTTGTTTCCAGCATCACGCAAGCTCACATCAGCTGCCGATGTCATACAGTGGCATGTGACTGCAGATGGTGGGGAAATTTGAAAGGACGAAGTGTTTTATCCCAGTGCCATCATCTGGTGGGCTGACTTGAGCCCTCTGCTGCTGGGGGCATTGCCCAGGCCTTATCTGCCCAAGAGAGGTCACAGTCCCATTTGTTTGGTTTCGATTTTAAAGTGAAGTTTTCAGGGCAGATAGAATATAAATCCCTGTTACAGTTTGACTGTAGCAGAACTAGCTAGGGAAGGCAGCAGGCCTGGTGAAATATAGTGCTTTTAAAAACACAGTTGTAAAGGCACAGGAGCACAGGGCTCTGAGTTGTCATATGAGAGAGGTGAAAATAGTGCTGCTGTCACTGGTTTGGTGTTCTTTGGAAGCCATTCATTTGATGTAGTACATTTTCAAGTCTGGTATGACATGGTGCTGTCACAAAACCCAGCATCTACTGAAGAGATTGCATCACTGCAAGGTTAAAAATGTATTAATTCAGGAAGACCCTACAGTTCTGCTTTGGTTGTAAAACTCTAATAAACTGTTAAAACTACACTGATATATGATTCAGGAGATGCTTATTGTCATGATGTGGTTGAATTGCTGCATATTCAGATAGTGTGYACTTTTTCTTTTATTCCATTAATCCACAGGAAACTTGATTGCATCAAGCACAAGTGTGTAGGCATTGATTATTTTTCTACTTTTACATTCATCCAGCTGTATTTATTAGTTTGGATTGGAACATTTAAAATGCTAATTTAGAGCATGCTTCCTATGAGATCATCATCTTGATTTTATCAGGAAACAAGAACTCTGAAATCATGACAGGGAAACCCAAGCTCCACTACACCAAGGGAAGGGGGAAGATGGAGTCAATCCGATGGCTGTTAGCAGCAGCTGGAGTTGAGGTTTGTACCTTTTTTTTATAAAGTGATCTGTGATTAAAATAGGCATTCTCTGGAAAGGTTTCCCAATTGCATCTGTGCTTAGGAATATGCACATCATCACATATTGTGATGCAGAATGCTTAGATTGAGTGATATGCTCTTGTGTTGTATTTCATGTATTCCTTGAGCAATAGTTGCACAGTAAAAGGATTTTAGCATACAAAGAGAATTGATAGGTGTCATTTTTGAAACATACTTTAAGCTGAGATAGTAAATTGTTGCCACAGACAAAACTGTGACTTTTTCTCAATGCTCATAACTTGCCTGTGTCTCGTGATTCTTCTCTGCTGAAAGACCATGCATACCACATGAAAACTTTAAAACATTATCGCCAGACAAAGTGCCTTTTGTTCTTTGGGTCAGGACCTGAGTAGGATAAATTGGCAGATCTGCCCCAAAGGTGGCATTAAGGGATCTCTCTAGATTCACATCAGGTGAAGACCATCCTGAGGCATCTTAATTTCTACATGAAGTCTTTGTTTGAATATGGTTTTTTGAAATTGTTTATACTCCATTGGAAATAAAAGAGTTTTTTAATGGTGCTCACTTGACTATGTTGCTGACAGGGAATTTGCAGAGCATGAGTGCTGAGGAAACAAAGATCTTGTCCTCATTCAAAAAAAAAAAAGCCAGTGGGGGAAATAGGGAGATAAATGCTGTATTAACAAAGGCATAACTTACAAAAAATTACTCAATATTTCATGAAGCATCAACTGCTTTTTAAGTGAATGATTTGGTATTTGTTAATGGTTCATGCAGGCAAGTAGTCTGGTCTTTGTAATGAGGAAGTTCTTTCTGGAGCATAACACATTGTACAATCCTGTGGGGTTGAGGATGCTACAGTCCTGGATTATTTGCTGGAGGAGAGATGAAGAATAGGAGTAGGGGGTCTGTTAAGGATGGTTTCCTTCTGACCATCCAGGAGCCTCTCCAGCACTGCTTAAAATAATTCAGTTGTGGTGCAACAACAGAGTAACAGCTCGATCTGGTGCCTGCCTCTGAGGAGGGACCCGGAACAAAGGAAACCCCAGGCCTTTTATGCCCTCACAGTCTAAGTGCAGAAGAGTTTGGGGTCACTGGCTCCTGCTGTGTCTCACCTGGCCAGTGCTGCAGGTCCTGTGCCCTTTGTTGTGCACAGGGTCACCAGTTCCCTGCCTCTTGCCTCGGGATGCACCACCCAGAGCTCTGTGAGCAGGTGGAACTGCAGCTGCTCACCCAGCTACCGGCACTGAATGGATTCCTCGACAGGGTCAACACAAGGAGACAAGTATGAAGAATAGTATGGAGAGGTGGACTCTAACTTCCAGACTTCCTTCCACTTCTCCATTGCTTTTGGAGTGACACAGTGTTGTTTCCTATCGTTGCTTTTTAGTTTGAGGAAGAATTCATAGAAACGAAAGAAGACCTAGAAAAGTTGCGCAATGGTGAGTCTGTAAACTGTACCCTTAATATGAATTCACACGAATGTAACAAAAGAACAACAGGTGATATTTTTTTAAGACCTGCAATATGATGTGACCTGTAAAGAAAACCTGTTTCCTGGTGGATGCATTGATCCCTCAGAATTAGAAATGCCTTGGTCTCTTACCAGTTCCTTTTCTTATTTTCAGTGGAGTACTTCAGCAGTCTGAGTAGTTTGCTCCTTTTCCTTTCCTAGATGGAGTCCTGCTGTTTCAGCAAGTGCCCATGGTGGAGATTGATGGGATGAGGATGGTGCAGACCAGAGCCATCCTCAGCTACCTTGCAGCAAAGTACAACCTCTATGGGAAGGACCTGAAGGAGAGAGCCTGGTACGGTAACAGTGTATCATTTACTAACACTCCTCCATAATTTTTAATATTTACAAAAAGAATGTTGCTGTGAAATATCTGCATGTAAAGGTGCATATACCTCTGCCAGGGCTTTGGCTCCTCGGACCCATGGATTGGGTGAATGGACTTTTTGATTGATAAATTACTAATTGTCAACATTGTGAGACCATTAGGGCTACCTGCAGGCTCATTTGATTTCACAGACCAGAACTGCATTAAGTTCATGGGGGGCAGTAATACAGTAATAAAGGCTAAGTATGCCTTTCTTTGTCTTTAAATGGGAAAACAGAAGGAAAAAATTACAGCTGCCTGAAAAAAATGTATTGTTAAGTGTTCTAGTTTCCTTTTTTCAATATGTAAAGAATCTTTCACAGCTGATGTAAAAAAAGACATGTTCAGTGGCTTAATACTATCAAAAGTTAAACCAGTATTTTCTGAATATTACTTTACTATGTATGCTTTGCTATGTAAACTTTTGTAAGTATGGATATTTTCCATTCTCATACTTATAGGGCTAATGCAAAAGAAAAAAATCCTCATTTAATTTTTCTTAAAAAAAAAACCCAACAACAACAAAAAAACCATGCAAAAGACCCTACCGCAGAAAAACCCCCAAAACAAAAAAAACCCCACCAACAAAAATCCCCATGCGAAAGTTCAATTAAGTCCTTAACCTAACAGACTGTCACCTACTGTAGATGGTTTATTTTGTGACAGTGGAAGGGCAACTCCAGAGTTTGTGGAGATTATTATGGACTGGCAATTGGTAGCCAGCATCCTTTGATGATTAGACCTATTTTTTTTCCTAGCATAGTTTGCATATGTGGTCTTTTCTCCCACAGCATAAATGAATAGATTATCAATGGAAAACAGCATGAACTCCACTTTAAATACATTAATTGCAGCTTTTTATCTGTACTTTGCTTATTGCATACACTGTAAGCCTGTTTTACAGTCTGTGCTTTGAAATAAAGTGGAAGTTTTCTTTTTTCAAAGTGGAAGAACAAGAAAATAAACCAGTRTCTTAGGTTACATTTACTAATAAGCATTTTACTCAGTGATAACTTCAGTATTGTATTTCAGGAAAATAACCAAAATGGAAAGTTTTAATGATAAATGTGAAAGAAAAATATTTTTTTCAGGATTGATATGTACGTGGAGGGCACTACAGACTTGATGGGAATGATCATGTCTCTCCCTTTTCAACCAGCTGATACAAAAGAAAAGAATCTTGCCTTAATCATTGAACGAGCTACAACCAGGTACTTTCCTGTTTATGAAAAGGTAAGTGATAAATCACCAGTAGTTCACAAAGACAGTAAGGTGGGGTTCAGGCTCCCCTTCCCACCCCACTCCCCTGTCCCCACACATGTACTTTCCAGAAGGCAAGTGACAGTACAACTCCAGAAATGTATGATGGAGCCAGTATTCAGCAATGTGAAAAGAGGGCCACAAATTTTCTGCTGGTTTTAGTACTGGGTCTCTTTGCTGTCCTTCTTTTCAAACCTATCTTAGTGGCTGATGGCTCCCAGCATTTTGCATTAATGTCCATTTCAATACTTGTGCCAGCTTTCAGAACTTACTGCCTGAAAATGTAATGTGTTATCATAGAATTGTTAAGGTTGGAAAAGACCTTTTAAGATCATGAAGTCCAACTGTCAACTCAGGACCACCACCGTGTTCACCATTAAACCATGTCCTCCAATGCCATATCCACATGTTTCTTGAACACTTCTGGAGATGGTGAGTCCACCACTTCCCTGGGCAGTCTGTTCCAGTGCTTTACAACCCTTTACATTAAAAAGAAATTCTTAAGATCTAATATAAACCTCCCCTACTGCAACTTGAGTCCATTTTCTCTTGTCCTGTCACTTGTTACCTGGGAGAAGAGGCCAACCCCCACCTCTCTATGACCTTGTTTCAGGCAGTTGTAGAGAGTGGTAAGGTCTCCCACTCAGCCTCGTCTTTATTCTTGCTGTTCAAAGTTAAATATATTTGTGCTCTACAGCTAAGGATCTAATTCTATGATCTTTCTTAAATTTATTGCTTAAATGTATTACATTTAGAGACTATGACTTCATTATCTGAATTGCTACTTGGGCATCCTTAGGTGTGCACAGAGAGGCTCTCTTACAGAGAGGTAAGTAAGAAGCATCTAGCTTAGAAAGCATAAAGGAATTATTTACTGTCTAGCATGTACTAAAGAGTTAGCCTGAGCTAGGAGGGAAGGCATTGGTGTGCTTGCCATCCCCATAGAGCACATGAAGAGTCTTTCTTGGCTAGGGAGGAGTTGGTCTGGAGGGGATGGATTGTTCTTTTCTTCTTCCTGGAACATCTCCTGGATGTTACTGAATTGCTGTTTTCTACCAACTTGCTGTTTGTTCTGTTGTTTTATTTTTCCCATGAG
Source organism: Amblyornis subalaris (assembly GCA_018881555.1). Classification (NCBI taxonomy): domain Eukaryota; kingdom Metazoa; phylum Chordata; class Aves; order Passeriformes; family Ptilonorhynchidae; genus Amblyornis; species Amblyornis subalaris. The sequence continues at coordinate 4,526,104 of JACAXG010000051.1, forward strand.
GACGTTTTAATTTTTTTTGTGTGTTAAAATTTTCCTGTTTGAATTGAGCCAGCTGTGATCCTCATCTCACGAGTTTGCTTCTGTTTGTACATTTACCCTTTGTGCCTCGTGTGGTTGTGCTGTACAGACTTTCTCACAGTGCTTTTTCAGAACATCGTGGTCTCTTTGGCAGTCTGCCAAGGGTACAAAGCTGTGTTGTTTCAGAGCTGAGCTGGGCTTCCAGCTTGAATCCTTGGTTACCAGGCAGCTGAAGTCCATTCAGAAAAATACAGAACTTGATACAATTTCATGTCCCACTTTATCAGAGCCTTAAATTGCGCAACCAAAACCCATAGAAGCTACTCTGTAAAATAACGATATAAAGGACATAATCCAGCATTTCTGTAATCAGAGTTCATACATATCCACTGCCATACCAGTGGAGGGCTGTGCTGAGAGAGATTGTGTGCAGACATTAATCTTTCAAGAATAGAAGTTTGATAAGAATTTTAAGTTACTAAACAAGAAAAAATAACACACCAATATTCTCTAAGCCTGTGCCTAGTTGGCATAAACTACTGTTGTTTTAGCGTGTATGCTTCCTGTAGAAGAGTCTATAAAATAATCCTTGTTTGCTTAAGGTAAAGACACAACTAAACTGTCCTTGATTTTAGCCTAGTTAATTTTGTTAGAATAGTTAATAATTTTCTCTCTGTACCAGCTGTTTAAGATGTTCATTGATTCACCTTATCAGAGTTTGCAGTCCATGTGTTATTCATTCAGCAAGTTGACAGAAAACACCCGAGCTCTAAGTGTTCACTTTAAACACTCAGCAACCAGATGGGACAGCAAAAGGCAATGTAAAGCCCTTCAGGCAACCAGATTCCCATGCTGTGTTTGGGAGTTTCCATCTGGTTTTTATAAACAAGCTGTGGTGGATCTTGTTGGAGCAGTGTAGGAAATAACTGCATGAAGGTATCAGCTGTGACTCTGCCAGTGATTGCTGCCTCTGTGGTAAAACTGGCAGATGGGACTGGAGAAGGAGTTGGCTTCCAAAGTCACAGACTGATGTCTTAGTTTCAGCGCACATTTGTTAAGAGTGGTCTTAGAGTGGTTTAGGCGCAGACACGCCCTGCTCTTGCTCCTAATAGGAGGGTGATAGTCTTCAGGACAAAGGTAGGCTGCAGAGCTGGTAACTGCTCTGAAGCTGTGCTGCACCGTTCACCACAACTTGTCTACTGGAGTTGCTTGTAGCTTTGTCAGGCTGTGATTCTTGCATCAGCAGTCTGCCACAAAAGAATCTTTCCTTACAGGATGAAATGTGGGAAGGCTGGACCTGTTCATTCTGGACCTATTTCAAACTGTAATCTGTAGTCTCAAATTTTGCTGAAACATCTGGAAATTCATTTAACTTTTTTCTTAAAAATTCAAGGTGTGCTTACACGTGAACGAGCTTGACTACATCTTCAAATTACTTTAGTCCTGTTTCTTTTGTGTGATTAAGTCTTTCTCGTGGTACTGGACTTGGTATACAGCTACCTGGTGTAGCAGATTAGAGTGAGAGATAGGACCATGCACACTCAAACATGACTTCTGATTGAATTTTTTTTGTATAAAGAATATTTATCACTTCTTAACTTCATAGGTTCTTGTATGGCTTTGCTCTGCTGTGTGTTTTTTCAGACATCTGTCTGCAATGAAATACCTAGAAAAAATTGTTACATCCTATGTGGCTTTTTTACTCTTTTTTTATTTGTTCATATTTTATAGGCCTTAAAAGATCATGGACAGGATTATCTTGTTGGCAGCAAATTAAGCTGGGCAGATGTCCATCTGCTGGAAGCCATTTTAATGGTAGAAGAATGTAAGCCTGATGTACTGTCTGCATTCCCTTTGCTACAGGTTAGTAATCATCTGGTCTGAATATGTAAGGAAACATACAAATGTCACTGACCGTTGTTAACAGCTAATTGGTGTTTACATCTTTTGAGCCATTGTACTGACACTTCTCTCGTCTGTGTTGACTACAAAAACGTGCACTCAGTGTACTGCCTTGCTCCAGAGCTCCTGGGGGCTCACCTTTCTCCAGCTCTACTTTTCCCAGCTGTTCTCAGCTGGCAGGAATTCACTTACTAATGCTACCAGTTTGGTCCTTTAACTGCTACTTCCCTGTCTTCAAACACAGCAACAAGCATCAGGAAGGGAAGTCTGTGGCCTGATGCGTCTGCAGTTCCTGTCCTTTTCTATTTGCCAGCAAAATTAAATTTTGAAGGAATCATATACAAAGAGCAGTTAAGTTTCTTATGTAATGACTTCTGTAGTGCTTTGCATTGAAGAGTTCCTGTCCTTGCCTCTTTTTTTGGCCCCCAAATATATCTGCAGGATTTGGATCCAGGATGTGGGTTTTTTTATTTTTTTTCTTCCATTTTTTACTAGCTGAATCTTAACTTTTTAATATTAATTTCTCCTTCCCTGTCCAGGAAACTAAAGGTAAACTTTATAGCACCAGCATTACAGACTGGAAAAAGCTACTGCCTTTCTCTGTTTAATAACTATGTCTGACAAGTAAAAATCAGTCACCTGCTTTTTAAGCTATGAAGGATGGAATTATAATTTCCTTACTCTCACTGGCTTTACTGGTGCTTCTTACAGGCTTTTAAAGGAAGAATCAGCAACATTCCAACAATCAAGAAATTCTTGCAGCCTGGCAGCCAGAGGAAGCCACCAACAGATGAGAAGTTTGTTGCTGTTGTGAGGAAAATATTCAATATCTAATCTGCTGAAGAAAACACAACTGTAGTATATTAGCAGAGCTTGCCTTGTAAGGGTAAATTGCATAGATGTGCTCTCTAATTTGCATCCTATAGCCAGTGTTGAAACAGAATACACTTTTAAATTAGAGTAAAAGGCTGATTTGGACCTGTTGAGTCCAGAAAGTGGTATTTCATGAAGCAGTTACATGAAATAAAATATGCTGACACTTTGTGTGTGTTCAATTACAGTACATGCCTGATAGGGCAAAATGTTTCAACTGTAGCTTCCAGAGTACTGTAGAAAGCCACACGATCCCCAACCCCCCTTTTATATACTGCAGGAGAGAGGAGCCACTCCATAAAAATGGAGACGTCATTTAAACTCAGGCCTAGAATCTTTAGGGTTGGTTCTTTAGGTGGTCTCCTAGAAAGCTCACTGTCCCYCTGCCATATTTCTCTGTTGCCTCTGTACTTTCAGAGCTGCAATTTAAAAATTGAATAAATAAAACCTTTAAAAATAAAATAAAATTAAAACTCACATCCTTGGAAGTTTACGAGCAAAAGTAAGAAACTTTTCTAATCCCCACATGAATCTCTTAGAAGTGATTTTTTTCACTGAAAGATCAAAGTCCTTATGTTTAACTGCTCTGCTGTGATTTTCATCCATTGAAAGCACCTATTCCCCTGCTCTTCTTATTGCTGCTTGGCTGGCTGTTCAGTGATGCAAATGCCCCTTGAGTGTTTTCTTTGTAAGGTTTTACCTTCTGCAGTCACTTCCCAAGTAGTTGTAAAGCAAACTGCACTGGCTGCTTACCTTTTCAGTAGAAGTTAGTTTTACCTCAACAGTGCTTAAAAGCATTCACTATTTCAGATTTCTTTACCCTAATTTCATGGGAACCATCACTGCATCCTTTAAGAACATTTTGCTTACATTCCCTGTACACCAGAAGACAGTCTTAGCCAAGCTTTGAGACCCAGGGAATATATATTTTGTATGTGAATCAAAGCAACTTCAATTCCTGAATAGTTTATGACTGAGTCTCCCTTGCTTAGGGGGAAGACTTCAGCAAGATAATCTGTGTAAGACCTGAATGGCAAACCTGTTCCAGAGTACTGAGAGTTTGGAACGTGTCTGTGCAGCATGACAAACCTCAACCATGGTTCATGTCAGTGGCCATTTACAGCATGGTACATGTTTTAAACCACTACTGAGTGCAAAGCAGAGCACCAGACTCTGCCATTGACAAAATGGCTCACTTGTCTGCATAGAAAACTGATAAGCTTCCAACATTTTACATTTTGTTTGAACACTGATAATAATTTTTACATTTAGCACCAGTGGAACAAGAACATGTGTTGGAAAGGAAAGTGGGTTTTCTAGTGCAACACAGTACAGGCCCGAGACTTTTTTGATTTAGAACTGATTATTTAATCTCAGAAACTACAAAATTATACTTCAATACAAGATACCTTTTTAGCATAAACATGTATTTATATATATTCTCTCAGAGATACAGTGCAAGACTAATTCAATTTCCTAGGGTGCTCAGCACCCCTAAAAGAGATCAAACTTACTAAGAAAGATCCCTTGAGTTAACAGACTGCTTAAATGGAAGTAGATCAAAATATAGTAGATCAACAAAACACTTGTTTTAGTTTTTAAAAAAGGCTTTTAAAATATCAGCACATGTCAATAATCAACAGGTACAGATCTTTTACAGAAAATACAAATGCAGTGTAAGATTTGTGTTCAAACTTGTCTTTCAAGTATGGAGAGAATGTCTGTTTGTTTGGTGGGCATGGCATTCATATTCGGATCTTCAGTTGCTAAATTCTCCTACAGCAGCATAAACACAAGCCTCAAAATCATCAAAAGGCTGAAAAAAAAACCAAACAAAACCCCATAAATATGGCTGTGCATGAATAAAACCAGTGAAAGTCATGATTAAATAACAGCACATTAATAAATAACTGACACTAGAACCTCTATTAAGCCATCTTTTCCAGTGTCTAAATCTACAGTCTCAGTGTCTGTTGAAACACAAAGCCCACCTAGGCTGGAAAAGCAATCCACAGTGGACAATAACATTTTCCAGTGTAAGTCCTGATTCTTAAATTTTGCATCTTGACAATTTGCTTCTGGTTTTTTCCTCCCTGTGTGTAACTGGAGTAAAACGGAATAGTGTTGTATTAAATCTGGTAACAATGAAGCAACAGTTATTATTCCTTCAGAAGATGGGGATTCTGATTTACACTTGAAAAATGTTTTGAGTTACAGACGCATTGGGAAAAAAAGTTTTGAACTTAACTCCATAATTTAATTCCAAAACAGTAAGTACAGAAAATGGTATTTTCCAGAATGCCAAATAGCAGCAATAAAGCAGTTAAAACAGTTAGAAACGTCATAATTTGCATTAATACTGATCAAAGTTCTTAGGTCAGGTCAAAAATGTCCTGGTTTTCAACAGTACCATGCTTCCAGTAGTGTTGAATGCAGCACTTCTAAACCGAAGTGTTGGCCTTTTTTTTAAGATGACTATTGTATAAAATTAGGTTAATTTTATGCATATGTGTTTGAAAACACTGAGGCTTATCCAGGTTCGTCCGAAACCCTTATCAATATGCATTAATATTTAATTGCTGACCTCTCCTTTCTGTGCTGAGAAAGTCACTTCTTTTCAGCTGTATCTGCCTACTGAGATGAAAAAGCCTGAAAAAAAGACTGTGACCTCCAAACTAATTTCACTTAAGCTGTACAGTTGCTGAATGATAGTGACTTCCACCAAGACTGCCTTGAATTAGGTGTCAAGTGGCAACTCTCTGAAAATCAGTGAAATCTTTACATTAAGATCCTCAATGTATATTTACCTCAGGCATGCTACTAGTCCGGCTGGCATTAATTTTTTGGACCTCTTGAACCTCATTCCCATTATAATGGTCAAAAGAAAAGATGAAACTGTAAAAGACAATCCAGTTTATTTATGTTCTCATTTCTCTCAGTGGACCACTCAGGCACATGCAGAGTTATCAAAGGTCATTGCTATTTTCCTATGAACTGCAATTTAATAAAACATTAGACCAGAGACAGAGTCTATAAAAACATTCTTGCTTTCCCAAAATACACAGTATGATTTCTTTTAGCTACAAATAAGGTTTCGATGTGCAGCAGAATGCTAAATCCTATTCCATGGATACTAAGTAAGTTTGTCAGACAGTGAATTCTACTCACCCATATCTACATTCATGGGGAGACACATAAAGTAGGAAGAATCTTCGCCATAGCAGTAATACGTATGCCGAATTATAGAAATAGTGTCTCATAAATCCCACCACCCTAGATCACTGCAGCTGTTTTCTAACTATTCAAGGAGCTAAAGCATTCAACTTTTTTTTCTGTTGTATTTTTAGAATATTAGCTCTTTATTTGCAGAGCCTTAAAAACTATATTGGAAGATTTGCCACTTGTTTTTGCTACAGAATATGGCTATCACCATCTCTTTCTTCATGACCACAAGTCCCCTTGTAGCCTTTTCCTATGAGGGAACCATCCTTGCTTGCAACAAGAAGTGGGCAGCCCAAGAGGGAAATAAATGCAGCACAAGCAGCAGAGAACAAACATAATGAAAAAAATTGCATCTTCTTTCTGGAGTAGTTATATCTAAAAATGGAGGCAGCAATGAACTCAACAGGCATGGGGATTTCATCTTGAACTATGGCTGCAGAGTGCTACATAAATGAGAAGATTGAGGAGAACACATAAAACTGCAAAGATAGCTACCTTCATTTAAGAACTGTCACTTGAAATGCTTCCTAGAAGTGGGCAGAGCGGCAGGACTTCTCATGGGCAGCTGGGCTTTATCACTCTCACAGCCAAAATAGTGGCAGTTACACAGATCTCTTCTGTTTTTATGGAGCAGTTAAACCATCTGGCTAATTCTCTTCAAATTCCACTGTCTAGTCCTGTGGCCAGCCCTGTGTTCACAGGTGTCAGAGACTAGTTTTAAACTCACTTCAGCATTATCAAACAAGCCCTGACAGTTACAAGTATCTTACAGAACTCTACCGGCTATGTGTACTCATTAAAGATACCCTGTAAAAAAAATATTACGCTCCAATATCCATTGCTCTTATTTTCTAGTCCCATAGCCTTGATCCTCTCAAGAATGTCTGAAGAGTAGACTATTCCACAGCATGTGTCTTGCTAGGGCCCTGACTATATTTACAATTTATTACAAGCTACAAAGCATGTTCACTCTGTAATGTTCTTTTTTTCCAGTTGCTAGTATCTGGCTTTTCATATGTGCAGTGACCTTTTAACACGTTCATCCTTAAGACTTGATTTTAGAAAGTACTATACATTCACTGTTTCATTCAACAAGTCAAAGAAATTCAATAAATCAAGGCAAATTCAATCCAGTGAATCATATTCAGATCAGAATCAATTTGCACTGTGAATACTACTAACTTGCATACTGAGGTTTGAATTTGCATTATTGCAAATTATTGCATTTAATTGCATTAAAATATTCAAGAAAGCATAGAGCTAATTTCAGGTGAAGTGGGAGAATGCCTGAAATAATAATTTATAAAACAACTAAGAGAATTTGCCTGGGGTAGCCATATGCTATGTACTCTTTGTATGTAGGACAAGTTACAAGAACCTTACTATCAAGATCTTGTACTAAAATATTACCTAAATTACTGCAGGACAGTCTTGCATAGGTGAAAAATACTGTTGATAATTATGGGTTTGGATGGGTAGGTTCTTTTAGATTTCCTAACCTTCTAAAGGTTTGGGTACTTGCTTCATTTTACATTGTAATTTACTGTACTGGTTTCTAAGTTCAGAGTGGTCACTTTCTTCTATGCACTTAATTTCCGTCTTTCATTTGTGCTCTAGCTGCTTTTCACACTTTGGCATGTTAGGCATAAGTGAAAACATTCTGGTTTTCCACAGAAGCATTACACATTTATAACAAAAAGCAATTAGAACATTTCTTTGTAAACACTCTAAATTAAGACTGCTTTAAAAAGTCTTTGTTCCTTTTACTCTATGTAAGAAGAACTTTCTAAGGCAGGGAGAGTGAACTCTATCTCATCTGTATTGCTGTAATTTCTACTAAATAAGTAATACAGATTTCTCCAGATGAGAAAGTCCTCACATGCCTACAGCTACATGAAATGCAAAACACTGACTATTTTAGATATCACACATTCAAACGCACATTAATGAAAAATTTTGTATTAGTCCTTTTAAAACCAAGGAATTGGGAAACAAGCAACATATATTACATTTTAATTAGCCTTCTCTTCCACAAATTCTATATTTAACTTAGTGAATTAATTGACCCATACAAGTACAATACCGTACGCTACCTAAAGGCATCTCACGCTGAATAATTACAAATTTACATGTTCTTAAGGCTATGTCTTCATTCAAAAAAAAGTTTTGGGTTTTTTTTAAACAGTGGGATAACTTAATCTGAGCAAGGCCATGGTGGCAAAACTGGAAAACCAATTTGAGGCCATCTAGGAGCAGATCAGGCCTGCCATTACCACCTTTACTAAAGAACTTGGTGGGAACACTTTGCTGACAATGCTATTCAACATTATTTTGAAATGGAAATTTTTATAACTGTGATTGATGCAAAGCACAAAGTCAGCATGAACAGTATACAAATTCTAAATTCAGAAAAAACAATTGTGTACTCACACAATCTGGATTAAATGTATTTTAAATGCATTTCTGCATGTGAAACCACAGCCTAAACCACCTTTGCTAAAACCATGAGTGAGACAAGCTCCCAGTAGCTCTTACTGCAAATCACTTATGCGAGAGTAATGTCCCCCTTAGGGATTGTAGTTTTTTGCCTCCACGAGGGTTTCATGACAAACTAGCTACCGTGACAATTATTGCATAGTTTGTATCCTGTCTTTCTTAGCAGCAAAGGAAAAATACTAAGTCCAACTATTTGTTTCACTGGGAGCTGAGGACACGTTACATTATGCAACACTGTATCATACAGCTACTTTACTGCTCAAATTGCAAAATTCTAATCTGTAACGCTAATGATTTTACTGCAGTACTATCTCCTGTTTCTCAGCTGGATTTCACAATATGTGCAAGGTTAGGTAACCATCTAATAAGAGGAGGTGCCTCCCAGCGGTAAGACACACCTGCTGACTTTGCGTGAATGATCCACCTTACCTTGCAAACAGCTCCTGAATTTTGCAAGTTAAGTCGAAGTGTTGAACTCTATTTAAAACCCAACATTTACACCGAAGCAATACTCAAAATTTACTAAAAAAGACAATTTTACATGCAGTTTGAGATATTGCTTTTTTTTTGTTTGTTTACTGTAGTAAAACACTTACACAATGATATCTTCACATTTCTTGGATCACATGTTATGCAATAAGCTCCATAACTAGCCAAAGAGCCAAAGGTGAGTCCAGCAGCTAAAGAGATTTTACTACCTGCAAGAAATCATTCAAATGTTATTTCTCAATACAATGTCTTTAAGCTCAATCTTTATACAGCAGTTCTCTCTCTACACAGTATTATCCAAATATATTAAAAGTAGAACTGATTTTGCTACAGTCCAGCTACCTCAGCCAATGTGAATAGAGAGGTAACATTTCTGTAACTGGGTTATTCTAATGCGTGGCATTAGGGGCAAAGTCAACTAAATTAGAGGGAGATGATCAGGATCCAGCAATACTTGCAACTTGGGAAAAATAACCCTTGAAGCAGAAACCTAGATCTGGCTATTTTCTTTATCATACTTTAGAAGTATTTTTGTAATTTCTCTGAACTGTCTATTCATTTTGACTATATCTTACAGCACTTGGGAGTCTCCAAAAATGGTAGAAATGTGTCAATATATATAAAGAGTAAACTGGACAACATGTGTAGTCATAAGGCCTTTCTGTCTGACATCAGTCCTGGACAAAGAAATGGTATCACCAACATCACATTTAATTAATAAAGAATGAAAAAACAATTAAATGGCAGTGAGGATCAAAACAAGGCTTCTAAAAGTAACTCGACATCTTCTTTCAGTGCTGTTGCAAAACTGGTTCATAAATTCCAGATATATCCCTAGTACATTTAGATTTCTGAACAGACATTTGTCTTGTTACCATATGATAAAAGTGTAAAATCTGCACAGTAGGCGTTGTTTGAATTAAGCTGATCCCCAAATGTTTATAAATAAAGAATCCAGACCCCCGATGTCATTTAGCTCCCAATTCTGTTATTTTGAGTATTTTTAATCAAGACTTTGCAAGAAAACAGAAATAACCAACAAAAAATAATCTAGATTCGCCACGAGGATTGACCAACCATTAAAGAGTCAGGAGAAGAGGTGAATGGGATAACCAGTGAGTGCAGCTGGCTGCAAACACAAAACCACAGCATTTTCAGAAATTCAGATGTGAAGCCATGTCTCCGAGATCAAAGCATGTGCACACCACGAAGGGAAACAGTGACCCTAAAGCTCAAGAATCGTGATGGATAATGGCCACAGGGAAGGAGACCGATGCGCTACTGGGGCTTTGCGGGAGAGCTGACGGGGACTCGCCTGGAGCTCCTGCCCGCCAGTCCTCGGTACCGCTGCGACCTCTGCCGGGTGCTGGGCTCGGGCACGGAGCTGCCAGCCGAGAGACTGCAAAAATCCCTGGAATACCGAAACTGCGCTTTGTGGTACACCGCTGCCTCAAACCTGCCTCGTTATTTTACAGTGAAAAGGCACAATTCTAACGGTACCAGAGAATTAACCACCAAATCAGAGCACCCAAGTAAAGGGGTTCTTTCCAATGTGCATCTGGAAATGTCAGAATCAAGCCTGGATGTCTCTGTAGAAAGTAAGCTTTAATCAAAGATCTACTGTGCTCAACACAGGAATGATTAAAGAGATGAGAAAGTCCAAAATGCACTGAAGGTCAAAGATAACATGACAGCCTCTCTTGGGGCTGAAAACAAACTCACTTAAATGCTTAAGCTGACCCAAGTACACCTCATGGGACTCAGCACATTTACAGCAGTGCAGGATGGATATAAAACACAGTTGTGTTAATTACGGCAAAGTTTTCATGTATCACATTGCAGAGAGGAAATTCAAATGCTTCATTTCCAAATGCTGCTGTCCCAGTATTTACCTTTACGAGTGTATGCTACACCACCTCCAACAACCAGCAATGAAGCATATGCAAAACCAATCCAGTCAATAGCCATGGTCCCAACTCTGGAAAAGAAAACACATTGCAACTGAAGGCAAACAAGTTCTTTCCTCCTGGTAAAAAAGAAATAATTACTTACAGGGTTCTAAATAACACTACACTCTCCTAAGTCTTGTCTGACTAGTGTGTCAAAACATTCAGAAGGTGAAGGTGAGTCTGTTGGCTATTGTACTATCCTTTCACTAACGGCTGCCCTTTCCTTACTGCTCAGTATCTAGGTATATTGTATGTCCATCAGGGGATGTTTTTGGGATGTTTGGGGCATGCATTGTTCCCAGTCACAAATATATATATGCAGGCAAAAAGCGTGACAACATCCAAATCGTGTTTTGTTGCACTTGTGCCCTATGGCTGATGTGGGCACACACAATGGATACATACTGGTCTTCTGAGTGTCCTTTCAGCCATGCTGCACCCTGGTGCATTTTAAGTGGAATGTCACAAACCCTGCACCAGGCAAAAATATGAATTTTCAGAGTCTATTCAAAGTTTCCAGGCTGAAACTTAGACTGTTTTGGGAAGCTATACATATAGGTGCTTTATCCTGTGTCTACGCCCCTTTTGTTTCACCTTTACATTTTGATGCACGGTTTGAAGTTAGGCTTCTGTCCTACAGAGAGCATTTAAGGTTCTCTTGTGATGCTGGTCCCTACTTGCCCGGTGGTGCTGTGTAAACGCACGAGTGGCAGTGCTCTGCAGTCGGACAGCCCCTGCAGTCCCTCCTTCCCCCAAGTGTACACTTAATTGAGCACATCTTTTTTTATACCTGAGCGTGTGTGTCCTTGACCAGTGTCAAAGGGTGGCAGCAAAGAGTGCTCACTCAGCATTTCATGTCAAGCCTTTAACATTAAAGTGAGCAACTCGCAGCGAGCCCCCTCCTCCCCAGGCTGTAACCCCTCTCGGCAAAAGCTGGGTTTAGGGGGCCATGGCACTCCGGAGAACGACGCATGCAAAGGCAGGAGCCAGGGATACCCCGGCCTGTGATGCGCCCGGCCTTCGTGGCCACCTCCCGCCCGAGCCCGCAGCCCGCAGCCCGCAGCCCGCAGCCCGCAGCCCGCAGCCCGCAGCCCGCAGCCCGCAGCCCGCAGCCCGCGACTCGCTTCGCACCGCCGCGGCGGAGCCTCGGGAAAAGGCAGGTGCCTGCGCAGATCGGTCCCGCGCTCCCCCCGGCCGCCCCCGGCCTCCTCCGCCGCGGCTTGGCCCCGCTGCCCCGCCGTACCTCGTCCCGCCGCACCACCCTCCGACCTGCTCCGGCCTCGGCCCCGCCTCCCGCGCCCGTCGGACTCCGTGGGGCGCAGCGCCCGGCCGAGCCGCCCGGCCCCCGGCTCAGCCCATCGGCGGCGGAAGGCGGGCGCCTGTCGCCGTCATGGCGGCGGCGTGGTTCGGGCTGCCTGCAGCGCTGCTGGCGGAGGGCGGCCGGTGGCGCTTGGCGGAGCCGGGCCGCGGGAGACAAGTGGTAGGTGACAAGGTTGCCATGAGCCGGCAGGGCCCGTGCAGTCAGGATGGCAACGATATCCAGGGCTGCATCGGAAAGAGCGTGGCCCGCGGGAGGTGATCCCCTCTGTTCGGCCCTAGTGAGGCCACATCTGGAGTCCTGTGTCCACTTCTGGGCTCCGCAGTACAAGAGAGACATGGAACAGCCGGAGAGGATCCAGCGGAGGCCACAAAGATGATTAGGTGTCTGGAGCATCTCTTTTAGAAGGAGAGACTTCAGGACTTGAGTCTGTTCTGTCTGGAGAAGACTGAGAGAGGATCTCATTCATGCATGTAAATATCACAAAGCCGGGTATCGAGAGGGTGGTGCCACACTCTTTTTGGTGGTGCGCAGCAACGGGACCAGAAGTCAATGGCCATAAACTAAAACACAAGAAGTTTCAGTTTAGTTGGTTAGAGCATGGTGCTAATAATGGACTAGATGATCTCCAGAGGTCCCTTCCAACTCTAACAGTTCTGTGATTCTGTGAGGCATGACCTGTGCTGGCACAGGGCAGCGGGGCAGCACACTCTCTTTGTTGGGGCCCCTCAGTGGCAGTGCACTTCTCCGGGGTGGGCATCTCCCTCTTGTGGAGACTCTTCATCCAACCGTTCAGGCAGTGGAAAGGTCCGTGGCTTATTTTACTCTTTTAAAGCCAACCCCCTCTTACCTTGCTATATTTGGGATGGAAGAACTCATGAATGGGGGAATCACCTCTGCAGAGCCACTTGTACCCAAAGTGTGCCCATCCACCCACAGAGACCTGGTGAGGGGCAGGGTGAGGGTCTTGTGGCTGCAGCCCCCACAGACACTGTGTGAACCAGCAATGGGCACTCATGGCTGTGCCAGGCACCCTTCTACCCACTGCCTCTCACACAGGCAGGTTCCTCTCTCTCCTTCCTTGGGTATTTTGAGAGTCTGAGGGCTGCCGCATGAAGTCAGGTGAGCAGGCACGTAGGCTGAATGCTGGTGTGTGTTTGTCAGGAAAAACAGCAGGCACAAGCCCCAAGACTCTGATACTAAACACGTAGCTAATTTATGAAACTGCTTGACGTGGTTATTTTGACACCCTGACTTCTTGTCTGCTAGCCCTGTTTGCTGGACCCTTTCCACTACAAGCTATTTTTGTCCATATTTTGTCCCCCTCTGCAGTGTTTGTTTAGCTTTTTCTCAAGTGAGTGATTCTTGACCAGCACAAGACATGTCCTTCAGGGGTAATTCGGGGGTGCCTGTGTGCGACATTCCCCACACTTCCCTTGTTCCCACAAACAGACTGAGCGTAAACATGGCCCCAACAGGGAGAGACTCACAATGCCATTGATAGGACTTGGATACCTGCCTTCTTCAAGGGTCATTTGAAAATCTCTGCCAAAATCCTGTGTTTCCTTTAGATTTCTTTGGTTAAAGGTGTGGGAGTTTTCCGCTCCAAAGAGCTAGCTGGAAAGCAAATCAGTATTCTCATTAGGGTTAACATATTTAATTTCCACTCCTAACATTCCATGTGTTTTTTTTCTGGTGGTGTTTAACTGCTGCAATACAAACCCACTCCATGTGAGCTGTCCAAGTCTGTCTGCTTGCTGGAAAACAGAAATGCTTTCCTTATCTCACCAGTGTCTGGGGGAAGGAAGGATGAAGGTACAGCAACTTTGGAAAACAAACATAGGACACTTGAGGGCAGGCTGGCTCCAAAATGCAAACAAAAAGTGGATTCATAAGCTGAGATCCAGAAGTCTTGGTTTTCTTTATGAAGTATTACGAGACTTGGGGCTCTTGAAAAGCACAGTAAAATAAACAGGGAATTAAATGGAGCAGAACGATGCCACTCTATTTGAGGGGGTTCCAAAGTGGAACATACAGTGTCTTTTGGCACCTCTAGGATAATGACCAGTTGTGGTTACTGATTCAATGATACTCATCAGTTAAGCAGCCTGGATAACCCTGAAGTCTGAATTTGAATTCACATAATTATATGCTGCTTGTTATGTTCCCTTCAATTTTCAATTACAAAAAGTATTTGGTACTGTTTTCCCTAAGGTTTTACTTAACTATTGTCTGATGTGAAATGGTTTGTGTATTTTACAGCACAGATGGGAGGTTTTTAATAGGAGGAGAAGTAATTACATTAGTTTGTAGGTAGCATGACAAATCAAACACCTCAGTCTTCACAGTGAGGTATAATAGAGCTGGCAGCATAGCCAGTGTTACTGTTGCTATGTGCTTTCTAGCATAGTTTTCACTGGCTTGTTACTGCCAATCTGAGCTGAAATTTCCCCTGTTGAGTGTCTCCTTCCAGCTGTTTTATTTTAGTTTGTTTTGGTTATTTTGTTTGGTATTATGATTTGTTTGCTTTGGTTTTGGAAAGTTCCATTTACAGCAATTGAGCCAACTACGAGGAGGAATTTAGGAGAGAATACACGGTTTTGTCCATTATAAACATAACCATTTCACCGAACAGCCTCTAGCATCTCTCTGCTTCGGAAAAACAGCTTGCAAATTTGGCAAGCAAATTGCCTTAGTTTGGGGGATATATTTTTCCATCTTCATGAAAATGTGACCTTAAGAGAAAAAGGGTTAAAAATGCTGAGTGGAGGCTTCTTAAAATTGTACAGCCCCATTCCCAGAAAGTTCCACCCATATTGATCATGTGTGACCTTATGTTAGCCCCACCTAAATTCACACCTGAATGTATCTATTCTCCCCTGGGAAAGTCTGAGCTTGTGCCTTGCTTTGCTTATGTTGTGTCTAAAACAAGAAGCCTCTAAGGGGCTTGTATAATGCGGCCCCGTCTCCCTCCCCTGGAACATTTTTACTGAGGCTACCTGTTGTTAGAGAAGGTGTTGGCAGGAGGAAGCACATAAAAGACCCCTCTCTGCTGTAAGCTGTTTGTGTTTTTTGTTGATCTTGCTGCATTAACACTAAAGGCTACTCATAGCTGTAAGCTCCAAGTGAGATTTAATGCTAACTGCTATCCCAGAACATAATGTGATACCAGAAGGGATCTGTGGAATGGAAAAGTGCCTCTGAAGTCCCACAGACAGAAGAAAAGGTCCTGAGATGGGGAAAAAAGAGCAGCTAAGCACCCTGAGACAGCTGTAGTTCTGGAATATTTTTGTGCAAAGATTGTTCACTTCATTGGGTTGGAGTATGGAAAAGGAAAAGGAGACAAAATGTAGTTTCTGAAACGCAGGTTCAGAGGCTTCAGGTTTAATAATCTGTAGTTAATTAAGGAAGAAGTCAGTTGTTATGTTCCAGTACAACAAAGTGACTGTTACAAATAAATTCTCTAAGCTTTTGTATATACACACACGTATGGAGATAAGCAGTGAGAAAGACAGTGATGTTAAAGTAACACAAAGTTTTTTTAAAAGCTGAGCAGGGTGATGTGCAGACTGAGGTACAGCCTGTTGGGCTGACTTTGTGGGTCATTACCCTGCAGTTCTGAGGTGTCACTTCCTTGAAAATTTAGTATGAAAGTTTAGATCCAGAATTATCAGTCAAATAGTAAAAGGCAGAGATACTGCTTTTTATTGTAACCATGAATTAATCTGACAGGCAACCACACAAATTAAGGCTTTTTCTATGAACTAAGCTTCTGTGAACTAAACTACACTTTTCTATGAACATGGACTAAAGCCTGCAAAGGAAATAAAAGGAAAACCTGAAAACCCAAGATGAGTTCTTGGGCAGTGATTTCACAGGAGATGGTGCTCAAGTTTAACAGGTCACTGCTGCCAAAAGGGCCTCTTCATTTCCAGTTTTGTGTTCCAGTCTGTTACTTTGTGAAGTAATTGATGAGTTTTGCTCTGTCTCTCGCAGTCTTCAGTGACTGAGTCAACTGAGTAGTCCAGCAGAAGCATAACTAGGTAGAAAATTGTATCGCTTTTTGCTGATTTCATTCAATCAGTCATTTGTTTCAATTAGTTAACTCAGGAGCATCTACAAAGCATCAGAACACAAAGGAAGAGGTGAGATTGCGTGACTGGGTGGGAGGCTGGGGAGAGTCTCTACAGGCATCAGCAAAAAAAAGAGAGAATCTGAAGCTGTGCATTTTCTTTGACTTGTCAGGGAACTTTGCCTGCAAGAAACCATTAGGTATGGTACCAACTGAAATTCTTGGTAAATTTGGTGAAATGCAACTCAAAATTATGGTTGGTTAGTGATATCTCAGGAATCTTCCCACATGCTGAGTCCAGCAAACACTGAAATAAGGTACATGCCCACAGAAACCGTCCTGTGAGCCTTGTGAGCTGACAATATCCACAATATTAGTGTGACAAATTAGGTTCTAGCTACATGTAGTAGTGGAGAGGTCCATAGGAACAAAATGAAAGAATGGGGTGTGATATGCAGTGGTTTGGGAGAGCATATGTCAGACTGTTTCTGCCCATCAGGCATAATCAAAGGACTATAGGGAGTGTTAAGAGCAAGTGATTAAGCTGCCTTGGGTTCTGCTCTGTGTAGTGGTTTGGTTTTCCCAGCTGAGTTCTCAAAAGCTGATAGACTTCTGAAGAAATGGAGGTTTTGCTCTTCAGTATCTCAGGAATCCTTTGTCTAACTAAATCCAGATTAGGACCACTAGCTGTTCTTGGCTTCTGATATATCCCAAGTTTCCCATCTTTATAATAAACTTGTGGGTTTTAAAACAGTTCAGGAAGTCAAAGTGAAACTCTGAGGGATTTCAAAGATATGTGGCTTGTTTGTCATTGTGTAGTGTTTTCAGCTGATTGAATATAACTCATGAGGATGAAAGTTTCTTGGGTCAAAGGAGTGATTTTTTTGTGTGCATATATTTTTAGACCTTTTCCCTAATATTTGTTGTCCTATGAGAGACATCAGATCTCTGATACCTCTCACCACTATGTGAGGGGTCTGTTTTCACCTAAACATACTGAGAGACGAGTTTTTCAGACAACAGCTCACTGAAGGACAGAGGCACAGGATCCCTTGCCCTTTCCAAATTTACCAGATACACTGAGGCTTACCTAAAACCTGTATATGCCTCAAAGCAGCTTCCTGGGCTGAAAAACAGTTTGAAGATAGGAAAGCTTTAGGATGAAAGTTCACATATATAGTGAACTTTATGAACCCTGTCCTTACTCTTTCCTAGACTTCAGATCATGCCCACTGTTCTTGCTCTTTCTCTCCTGCCCATGGCCATAGACTGAGACAGGAGCATGAGCTGGCTGGACCTTGTTCAGGTCCAGTATGGGCAAGCTTGTGGACAGAAGTATCCACATCATACGTATCCTTCAGATCATTCTCACACTAAAAAGAAGGAAAGTAAGATACAACGTCCCTTCCAGAAGGAAGGAGGCTGCAAGATCCCTGCTTTTATGGGGTGCACAGAGAGTGGCTCAAGCTATGATTTTGCAATAACTTATTTCAATTGCAGACTTCCCCACTCTCAGTCACTTCCTTGAACCATGCTGAGCATTCAGTGAACTCTGTGCTGAGCCATGATGATAAATTACCAGAAAATTTAGCTCACTGCTGACATTTCTGTTCTGAAACTGCAGTCTTAGATCTGATCCTTGGTCATGTATTAAAGAAGGGAGTGAAAGGTAGAAGGACAGTCCCACTCAAACCCACATCCCATACTCTCAGGGATCAAATAGAAGGAAGTGGGGCTACCCACAGCATGAGCCTCAGTTTGGAGAGAATGGATGTGATCAGGATTTATAAAATCAAGGCAGTGGGTAGAGTGAATAAAGATTGTTGTTCTCCAAATCCTGCAGAACTAGAACTAGAAGCAGTCATTGAAACCAGTAGGAGATTGGTTTAGAAAAGATAAAAGGGAATATACTTTTTTAAATGTAGCAGGTATATAGTGAACTTGTGGAATTTACTGCCAGCAGAGGTTTTGAAAGCAAAAAGGTCAGCACATTGGAAAGGAGACTAAACAATTAAATGGACTACATATTCATAAAGACATGCAAAAAGGATTTAGTAGGGATATGCTCCCTAGCATCCCTAATGCAATGATTGTGGATGCTGGAAGAGAATAAAGACAATGTACATGCCTGGCTTGCATGTTCTCTTTAAATAGTATCTCTGGTTATTAAAGAAAGAGTACTGGGGATAGCTGGACGTTGGTCTAACCAATCAGGACATCCTTTATTTTCTTTTCAGGGCTCTGATTTTGTGTCCACAGTATGTGAGGGTAAATGCAATGTTGGTAGGAGTTTGTATTTTATTTTTTGAAGATGATATCAGGGTTCTCTTGCCTCAGTGAGACCTGAACCGTAGATCATCAGCACTGCATTGTACCCTGTTGAGGAAACATACAATTTTAGGACAATCCACCTAGTAGTAGTGCTTAGATAGGGACCCTTAGACTGAACTATAGCCTTCCTGATGTTGCACTTTTCTCCTGAGATCCTTCTGCTCTGTCTGCATAGAACTTGATGAATACTCATGTCTCAGGAAAGATTTCGTGAGCTATGATAGAATTTCCCCCAGGATATCAGTGTATTTTGGAAATACTACTTGGGAGTCATCTGCTGGAAAACATCTAATGCAGCTGAAGGAGAGAGTGCCAGATTAGACAGATTACTAGGCATGAATCCCAGCCCTTATTTGTATGAGTATTCCTTCTGCCTTTAAATAATCACGTGAACATCAGGAGTATTGCTTACACAAGGACTTCTGAGAAAAAGTGGTGAGCAGGCTTGGGCCCTCAAAGTAGAGTTCTTGTTCCAGCACTTTCCTAGTGAGATTCTGACCTTTTCTTCATCAGAGCTCATTAGAGTTGGTACATCCAGTAAGGAGGACCACCCACTACTCAGCAACCTCTGGTAATGATTACCAACCCATCTTTTACATCTATCAGAAGTAACATTTTTAACAGTTCAGATGTTGTACTCCTTCCCCTTCCTAAGCTCTTCCCACACTTAGAAATATACAAGTACTGTATTTCATGCTTGGTTGATTGTGAAGCCAGGTCTTTTGTCTCCTCTGAGGGTTTTTGCTGCTCCTCCAATGCAGATGAGCCAGAAACCTTCCACAACCATGTGCTAGAGGAGCCCCCAGTGGGTGGTAAGACTGGTATCTCATGGTGGTTGTCATCAGGCAGCATGGGTTAGGATGTCTCCTGCCAAGCCTGCCTGGAGGAGCACAGCTCAGTGAGACCTCAGGTGTTATTAGGTAAGACCGCATAATAACAGCAGTAACCTAATTTGAAAAAAAGAGAAAAAAACTGTCTTCATTTCTTTATGGCTGATGATACCCGAAGGAGTACCACTGTGAGTACAAAGGGAGGGTTATAAACATATCTACTGTTGGGTGCAATTACTCAAGCTTGGAAAAAAATGAAGTATTTTTTGTTTGTACACCTAAAAGGAGAAGCCAAGTTAAAGCAGTTATATAGAGCAGCTTCAAAAAATGAAAATGTGAGAAAAACAATGCCAGCAACACTACAACATAAAATCCAGATTTCAAGCCAAACATCTATGAGGGAAGAAGTATTCCATGGAAAATATCATATTCTTGCTGTCTTTCTGACCACAGAGTTGCACTCATTATGGTAAAGCTATAATTGCAGCCTTGTGAACACAGTGCCGCAGACAATGGCTTGTCAGTGTTTTTCCACTATAAACTCTCATGTGAGGTTTGCAATTTTGTGGAATACAATTATCTTTGGCTGGGATATTCAGCTACATTCTCATCCCAGAAATTGACTTTTTTTGTGTGTTTTTTTTCCTTTACCAAGTTGTTCAAAGTTCATTGCTTGGTAAGTGTTCAAGCCTTTCTGATTGCCTGGGTGCTTGTGCCTTATCCATACTGTGAGGATATGTGGAGAGTTTGCTGTCACTGGTAATGCATCAATGCTGTGCAAGATTCAGGGCTGTGAGGCTATTGCAGAGTCCACACTTTTGACCAAACTGCCTACATTTGTAGCAATGTGGTTTGGGAAAGTCAGGGCAGCAGGATTATGGCAAATGAGCACTGACTAGCATACCCAGGCATGCACAGCAAAACATGCTTTAGGGAATACTAGAATATATTATTACAGCTATGAAAGGAAGGAGAATTGGCCAGGCCTGTTAAATGGGTAAAATCGAAATGATTTATCTGTCTTACAGAAAAAGGAAATCCTGAACTGATGTTCAGAAAGGCTTCCAAAACCTGTAGGATTAGTGAACCTCTGCAGTATGCAAAAACCACTTGTACAATTATGATTTCTGTTCTTTAGTGGGATTAGCTAAGGTTCTTCTCTGTGAGATTGTGGTAATCAAGATGCAAATCCAGCCCAGTTCGGTTTTTTCACAGCTAACTCAAAAGGAAAACACAGTGCCAACAGTGAATGCTGATCCCCAAATTGAAGTATAACAGCATGTGTAGTTACAAATGCTAACTATGTAACGCCTGCATATGAACTCCTGGGACATAGATCTGAAATAACTGTATGTGTACTGTATAATAACTGTAATGTCTTAAAAATAATTATTCTGAGACAAATATTACATGCACTTAAGGGATCTCACCTGTAGTTAGATGTTGTTCACTAAACACGAATTTATTCAGTGTCTGTGCTCTGGAAGAAAACATGAAATCCTTGTGCTACAGAGATCGCTGGTTGCTTCAGCAGCTTGTTACATGTTGCAAGGGAAAACTGCTGAGTTCACATAGTTCAAAATAAATACGGATCTAAGGAGTTTATTGCTTTATTGTCAGTGTGTAATTATCGACAATCAGTGAACTATGAAAATGAGATCAGTAATACAAATAGGCAAACCATGCTAGAAATTTCTAAACAGTCTCCTATAACTAATCCCAAAGCCTTCTTAGTGTACACATATGCACACACAGAAACACTCAGGCACACGTATGAACAGAGTTGTATACACCCCCTCACTCATGGGCAGTATGGGTTACAAATACAGCCCCCCTTTTCTAAATATTGTGGATTTCCCTGTTTACACATCTCCTGTGGGAGGTGTGAATCCTCCACCTTTTTAGAGACCCCTGCAGTTCCCACAAGTCATGGGCTGAACCACACACCCTTGAGACAGTTTTTTCCTCTCCAAGGTTGGTCCCTTCTGTTATGAGTTTTCACACTTCTTTGATATTTCTTTTCAGTCTGGCTCCTGCTTTGTGTCAAGTCTTTGTAGTTCCCCAGTAACTGATTAATCTGGCTGGTGATCATCATCTGTAACATGATCAATTTGGGCAAATGCTGACCAGGCAGTTCGGTATGTTTCATCCGCAGACACACACAGATACTCACTTCACACACATCTTTATCTTCACGGGTGACATTGCCTATGCCATTTGTCGAGGCGGGTGCTGTGCATCCCTGCCAGGTCCGTAGTAAGGGAGAGCCCTTCTTGGGAGGCACGTGGGCTACAGGAGCAGGGAGAACAAGGGGCGTGGCTGAGCAGCTGCCTGCAGCCATGTGGCTGCCACTGTTCAAACCAGAGTGAGTTGTGTTCTGGATGCATCCCATGCAGTTGAAGGTACTGATAAGTGGGCAAGCAAATCTATTTCCAGACTCCCTTCATGCTCCAAAATCCAAAAATAAAATTAACGGTTGCTTTACTAAATGTCTTTTGAACACCTACTATGATTCTCAATAAAGGCATCATGAATGGGAACGACATGGCAAATTGGATCATTTGAAAAACTCTTCAGAGAGACCATCTGGGCCTGGTGTTTTAATGGATGGTGAAGAATTCACATTTCACACTCCCACAGTTCACATTTTCCAAGGTGATAAAGACATTTGGATCATTTTATTTTTTGGATGTTTTATATAAAATGAAGAGCTGTGATTGAAACTGGAACTGGAGTCAGGAAATAACCAGATTGTGTACAATGTGGTAAACTGCTAACAAATGCCACGTGCTACATGATTAATTTAGTATAAATGCCAGTTGTGGATTTGGTTTGTCAGCAGTTGGCTAGGGTTTTGTGATTACTGGCCAGTAGTTTAACTGATGATTTGATCTATAACAGAATCCTCAACTTTTGGGAATGAAAGTGTTGCAGTGATAGTGAAATGCATTAAGTATACACAGAGCTGTTAGCTGCTAGAAAGGATATTGATATGTTCTGGGGTCTTCATATAACTGATGAATAGCCTTGTCTCTCACTACGATATGATTTATGGTGGTAAATCAGGACAGGGGATAGAACCAAATGACTGCTATTGTTTAAATATGTCTTCAGGCAGCATTTTTGAATTGCAGACACAGAGGCAAAGAAAACTCTGGGTCTGACTATAAATACAGCTGCAAAGTATGGCACTACTCTTGCCTCTGAGTCAAGAGTGATCTCTGATCACTGTTGTTGCCATATCAGCACTGGGCCATAGGGAAGGGCCATCTGTCAGAGGTAATTGAAAATTGAGGCACTGACCATCTGTAGGTATTTAAAGTCTCCTGACATTTTTTACAAGCTGAAGGATAATCCAGTGTTACAATTGATAGTGTGTCTATCTATTATCCTCTACATTTTTCAAGGGAATACATTATTTTTGGTCTGTTGTCTTTCATTCCTGTGGCCTATCTCTTTAGGTCACAAACTTATTTTTCTCTCCTCTCTGCAGTTCAGTGTTGACTGAAGTGATCCCTGTAAATCTTTGTAAGTTTGAGAAATTTTCAAAAGATGTGCTATGTAAATTACAGGTCACTGTTATTGCTGGACCAGGCAAAAAAGCTTCCCCTAGAGCCTTAGGATCTGACTAGGCTAAAACAGAATTCAGATCTGGTTTCTACATTGCAAAAGTCAATCAATGCTATATTCCATTGCTTTCTCTTATCCATATGGTGTAAATAATTTAGCAAATGCAAATGCCAGCTCTATTCCAGAGAAAAGATGTATAAATGTATAAAGGTGCCCGCAAACTGTATGTGCACAGCTATAGCTGGTTAACAGTAAATAATGATGTACACTGCCTGCAGGATCAAACTCTTGATTTCATCGAGAAATTAAGAAATATTTGTAATGCTTACTTTTACATGTTGAGCAGTTGAATTTTGTTTAAATGTTTATTGGGTGTGCCAGTGTGAAGGAAACCAGCTCTGTCAGAGGCACACAAACACACAGAGTAAGTTTTCTTTCTTCCAGAATAAAAAAAGGTATTTGGAATATTTTTGTTAATTATCCTTCTAATCCAGGCATTCAAATACTGTACATGTGCAGAGCTCAGATGAAGAGAAACGAAAAATACAGAGAATTTTTAATAAAAATCCAGTCCCAGAAGGATTTGAAGTACACCACTTTGAAATACAAAGCTAGAACTTTATTATCAAAGCTAAGCAAATTTTCTGAACATATTCAAGGTGCTGTTATGGTAAGAGAAGGAAGCCTGTGAAGTTGCTTGGAGTTGTTTGAGAATAAAAAGTAAAACACATTTAGATTTCAGCAGATGTTTGGCAGAAATCAGAATTGAGTCCGTTTTTCTAAGCAGGATCTGCATGCACACAGACTACAGAGAGGGGAGGCTAAAGGCTCATTTGCTGCACAGTCTTGTGCTCTTTGTAGGCAAACACTCTATCAGTGTTAGGCAATGCGGCTTTGAGTATGGGATGCAATATGGAGCACAGAGCAGCTGAGTCTGAAAGCTATGTATCTGTGTCCCAGGGAGGCCAGGCAGGGAATATGCAAGGGTATTCCACTCTTTCCCCATAGCATCCTTCTCTCCCGTTTGATCTTGATACTGCAGTGCCAGGAAAAGAGTGGAGGATATAGGATTTGAAGAGTAGAGAATGTGGAGACTGCCCATGGGCATGCTCGTCCCTGACACCTTAGAGTAATGGTGATGTTGGCAGTCCTGGGTCCTGCAGCATGCTGGGGCTGCAATGCTCTGCACACCTGCATGAAGTAATGGGATTTGGGCCAGGAGAGCTGTGACCATCTGCCTGTTCATTTTCAGAGCTGGAAGCTGGCAGCTGGTTGTAGTGCTGGGAGGAAGGTGACTTTGTCACCCTGTTCTTGCCACCTCAAGAGCCTGCCTCTAAAAGGCCTGAAATGAGTTGCCAAAAAATACCTGTGAAAGACTGACTCTTTCTTAGGGTGGAAGTGCTCTTCTCCACCACCAGAGAATATAGACCAACTGGCTTTGTTTTCCAACAGAAAAAAAATCTATTTGGATTTTAGTGACATTTTTCTTCCCTCAGAAGCCTTTTGAGGTGGAAATGACTGTGTGAATCCTGTGTTAGAATAATTAGTCTGACACAAACTAGCTATCAAATTCACCACTGGAGTAAGTATCTGAGCTATTCTTGGGTACCATATTGCCTCACAGAAGCTACCGCTGTCTATTGCATTCCTGCTGCTGTTTAATGTCTCCAAGGGAGGGAAGGAATTTGCACTTTTTTAAGGTTGGTTTGGAGGCTTTATGGAGGGAGGAGGTAAAGTTGATTCAGAGCCTTCAACCACAGACTATACAAAGTGCTTGTATTTCTAGCATGGACATGGTGCTTCTGGTCAGATTCACACTTTTAATAGTACAGTGAAGGAATGTACTTCTGCAACTTCTAATGCTCTACTACTGTTACCTTTAAGTCATCATCATCTTCTGGGACTAGAAGCATCTAACCTCAGCCCAGTCTGTTAAAACCTCTGGTGATCTGAATTCCCTTTTTATGCCTTTGCGTAAGAACAATATCTTAGCTGCATTTGATGAGAGTGGTTTAAAAAAAAAAGGAAGCAAATGCTCACTCTTATTTATGATTTCAGCCTCTTTTTGAGAAAAGGTTCGGTGCACCCACATTTAATTGTAACTTAAGGTTCTTTGTATTTTTGAAGCTTACTGTGCATGTATATTATGGAAGACGGATGTTACTAGCACAGAACATGCTTGTTGTCTATTATACCATGATATATTTACTGAGAAAATTTTAATAAATAAACCACAGGCTTGAACCTCTGAACCCTTCTAAACCAGCTGATTCCCATGGGGTGTTCAGGAGTTTTTATGGATGGATACTGCGTTCTCATGAGAATTTTACTGGAGCTCATAGACTCGAAACTGACTAGCAAGAGAATTTATGAGGTTACATGGGAACGATCAAATCTTTCATTCCAACACCCTATGAGTTTATAAAATGAACCCTTCCTCAAACTGTGTTATAAATTAGAAGAGTGTTAATGCAACTTGAATAAAATATCTAATGTTATCAATGAGTTCTCATCAGTCAGAACAGCTGGGTAATTTTACCAACTTTTCAGTTTTCAGTTATCCTAGATTAGAGAGTTGGGTAAAGAGTTTTTGCTAAAAATTGTGGAAAAAAAAAGCAAGGAAGGGGGGCAGGTCATAAGTTATGAAATGCATCAAAGAACCCTTGTCAAGATGGATAAGAGGAAGGGTAAATAGTATCCATTATATATTTGCTTAGCCTCTCTTCTGTGTACTCTCTTGAATACTCTCTAGAATTCCTCTTGTGATTTTGTTTAAATTTAGAACAATGTTGAAGCTCTGTAGCTGCTCATTATCCCACTTGAAATTTAACTTAAAATGTTATTTTGCATCATATAGTTGAGCTGGAAAGTTGCCTGAACCAGGAATTAAGGTCTGTGGTAGTGAACTACAGAGGAAGTGGTCTAAGCAAGACTCTCTTCTGGGGATATTCCAACATTTTATTACATTGTGTGTACTAATGAGTAGAGAAAAGGACTGAGAGCCAGGAAGGGCAGAGTTTTAATCAAATGACTCATGATATGACCTTCAGCAAAATATGTGACCTTGTAATTCAGTCATCTTAGCTGTAAAAGTAGGTTAAAATAGGACTGCCTGAAATAGAGATACTGCCTGAATACAGGCAGTAAAAAATATTTACAGATACTAAAACTGTCAGATGAAGGTCAGTCCTTTGCTCAGTCTGATTTACCTGTGAGTGATCAAATTTGTTGGTTATGATGGTGATCAGGTGCCAGGGAGACCAGGCACAAGGAGAATGAAGATGCACATTTTGAATGGTTGGTTCAAATTAGGTGCATTCCTGGTGCAGTTTGCCCAACCAGGCAGAGCTAGGAGACTGTCTGGACTGCACAGTTTGGGACACTGATGCCAAAAGATTGTTCTTCAATTGGTACATGAAGTGCATCAGATTTCCAAGTGGCACTGGAAAATCCTGGCCTGGCCATTGTCCAACAAACTGTGGTTGTTTAAGATATCACAAGCCTTTTTAAAATCAAGAGTAGATCTTTAGTACTTGGCTAGCACTGATCTAGTTAAGAGCAGCCTATTTCTTCTGCTGCTTCCTTCAGCTCCGTGTGTGTAAGTCCTTATGGTTGTCTCAGATCACGGCCCCAGACCTCCACCCAAGAAGCTTCAGGCTCCCAGCAGTRTGTGAAAGCATTCGCCTGTCTTCAAGATTCTTTCGGATAGAAGGTGCCATACAGACATATAAAGGAAAGCTAGCTATCATATTTCTAAATATTTCAGGCCCTAAAAAAGGAACAGGACTGGCTCACTTTGCCAAATTTGGAACCATCCATTTTATTTCAGTCTCACATTACACATTGCATACTGATTGTCCTTCAGAAATGTAAGGAAGAAAACCTCGTGGGATTTTACTGCTTACCTGATCTACTTTCATACCTTAAAGGCCTGTTGTGATGGCAAAACACAAGGAGTTGAAGTACCCTTGGTTCTTAGTCTGCAGACTTAGCAGAACTGCATTTTCATCATGATTGTTCAAGCAGAGGGAATACATAAAAAGTACATCTCATGTCTCTAATCTTTGCTATCTCAGGACAGGAAGGAATGGGCAAGGTAGATACTGTACTGCCTTTTAGAAATCAATAGATCTGTGTATTTTCAGATGTTAATGCAGAACAGGTTGACTGAGCCTGTGCTTCAGAGAGAAAGTATCCCTGAGCTAACATTTCACTGATCCTGTGAAGATTAAAATAGGAGGACACAGCATACAAACAGGACTACAAATCATTGAAGTTATTTAATAAGAGAAAAGCACTAGGTTGGCACAAAACCAATTTGGAACGACTCCATGTTGAAGTTATCAAGGTGACCAAATCTGGCCTCATTTTTATTATATCTTATGTACTTTTATGAATTTGCTTATCTTCTCTGACATTTCACATTTACTAGATTTTTAAATTTTTCTAGTTTGGTTCATGTGAGCACAGCAGTTTGAAGTTGGATCATTATTCCTCAAGTTCTGCAGCAGTTACGAAGCAAATGCAGAAACATTGTTTTATTCTTTCATAAGATCTTTATATTTTTCTTGTGTTTATCAGCCCAGAGCATAAGATGAATGAACAAAGAAGCTCATTTTGTATCTCTGAATGACCATCAGGTTCTCATTGGACTACCTTGCAAGCAATGCTGTAAACTGTTAGGAATGGGTCAACAACAGTTTTGATATTTGCTGCCTCTGGCGGCAAATAAAAAATTGTTCCCCTCATGACAGATAGCCATATTGCTGGTTATCTGTGTCCTCTTCCTGCCAGCCACTGCCCTAGAAGAGGGGATGGCTACTGAGCCTGTATCTCTACTAGAACTGCCCTACTTTGCTCTCTGGATAATTATTTCAGGCTCTAGCAAATGTGCGTTTCCACAAACACCTGGCCAGTGCAGTGTGCCAGCTGACACAGGCATGCTTTTATTCCCATGTTCAGGTCAGCATCCTGTCCTGCTGCCTGTTTGCCAGCTCTGGCTCTGCCAGCTCCTTACACTTCTTCAACAGGTGCTGCAAAACACAAAGCTAGTAGTTGTTTAGTGGTTTAGAGTTCGTTTTAAATGTAGGAAAACATATTTGATTGCTGTGACCTGGCCAGGAATTCTGGTTGCAACTTGTGCTTCCAAGTGTGCTTCACTTCTTTAGATATTTTCTAGTGAGAAGTTATTTGACCTTTGTCCTATCTGTCAGTGATGAATCTCTGGCCTAATCTAGGATTGTGATGCCCTATTCATCCACCCTGTTTACCTACTAGCAAGAAAAGCACTGGTTGCTCCCTACTGATCCACAAAGAAAAAAAATGCCTAGGACCTTCTCATTAGCAAAGTTCAGGCTGAGAGAAGGGATGATCTGAGCAGCATTTCAATGAAATGAAATAGAACTTGAAATAAAAAAAAAAAAAATTAAAAAATTGAAGAACATCTAAAAGGATGTTTTCTAATTACATGTTTTTCAGTTGGAGTTTGTATTAAAAGAATGGAAGAAAGAACCTCCTTTTGTTGAGCTATTGATGTTGTGGAATAGCACAGAAATGTTTTGGAAATACTACCCAGCCATTTTCCTTCACAGCCAAAGAAAGAAAACCCAAGGGAACTGTTGCCTTCCTAATTGTGGAAAAGTCCAGGAGCACAACTCAAACATGCTTTTCCCATCTTCATTTTAGATAGTGTGGAAAACAGTAGATAAATTTGAACTCTAGGTCATGAAAGAAATACACATGGATATTTGCAGAAAGTGTCCTCATTGGGTGCTGCTTCAGAATATCATTTCCATTTAAAAATTCCACATCCTTACTTTCAAGAAAGTTAATTTCATAAAATATAATTAAAGTTTATAAAATGTTCTTTAGATATGTTTAAAAATATAGTCTGAGAAAACCTCTTTCTAATGGCCCTGCCATTTTATTCATCTGTCTTTTCAGGCATGTTTTTGTTGGCATTTTGCTCTATGTTTGGCCTCATTTTAATGAACTTTTAACTGCTAAATAGTGATTATCTGGGACACAAGAATCAAAAGTAGTTAAAGTTCCTCAGACCTAAGAAGAATAGACAGAAGTACTGCTCAGCATTTTACACAGTAAGCTGTGGAACAATGAACTATAATTATCTCCTGTTAAAACAGCAAAATAACAAATACGGCAGTTTAGATTTGAAGTCGGCAGCAGTTCAGAAGGTTGAGAGAATGAGAAATTGTGGAAATTCACTGCCTTATTTTTCCCTTCAGGCCTCTTCTATGTCAGTTTTTTAGGTTGTGTGTGAATGCTCAAAATTTATTTGCTCTAGAAGCTCTGTATTCCATCCCCTCATTGGTAACAGTGGTAGCCTGAAGCCAGTAAGGCTCAAAAATATGTCAGTTGTCATTTTTCTAGACACCAGGCAAAACACCATTCAGCCTAACTGTAACTACAGTTCAAATAGATGGGAAAAACAAGGAAGACCTAGCATCCTCATTTTACAGATAGGGAACTAAAATAAAAAGATGGCAAGTGTATGGCTGATCTTACTGACCTGAGCTGAATGCAAGTTAGATGTTTAATAGTGAACTAGTTGCTTAAGCTCCTTCCCTGGTGGAGACAGATAGCCCTCAGTGAATTATCCCCTCTGTCTTAAAAATCTATATTAGAGTGGATAGAATGGGTGATCTTGTGATAAGGCTCTTACTCTATCTCTCCACTGACTATAAGGGAAGGCAAAAGTGAAACGTTTTGTCCCCAGTCCTCTCACTGCAACTGGAGGAACTTCAGTAGAGGCTGCCAAGATGGTCAGGACTGGAGCATATGTCCTGTAAGGAGAAACTGAGGAAGCTGGGCTTGTTCAGTCAGCAGAAGAGGTGGCTCCCAGGCAACTTAACAGCAGCCCCCAGTGCCTAACAGGGAGGGTGTCAACGAGATGGAACCAAGCTCTTCACACTGGTGCATGGTATGCAGGATGAAGGATGTCTCAAGTCAAAATGAGAGAGGTTCATACTCAGTATGAGGAGAAATCTTTTCCCCACAACAATAGCCCAACTGTGGAACAGATAGGCCAGAGACGTTGTGCATTCTCTGTCCTTGGAGATTTTCAAGCAACTGGTCTGACCCCATAGCTGACCCTACTTTGAGAGCAAGGTTAGGCTAGAGACCTCCTGGGGTCCTTTCTAACCCTGAACAAGCCTTTGACTCTGAACTGAACACCATTACATCACACTCCTAATCTACATTGTCTCTGGATTACTGAATGTTCTGCTTAGTTCCACTCACCACACTACAGAATCGATGTAGGAGAACCAGGAAAGATACAGAAAAGAGACTGTGAGGAAAGACTAAATAGGCCAAAGACCAAATAGAGAGCTTGAAGAGATGCTGGATCTGAATGCACTACAGACCTAGGAAGTGATGATTCTTGAAGACATGCTAAAAGGAGAACGATTAGTCACTGTTTCTTGGAATACAAGAAGTACAGAGCATTCAACAAAGATCAGGCAGCAAGTTTAAAAACAAGACTTGTTCACGAATATATAACAATATTGTGAAAGATTTTGAGGAGGCCAAAAGTACAAGTAGATTCAAGGAGTGGTTAGATGAGTTAATGGAAAATGTATCCATTGGTACACAGGGGTCTGGATGAAACTGTCACCTCAGGAAATTCCCGAATGGCTGTTTGCTGGAAGCCAAGAGAACATGTCAGGAGAAAGTTCAGCCTATGCATGGCCTTAATTGTGCCCCTGTGCATCTGCAACTGTTCACTATAGAGAAGAGTCCTTGGCTAGACTGACACTGGCCAATCTGAGAGCTCTCATTGCTGCCTCACCAGCAAGGACCATAAGCTGCTCCTGTGCCCTGATGAGGGTGGATGAAATGGGCAAGAAAAGTAAAAAGCACCACAAGTTCTGAAGGAAAAGAAAGCAATGTGAGAGCAAGGCTAGGATTTAAGAGACCAGTCATGTTATTGAGCTGGGGCTGCTGGATAGCTCCAGACTAGCAAATATCTTTTTTTCTTTTTGTGCCACATGATCCCTGTTTATACAATTTTTTTTGAGTCTTCTGTGGGAGCCATTAGCATTAAAACATTAGTAAATATGAAACACAGGAGGTGCCATCAGAACACAAGGAAACACTTTTTTTTCTGTGAAGGTGACTAAGCACTGGCACAGATTGCCTAGAGAGGCCGGGAAGTCTTTATCCTTGGAGATATTCAAAAGCCAGCTAGACATGCTCCTGGGCAGCCACTTCTAGGTCATCCTGCTTGAGCAAGCAGGTTGAACCATACCATCTCCAAAGGTCCCTTTGAACCTTAAAAACTCTGTGATTCTGTGAAATAGCAATATTAGTAAATATCAAATATAATTAATTATAATTATAAGACTATTCATGTTAAACAACTGAACCTGCCTGGAAGTTCAACAGTGTTTCTGAGAAAGGAGGGCTGCTCTCTGTTCAAAGGGAGTTGTCAACCATGTTTTTTGATATGACCCATGTTGCAGGGCTCTATAGAAACTATTCTTTTATGAGGATTTCCTTGCACTGGAAGTGGACTCTTCTTGAGGTACATGTGGATGAATTCATAGCTGCCATCAAACAATGTTTTCTTTAAAATGTCTCAGCACAGCAGAATACTCCTAAGAAAGTGTGTTAGATGACTAGGTACCTACCTCATATTCAAAGACAATTGCCCTGCTTATACAACCATATCTTCTTGTTCAGCTTTGATGCRTTTATCTGGGCAGATACCCTTACCTGAGCTCATGAACACAGCTGTAACCAGACAACATGAATTTCACCCAAAGGAGAAAGCCAAAGTGTTTGGAGTGCCAGTAACAGCTGTGGACTGCTCAGTTTATGCCTCTCCCTGACTGCTGCTCTGTCCTTGTGCAAAGCACGTCTGCACTGCAAACACCTTGACAAGCCATTGCCATGGTACCCAAGCCATCAGTGCAGTGTTGCTTATTATCTTTCTTTTTACATAAGCTTTGCAACCTCAGTACATGGAGTTATTCCACCTGGTTGTGTCTAAACCCCAGGTTTACAAAGACATCTCTTCATTACACTGGAATCCACGCAGCAGATATCCGCAGGTGTGCATACAGCATTCCACTTGCTGCTGGCAGGGTCAGCGTTCTGCAGGGAGTCTGCTTTGCAATTGAAAGAGTATAAGACAATGCTGGCTTATGCAAAATTACTAGATAGGAAGAAAAAGATACTTATTGCTACTCATTAACAGAATGACCCCCCAAAACACTGCTGTTTTCCATTGTCCATTGTGTAAGATTTTCCATTGCCAGTTAACCTTCTGGTTTTATTCTTCCTGAAGCAGAAAGGGTTAGGACAATGAGGGGAAAATTCACTTTTTATCTTGGGCTTTACCCCAAAGCAGTGTTACCAAATAAAATAAATACCTTGTATACTAAGGCACAGAGATTTGGGTCCAGACAAAAAAAAAAATAGACAAGATTTAGATGGGTCTATGTGAAGCTGCAATTCTAAAAATTACTCTTTTTCTGCCCCCAAATTTGGAAGATTCAACAGGATTGTAGCTGTGTTAATTTCAAAGCATTACCTATATACTGGCAGATATATGTGCCTACAAACACACATACATATATGGAGAGAGAAAGATGTACAAAGACTTTACAAACTTGAGTAGCATCACATTTGACTCACAAAGAGTGGGAACAGAAATTGAGGGCCCTTTTCCCTTCACCTCCAGTGTGGATTCTCACAGCATTCCCTGACATGGAGTGGACAGCTCGCAGCAAACACCAAAGAGAAGTTTCCTTGAGAAACTCCTTCTGTATTTGGTGCAAAAACATCAGGGTTACTTGGAATTTGTGTATCCTTTGTGAAATATATCCTTATTTAAAAGCAAAGTTTTGTCCTTCTGCCATTTTCAGTTTTTAAAATATAAAATATACCAGGCCTATGTGAGATGGCAAGCTGATGACAGTCTAACAACACAATGTAAAGACAGAAAGGGGAGAGGAGATAAAGATAAAATGCTGAATTTCTGTGTGTTTGACCCCATGCTGAGCTCTAACATTTTGTTTCAATGCTTTAATCTTTGGTTGGTATCTCACTTGTTATTGTAACTCTGCCTAATTTTTCTCTCTCTTTTCTTTCTTTATGCTATTTCTTCATATAAATACAAAAAGCACAGCAGTAAGCATTAAAAACAGAGAGATCAGAATGACTTCAGTTGGCTTACAGCAGGGATGAATTTTCTCCCTTGCCATAGGCCGAGCAAAGGAGAGAGATGAGAGGAATGGATTTCTTTAATCAAATGCAGACTTCTGAAATTCATGCAGTTTTAAAACCATTAAGGCAACACTGTTTATCTATCCACTCTTCCTTATTGTCCTTTGCTCTCATAATCAATGCTTTCGTTGTCTTGATACATACTTTATGTCACGTTGAAATGATTGAGAGATGGTTTTCTTGGTGTAATTCATTGACTAAGACGTGAAAGTTAGAGGCACAGCTCTCTTTGGATTTACATGTTGCTTTGGAAAGCAGACATGAAACTTTACAAAGATGGCACAGTAACATTACAAACCTACCTAGCAGCAGTAGTTTCCCAGCTTGAAACAAACAATAGCAGTGAATGAGGCCCTGAAATTTAATGACCCAAGTAGGCAAGGGAGAGCAAGTGCCCTTTGCATGCAAGCCAGGAACTGGTTGCCTTGGCAGTCAGTATATGTCAGATCAAAAGGCTGTTTGAAAACCATGGCTTTTAGAAGCAAAGATGGGAAACAACATCTTTCTTTTCTAGCTCTGGTGTTGGGAGATAGAGGAAACAATAGCTGCTATATAGACAAAGAGTTATTTGAATTCTCCCTGCTACCTCTGTGCACCTGATCAAACAGGCGGTGGTCGAAAGGCTTCCTGTGTGATAGGAGCCTGATAAAACTTGTTGCAGCTGAAACACCTGAAAGCACAAAGGTTAGAAGGAAACAGATTCCAGGAAGGAAAAGCAGGGCAACATGAAGAGAGTCCTAACCCTGGGACTCTGTCATTCTGGCATGCAAAGGCTTCAGAGGAAGACCAAGGGGAGGAGAGAAAATGTCGTTTCTCCGAATATGCTTTGGATGGGCTGCACAAAAGCACTAAAGAAGAAACACTTCCAATCCCACCTTTACTTTAATATGATTTTATCCCACTACCCTAGTACATAAACCCCATGTACCCATTGTATTAGCAACACCCTCTCAGTCCAGGATCATAGTCTCCTACCTGCTACTCTGGCATTTCTAACATACCCCAACATCCGTCCCTTGCTTCAGCAGCTGGAATCCCATATTTTATCTCTCTCCACAGAGGCAGAGTGAAAAACAGGGGTCTGCCAGCAGCTGGCCTGCATGCAGAGGCTCAGTAAGCACACCAAAGTGGTATACTAAACCCTAGCACCCCATGAACCAGCCTTGGAGATTTTAAAAACCTGACTGGACAGGGTCCTGGGAAACCTGCTCTACGTGACCCTGCTAGGTGACCCTGGATTTGGGCTGGACAATTTTCTGAAGTCCCTTCCCACCTCAACCTTACTGTGAATGTGTAAGCACTGATCTCCATGATGAGAGAGACAAGATGAATTATGAAACTTAACTGCCCTTTTGAGAGTAATGGAGGTAGAGTTTGAACTGTATCACCAAGTGCCAAGCTTGTTTTTTAACCACTTGCGCACATTTGGTGCCTAAATGAAGTTTCTCTGCAAACCTTGGTCTATTTTTCCTTTGAGAAAAGTCAGACAGGAGAAAAAATTCCCTGATGCACTTGGCCAAGGACAGCCCCTGGTGACTGTCTTGCTCCTGGGCAGCAGGAGCAAGATGCAGTGCTCTGTGGGCCACAGCATGAGGAATTATGTAAACTGATGGAAAGACGGGAAATGATGGGGATGTGCATGGGGACAGGTGAAAAGAGCTGGAAGCAAAATTCCAGTTCAGTCAGCACATACAATCCTGGAAGCTTTAGACAACAAAATGTAAGTCAATACTGCATCTCCAGGGCAGCATGGGAAAGTCATGCTGCTCTCTGTGTTCATTAGGAAAATTAACTCTTAAATATGCCTGCTATGAAAAGTATATCCATTGTAAAGTGCAAAGGAGCAATCTATTTTAGTTTAAAAGCTGGCAATTCTATTTAAGGGATGGTATATTCATATTCCCATTATATTCTGCTCTAGGTAAAAGAGATAAAATTACTGCATTTTCACTGACAATATTGTCAAGGCAACTTTTAGTGCAGCTATCTTGAGAAATTTGTAAGACAATGCAATTAAAAAAGATTTAATACACTTCTACATTGTATCCACTTCCACAGCTTTAGCCACTTTATCCACTTTTCAGCTCTACCGCAATTTCAGTGTTGACAGCCATTCTGATTGTGTGTTAGCAGCAATGTGAAATACACGGTGTGATCCCTTCTGTCACCACTGGGGAGGGCTGTGCTCTGCAGTTGCATGATCAGAGGCTGATGGAGACCCATGGCATGGCCAGCACCCACCAGGCTGGGCTGGGCCACCACAGTCTATTCAGCAGGTCAGCTTTGCGAAGTTAGTCTTACAGGGCCTGCCTACTAGTTTATGTTGTCCTTTTGCTTTTGGTTTTATTTTGATTTTTAAATCAATATGTTGGAGAGAGCATTTGAACACTTAAAAATTGTTCTTTAAGTCATTGTTCTGGAGACATCAAAACAGTGAAGCGGATATGCTTATCCTGATGTTCTAGGGACTTTGAAGGGGCTTTGAATGACATAAGGAGGTTTGAACACATCCAGTGGAAATTATATAGGATGAGTGTGTTTGAGATACTAAAGCATTGTGACTATATTAGCTGGGATTAAACACAACCTTTTATGAATGCACAGTAATAAACTGGAATAGAAGCCTCATCCCACTTGCTGTCACACTGCTGGCACCATTACCAGCCCTGCAAGCTCTGTCATCGGGAAGGTGACTGAAATAACTGACAGCCTGGCTAACAAACTCATTGCTCTTAGGTCTGGTCCTTTAATTTTGCTCTCACATTTCCTCTTGCACAGTCTGGCAATTAAGCTGCTGTCCTGCTGACCCAAGTACAAGCCAAGGAATAAATTCTGGCAATGTAAGGTGCTGCAGAGCTGTATAACTGCCTCACGCTAGGGACTGGGCTGATAGCACTGCTTTCATAAATAAAAATAGTCTCCCTAATCCTATTACTTCCCTGTCCTTACCAAATTGTATCAGATTCTTTGAACAAAAGGAGAGGTGTTCTTTGTGTTTTATAGCCCAGAGACACATACAGTGGGAAAAAGAAGCACTCTCCATCATTGACATCGGAGAAAAAGGTGATCAAATGCAGGTTGTATAATGTGAGTTTCCCCAGACACAGGCCAAAATTCACTTCTAATGTGGGACTGTGTCTAGTGGACGAATACATTGCTCTTCCATAAGAATGGTGGGAAGTTGTGCATGGGACCTGACCCTACATTTACTTGGCTCCGGAAAGCTCAAGYGGGTTTATGGCATGCCCAGCCTGCACATTGCAGTCATGCCAGCAGGTCTGCCCCTGGGTCTAGCAGATCCATACACCTGGCAGAGTTTTGCCTTTGCAACACAGGAACATCTCATTTAAGGATTATCATAAGCTTTCTCTTCCTCATTTTACTACTTTGTACTGTCTGGCTTTTGATCTCTTCCAAACTGGATTATCCTCTTATTCATTTCAGTTCCCCTGAAATCAATGAAGTCAATGTAGTATAAGTGATGGTGAGATTCTACTAGAGATTAAAGAAATGCAATGGGTTTTACATGGAAAAACAAAGACCCAGTCCAAGTAACAGCATGTAATCCAGAATACAAAAAGCACAAGGCAAAAAATGATGGGGAAAAGAGTACCTCAAAGAAGAGAGGTAAAAGACAGAGGGAAAGGCCGAGATAAAGTAACAGAAGTAGCAAGCATACAAGGAAACAGCACACAAAGAGATACACCACGTGTCTGGCTAAGAGAGCAGAAACCACAAGGTTCTAGAAACCACAAGGAAGGGAACAAAAAGAGGGAAGACAGCATGAAGTAAGGATGATAGAAACCTTTAGGACAACTAAACAGAGAAACGAAGTTGAAAGCTGAGAATGTGGGAGGCTTTTCCATTAAAAGAAAACAAGTAGAGAAAAATGTAATGAAATTGTGTGCTGAATTCATCCTGTTCAGGCTCATTTTCTCAGCAGCAGTGATTACTGCAGCAACCAGCAATGGGGGAGCTCTCAAGGTCACCTCATCTGACTGCCTGCAGAGCCCAGAGCTTCTCAGAGCCAATAGTGTCTTTTATTTGCTTCCCCCAGCTTTTAATAATGACTAAATGTAAACCAAACTGTTGGCAATATGAGTTATGTTCTCTGTGAGCAGTTAAAGCATGTTCTTGATCTTGAGGATAAGGGGTACATTGTGGAGGTGAGGGAAGTTGTAAGTTGCAGTGAGTGTATTAGCAAGGACAGAAGTTAGAATTATGGCCTGTTTCAAGAGTGGTGATTCTGGTTTGTCTGTCCTTCCACAGTTCACCGGAGAAGACAGGCCCCAGGGAGCTCTGCAAAGCTCTGCTCTTGTAGAGCCTGCTGCTCTAATATGGGACTAGACCAATTCCTCCATTTTCTGCTCTTTGGTTCTCTTTGACCGTGGGCTGCACAGATAGAAACACGCACAGCTGTGTATGGTATGTGTTTGAATACACACCAGGATGCCTGGGACATTCTGACTCTGCTGCAGGTATTTCATTACAGCAGTTTGAGAAACACTATTATAATGTAATAAAATACACCCCTGCTTTCATCATGCATCACTCTGCATGGAGAGTTAAACAACAGGAACACTTAGGAGATCATTAACACTGAGCAAGTGATGTTGCCTCAGAGCAGAAATAAAACCTGTAACAGTCCAGTGACTTTAATGCAAGTTTGTTGAAAACCAGATAGGAGTAATTTACTCTGAATCCAATGGGAATGATGCGTCACAGCTGAACCATGCGCAGAGTCCACAGCCCCAGCTGTCTCGCTGTGCCGAGATTTCAGTGGGAATAATGGTGCTAAGCTTCGAGGCTTGTTTCTTGGTCATCCTCTAAGTTCACCACTGACTGCCCTGAAATGCATTTTAGAAGTTTCTGAAGTAAGGTAGAAATAGATCTAACCATGGTTTAATTTTTTCCTTCTAAAAGGAGGCACATAATTGCATTTTCTGGGCTTCCTGTTTGCTCGAGCAGTAGAAATTTCTGGATCACAGCGTGGCACTTAGCCACATAGTTTACTAGATGCAGTACATCCAGCATTGCCTAACAAGACCGATCTTTTGTATGGGAACATTGCTAAATATAACTCAAGGACAAAACAAGTAACTCCATATCAGCTGGATATCAAGAAAACAAAGAGGCAGAGAAAGCAGACCTGACAAGAGGGCAGATCTCTCCCCAGGCCCATCCCCAAAAGGGAGGAGGGTGGGATACCAGTGGGAGGATGTCGAGACACAAGCCAAACCACACACATTGCTTTGGCAGCTCAGTTTTTAACAACTCCCGGGAGGGTGGCATCCACATGTCAACCTCTGTGCCCCAGGGCCAGAGGATGGCAGGAGGTGATCCTTCTGCTCAGGGGTGGCTACACTGCCTGCAGTCCTTCCCCCTGGGCATCTCTGGTGCCCCAGTGGAAGCAGAGGGACAGCGGCCAGCATCCACCTGGCTCAAGGTAGTCAACCTCCACCATGGATGTTTGCACCTGACTGCTCAGGCTGGGCTCTCCTTACAGGCTGCAGACATATAGCCAATATAATGAACCAGGCTAGGCTCCATTTCATCTCATCCTGGAATCGATGTCTAAAATGGTTCAGATGAAGGAAACACTGGATATGCATTTATTTCCCAAGTGACAGTATAGAGAAGTAAAAGGCACTGGACTCCTCTGTCTGCTATAAGGGTGTCCAGATCAGCTCTGGCTGTGTATATCATGGATGTCTCAAGTTATCTGAGACAAGTGTGATGCCAAATGCTTTGTCTGTGCAGCTATAACTTAGGGACCTGCTGATCACCACTCAGAGATTTAAATCAAATACCCTTTTTCTAGCTGGGACAGCCAAGAATTGAGCAAAGGAATGCAGAACGCTTGGCACAGGATCCACAGGCAAAACACTCCACACTAGGGATCCCTCAAAAATGAGAGGAGAAAGTCTTCTTTTCTGGAGGAGGTGGAAGTCAAAGCACAGGAATCTCTCTTCTTTTCTCCAGTTTCGCAGCAAAGGAGGAGATGGAGGGGGAAAAAGAAGTAGTTTATTCTGTGAGATTTGCTCTGTTGTTCAGAATATGGTGCTAATAATGCCAAGGTTGTGGGTTTGATTCCTGTGTGGGTCATTCTCTTAAGAGCTGGACTCAGTGGTCTTTGTGGGTCCCGTCCAACTCAGAACGTTCTGTAGGCCACAGGCCATCTAACCTGAGGCCCAGCTGACCAGGCTGTGCATGGGTAAACCACCCAGCATTTTTTTGGATACTTACTTTGTTTTCCGAGGGTGTTCAGTAAGCATCACTGAGTTTGTGTTGCCTTAGTCCTCAGCCTCGTTGATCTGGCTCAGATTGCAGCTCGCTGGCCTCCACGCCACATGCTCCACAGACCACTTCTGATTCATTATCAAGCCAGAGAGATTCTCAAATGTAGAAATTAGTCCATGGTGCATTGAGTTTCCTATATAAAGCATGGTGCGTTAAGACTCGTTACTGTGTTACTGGTTTCTAAAAGCAGCTAAACTGAAGCTCAAAACTGCTTCACATATTTTCAGTAGGAAATCATAAATTATAAATCTCCATTATTTTGGCATCCCTTTTCCTTCTCTGCACTCCCATGACATTCTGTTTTCTAAGCTGATTTTCATGTTCTCTTTTACTGTGAACTTGTCTTGCTACCGTTGCTGGTGTCATGTATTTGGACACCGCACAGAGAAAGGAACGGGCAGGATCTTTTCTTCCTCCCTGCGAACAATTTACGCCAGTGTTGGAGGAGAAGCATCACGTCCTCTCGCAGCACCCTTCAGGACGGAGGGCTCCTCGGAAGGGTCGCTAACTTCAGTGTTGTGGGCCTGGTGAGTGCAGACAGACCTTCTCGGGCCTGTCCTGGCCTGGGCACGTGTTGCATATCGCCTGGGAATAAACCCGCTGGCGCTTTCCCTCACCCTTGGTCAATGCCGTTCAGTGAGCTCCCGGCATCTCCTCTGCTCCGGCGGTCACAGGGACAGCACTAACCGTAAAACGCCACGATCAGCTCTCTGACCCTTTCCTTTGCTGTCGATGGCGGGAACGCCCCGGCGCTGGGATCTGCTGGTTCGCCACGAGATGGTGGTAGATGCAAGCGCTGGGCTGGAGCTGCTGCGAGCGCCCGCTGCCCTTTCCTCGCCGAGCCGGCCGTGYCCCAAGCCGTGCTCCAYCCCTTCCCTCGCCGAGCCGGCCGTGCCCCAAGCCGTGCTCCATCCCTTCCCTCGCCGAGCCGGCCGTGYCCCAAGCCGTGCTCCATCCCTTCCCTCGCCGAGCCGGCCGTGYCCCAAGCCGTGCTCCATCCCTTCCCTCGCCGAGCCGGCCGTGCCCCAAGCCATACCCCATCTCTACAAGCACCCGCAGATGCCGGCAGGGCACTCTGTTCTCATCAGGGCTTAATTGTCTCCCTTCCTGCCTTCTTTACCTTTTGATGTTACAGTGCCCGCCCTGCATCTTCGCCTTGCCCTCCCTATTGACCCCTGTTGCCAGTGCTGCCAACTCTCCCTGCGAGAGCCAGGAGCTCGTTCCCGAGGCCCCTTCCAGCCGTGTTTCCCACGCGCGCCATCTCACGCCGCGCAGGGAAGAGGAGATGACAGTTCTCACCAGTGGCTGCACCTGGGGCTTGTTTGGGCAAAGCAGGATTATCTGCAAAGGGCAGGTGGGAAGAGTCCGTCTCACAGCCCGGGCTGTGGCACAGCCCAGCACTCTGGCACAAGACTCCTTAAGGAACATGTGTCCTACAGAAAG
Source organism: Amblyornis subalaris (assembly GCA_018881555.1). NCBI lineage: Eukaryota > Metazoa > Chordata > Aves > Passeriformes > Ptilonorhynchidae > Amblyornis > Amblyornis subalaris. The sequence goes on from JACAXG010000051.1 coordinate 4,567,168, forward strand.
TACCTTCTTAATATGCATTGGCTACCTTAGAGTAGCCACTGCATCACAAAAGCTGTGCAAGCAGGTCAGCTCAGCTTTGAAGATCCATTATAAATCACACAGAAAGATCTGGGATTGACTTCACTGCAATGAAAATCAGCATGTCCCTTCTGTATTTGCAGTTTAATGTGGGAAAACATTAGATAATGGAAAGAAAAAGCTACCAGTCCTTATGCCCAAACACACAAGCATTCCCTGTATGTTGGTGCTTGCTGTGGGCATGCAAGGCATGGTCTGGCCAGAGTGGCAGGGCAGATGCCAGAAGGGCACTGCCGCAGTTCCGAAGCGTGCTCGGCATCAGCATGTGCTTGCTGCTGGATAACAACTACCCCCTTACAGCTCTAACCCCTTGGCTTATAAACTATTGTATCTAGTTCTTCCATGTACCTTGATGTAAGAGCTTCTCCTAGGACAAGCATTTGGTGTGAGATGTTTCAAAAAGCTCAGATAGCCTATATCCCTTCAGGGGTACTGGGGATGGAGAGTAGGATAAGACGGGGTGTCCAGCCCCAGGCTCCTGCCTTCAAAGGAGGCTAAGCTTGCAGGGATGGAGTGTCACCTGCTGGTGACTGTGGCTTGATGAGAGGACAGGTGAGTTTGAGTTCATTTGCACAGGGGAAAGTACCTGGTACCCCAGTGCTCTTGGCTGCAGTCTGGTCAGTGATGACAGCAGAGGTAAAAAAGGAAAAATACACAAAGGAGGGAGCCCCACAGGACTGTGGTAGCCGAGTGCCTTGGGAGTGGATATGAGCAAGGGGAGGCTCGTGTCAGACAATGTGTAAGACAGCATCCACACCGCATGTGTCAGCTGGGCCCAGATTCTGGGGTTTAATCCAAGGTGCTGGCTGAGATTCTGCTGTTGTGAACAAATTGCATCCTAGCAAACACTGGACAGGCTCATACTTGCCTCCTGACCGAGATCTCTGCTGTTTGTGTGAAGCTGCTCCTTGGCTCTGTTCCTGTGCAAACTCAACAGAGTCACTGAGGTGGCAGGTGGTGTAAGAGGAACTCTTGGATCCAGAACAGAGAAGGATATGAGGCTTGGCAAAGTGCTGGGGTCTTACAGCCCTGCCTCTCACAACCAACTCGCACAGCATGAAGACKCAAACTCCAGCTGCCCTGGCAGACCTGCTTGTCTGAGGGGCTACAGAGGATGCTGAAACCTCAAAAAATGAACCCCTGAACATACAAGCTACGTGGCTGTTGCTAACACATAGTACTGGCATACTGTATGACTGAGGGACTGTGTGCTGTAGGGTGCACCTCACAACAGGAATCGCTTCTCTTTTCAATTAAAGCCTGCATTCCTTCCCTCAGCCTTAAGTTTCATGTTTCTAATGCATTTTATAATCAAATTGTCAAAATTCCTCCAAGCAGAAGTTATTCATATCAGCCAGCCAGTTTGGTAATAGCAACATTGACCCAGCTGGGTGGCAGGACCGATTCTGAACGCTTTAGAGACACATCAGTGCTGGACAATGAAGGTACACTCAGGAGCAGTGTTAGAAACTAATAGTGAAGAAAACACAGTATTTGCTTCGTGAGGAAACAAAACATTTAGCTATTCTGCACACAACTTAGCTACTCTCTGCTTCAGCCCTTTGGTTTAGTTATACCTTTGTAACCTCATTTGTAGAGCCAGGCTGTCTTGGCATATTACTGGGTTTGGCTCAAGTACCCGAACTTCATTATACAGAAAGCAGATCTGAGATATGTGCAGCCATAAAATGGATTCACTGAAGACAACCAGTAAAAACAAAGACTGATCCAAACCACAGCCAGTCCCACATCGATCCTCGAGTGCAAATTTTCTGAGTTCGAGGATGGAGGAGGGAAAGATGCAAGCTACATACATAGCCAGTAGTGTAACCGAAGTTTTGGACTGCCCAGTGAATCTTGCCTGCTTAATTCTGTGTTTATTTATAATTTAAATATATTTGTTATTATTTATTACTTTTGCCCAATTAGCAAATATTTAAGCCAAACTTTGCTTTGCCAGGTATGAGTTGAAGGCTGGGTTTTCTTCAAAGTTTCAGACGAAACAGTTCACATTTCTGAGAGCACCTTTTTTTCTTAACCTAATCATGGCCAGATTGAAGACAAACAAAACCCCACATTCCCCTCCCAATACTCTGGCAATCTTCAAAAAGCTGTGGTGCTTTTTTTCTTATTGGAAGAGGGACTTGGAACTGGACAAAATTTAACCTTACTGCTGAGATGGGCTTTTTATAATCTCAGTGAAAATTTGGCCAATTCATAGAGCTTTGGATAAAAACCAAGCCAGCTGCAGTTCACATGTGCTTGCCAGAGGCCAGCTAAAGATTGCAGGCTTTGTTCTCTGGTGAGTTCATGAGCATGGGACATGCTCCAGGGCCTGGAGTGGGACTTCCCTAGAACTTGCAATTCCTAACTGCTTCAGGCCAGTACAGCTTTAAATCCAGATACTTGAAAGTATAGATTTTTAGGGACATTTTTAAACTGTTTGTTTCCAGTTTACATGAAGGACATCAGYCAAACTGCATTCAGAAGAGGTGACATGCAAGAGGAGGAGATAATTTGGAAAAATAGACTTGGAACAGACAAAAGGAATCCTGAAAGAGAGCTGGGGGACCTGAAGTGTCTGAAGACTGAGGTGGAAATAAGGATGGAGAGGAGACAGACACAGCAAAGCATAGAGGCAACTGGGAAGTGGTGTGTGGGAAAAGGATGTGAACGACCTCATTTTAGCCTCTCTTTGCACATTATTCTGAGCTCACTTAAGAACATTTGAGCTCACTCAGATGATCTTCCCATACATTACTGAGTCTATGGTAAATAAACCTGGCTATGAAGACAGAATCACACATTTCTTTCTGATACTGTCATGGTGAACATTATGAAAAAAGCACCAAAACTTCACAAAAGTTTGTTGAACACCCCTAAAATGCAAGGAAGAGCATTGCCATCATATTACAAACAGAAACCCAGAGCCTGGAAGTATTTTCTGATTGTTCAATCCAAGAATTACATTCCTTATACCAGGTATAGTGTCCATTTTCTTTATGTGTTGCCTTCTACAGCAGCTGCAAGTCCTAAATTCTTCTGCAAACTAGGCTTAATTCAGGTCAGGCATCTAAGGAATAAGGGAAGCAAAGCTCATAACTGCGTGTGGAAAGATTTGACCCGAGCTCAGGAAGAAGGAAGGGATGAGAACCTGCAGCCTAGCAGACCCTTATCCAATTGTTCTACGGCATCATGTGATAGCAAAATTACTCCAAACTTGGAGAGTTCAAGAGCACTCCTTCCTTTCCAGAATGTCATATAATCTGGGGAAGGCTTTTCTTTTAAAACTTCAAATTTGTCCTACTATTAAAAAAAGAATATGAAGTCCCCGTTTACTTCATCTGAGCCTGGTGTGGCCCCTGGAGACGCTGCCTCTGCCATGCATGTGGCATAAATCCTGTGGTGCTGCCACTGCCCACCTTTGTGCTGAGATTCCCTCTTCAAACAGGCATGTGGTTGTCTCACCATGACTGCAGCTCCACGTTGGCTTGAGTTTCCATTCCTGGCTTCTGCAGGGCTAATTGATGAGCTGGCCAGGCTTTATCACTGTGCCCAGCATCCTTGGTGATCTGTGTGTCCCTGTTCACACCTCTGCTTTCATACATGTTTGTGCTGCCAAGAATAATTGTTAGTTTTAAACTGGCTCTGAAAGCAGCCGCCAGCATTCCAAAGGGACACACAGGATGAGCTAGCGACAGCAGCCACTTGGCATTTCCAACCCTGCGGTGCAAAAGGGGATGTGTTCTAAGCATTGAGACTGCTTGAATCTCTTGTGATTTTGTCCGGAATACAATTGAGAGTATCAGGATACGTACGCACAATCTCTTATTACTGTTTAAACTTAGAAAACAATACCATATCCTGTGCCAACAGGGCTACTATGGGTTACGCAGAATTATTTGTCAGTTCTTTGGAATACCTTTCCTTTTCTGGACGATAAAAACACCATTTCTCCAGCAACTTCTATTTCTCTGTCTTTCAACAGCTGTGTGAACCAGGTTATTCATCTATGACTACAACCAAGTCCTAGCTACAAGTGTGGGATTCCAGAAGGGAGTATTTCTGCATTTTGATTTATCTCCCCTGGCTGTAAAAACGGTGTGTTAAGTCTTTTCAACATTTCTCAGTGTGTGACCATACTAATGCAATCCTTTGTGATAAACAGGAATTTATTAAAGCATCTTGATGTCAAACCAACTTTTTTTACACCTTGTCTGACAAAAAGTGAAGACTTCTTAATTTATAGAAGCCAAAAAATGCTCATAGATTATACAGATTAGAGGCAAATTTTTATAGTCTCTATCACGCAGGACTTTAAACGACCTGGGTGCAAACTAGAGTAAAGGCAATGCCATTTCTGGACCTATAGTGTTTCTGCTAAAAGTGCAATAGGACACTATAGGAGATGCAAATGCCTGCTAAACCATGACAACCTTAACCAGGTAAATGTTACGCATACAGCATGGAAAGTAATTTGACTTAATACCTCCAGTTCAGGTTTCAGCCTTGAGAACTCTGCATATTCTTCTATTTGTGCTTAATGATGATGTACAGCATTTGATGCTTTTTGGGATCATTACAGTGTCAACTCTCCCATCTTGGCCAACTGCAAATTAAATTCTCTCTGTTTCCCTTGGGGTCCCAACTGGATGAAATAGTTGCACAGCTGAATAAGGCCAGGGGCTGGTTATATCTGGAAATTCAAAACTGCTTTGGCAATTTCAGCCTTTGTGTCTCTCAAGAAGATGGGGAAAGAGAGTCTTGGTGTGAGTGTGAGATACAACAGCYGTAGTGGTGACAAAGTCTGCTAGTGCCCATGGTGTGTCAGGCTCAATCCTAATACAGAAAGGCACTTCAAAAATATGTCACTTTAGGGTGGAACCCTTCCCCTGTTCCTCTCTCTGTAACCGCAGCTTGGAGTCTACAGCTGCCTGCAAACTGATGTGAGCTGTGGGCCATCTCTAGTTCCATCTTGTCCCTATAGCAGTTCAGAAATGCCCCAGGACTGAAGCTGAATGCAGACATCCATGTACCCAGCCAATGCCTTTGGCACCAGTTAGGCATGCTGGCCCTACAAATCTTCAAATCTTTTCCAACCTTGCCAGGTGAAAAGCAGCACTGGGGACTCCCTGAGGGCATGGAATGGTGGGAAAAGTAAAATATCTCTGGTCTTTCTCAGGCCAGRAGTTGTTGAGACCGTATCTCCTACTTCTCATTCCAGTGACTGGGCTTTGATGACCAAAAGTAGGCATAACCTCCAACTCATCGCTCACCCATGCTTCAAAGCACCAATGAACCCCAGCCCACCTTATGGAGAAAACACCACATCCTGGATACTTTGCTAACAAGCCAAGTGGGTTTTAGGATCTACCTCTCTGAAACCTTTTGTACTGGCAGCCCATGGCGATGCCTGTCATCTGTGATGGTGGGACTGGGATTTGAGGGGCCTGTTTTCTGCAGAGGCTTTGTGGGGAGCCTGGCAGCTCCAACCAGCAGCTCTGTCTGTCACTGTATGGCCAGAAAACTGGCAGCAAGTGCTGCCCCTGAACATCTGCGTCCTCTGTAGGTTCTCTGGGCTTGTCAGACAGACAGGTTGAAATGGCTCTGGTTTGAATTACTCACACAGGGAATACAAACAAAGGCATCAAAATGGCCTTTGAAAACTGAGTTCCCACACAAGATAAAAGGCTGTGGAATAGTTTGTACAAGCATAACTAATGGAGCTTTCACATCGCAAATACGACCTAGGAACAAGTTGCTGTTTTTCAGAGGAGTGTCTGGTCTTTGCCTTTACTCACGGCCATGCAAACTGCCTGTCAGTGAAGGAGCAGGCTCTGGCACAGGCTGGAGGGAGATCCATCTTGGATGTCCAATACAGACTTCACAGAATGGTTTGGTTGGAAGGGAATTTAAGGACCATCTAGTTCCAACCCACCTGCCATGGACAGGGACACTTTCCACTAGGCCAAGTTGCTCAGAGCTCAACACCCACTCTCTCAACAGCAACACCTCCTTCCAGCCCACCAGCAAAAACCCCGGCCTTTCCACTGTCATCTGACCACCAAATGCCAGTCCTCCAAAGGGGAATGTAGTTAGAAGGAGGTGGGTGGCAATGGTCTGTCAGTAGTTTTTCAGGCCGAAAACAAATAGGGAAATTCTTCGGGTCCAAGAGAATGGAAGAAATCCAAGATYTGCATCAGTTTGGAAAGTGCTGAGGGACTCCTTGTTAGGAAAAAGAGACTGCAGTCAGCCTGGGAAAGGGGTGCAGGTCTGGGAGTGAAACAGGACAGGTAGGAGAAATACTCACCATGCTGACAGGGAAACTGATTCCCACACAGAAAACAAATTTTCCGTGTCATCAGTCAGATGTGGTCATGCCTGACTGGAGCTGATGTTTCTAATCTTTGTTTCAGATATCGTTGCTTTTCCTTCTCTGGACTTGCTCTGTGTTTTGTTTAACTTGTGTGACTTTTGCCATTATACAAACTTAAAGTAACAATTTCTTCTTTTGTCTTATGCTCAGCAAATTGTGCAACACACTTCACTGGGACCACAGAGCTCCAAACTGATGAGACAGGCAAGAACATGAAAATGAGGACAAGAGAAACCCCACTGTGTTTGCTTCAAGCCCTGTCACCAGAGCTACTCTGCCAAGCAGTGACCTAGAATTGCAAGGTAGGACCAAGCTCTGGTTTCTATATTTAGAACAGAAAACCATTTATAAAGCAGGTGCCAAGATCTTGAACCTATTAGCTGATTTTCTATTGCATGGTTGAAATTTCTGTCATTAAGTGTTTTTTATTTGGAGGTGGTGATGAGAGAAGTATCTTTTTTTTCATTTTTAACACTAAGCCAAAAATCCCAAACCTGCTCATGGTTCCCTTCATTATCCAAACACAAAATAGTCACCTCTCTCTCCCTTGAAGTGAGTATATACATTCTGTGCCTGCTAAAATACCAAAACAATCGGGCCAACTTCTAAGTACTAGAAGTTTTACAGGCACGCTACATTTGACTGAAAGGAGAAAAAACAAGTATTACAGTAAAGTGCTTCAGAGGAGTTAGGAAACGACTGCAGCAGGGTGGAGCCCCTCACGTGTCCTCCTCAGTCATTTCTTCACTCTACTATCACTCAATGTTTACTCACTTCACTTCTTGTGTTCTCCTAATTAGCTAAGGAAGCTAATGCTTCCTTATTAGCCCAGTTCCTTCCTCAAAAGTGAACACGAGGATATCATTGTAGAACTTGCATTTAGTGGTGGTCTTGCAAGTTTTCCACACAGCTTATGCCTACAAAAAAAGCAGTACTTGTGGGAGGGAGATCGCTGTTATCAGAGGCACTGATACAGCTGGCAAAGGCAGTTTTTGAACATACAGGTCTTTCTGAGATTTAACACATAACTAAAACTTTGGTGGCATTGCTACCAAGATATGCTTCAGGTATTTGTTTGCAATACCTCTTCCCTGCCCTTGAGTCTGCCCACACTCTCTGCCCATGCTGTCAGGCCAAGGCCTATCACCATCGAGGCCAGTTCCTGGACAGAAGCGTGGTCCTGCACACTAATGAACATCATTAACGAGCAGCAAATGGTGCAGGTGCTCATGGGTGAAAAGCCATTGCAATTCGACTGACCTGGTGGTGTGTTGCATTGGAACAAGCACAAATCAATTCTAACACATTTCTGGCTGTATGGGAAAAAAAGATAAAGTTGTTTTCTTTCAATTGACTGCTTCTCACACAAGCTCTTCCACTGGAGACTTAAAACCACACTTGTAGCCTTTGTTTAAACAGTTCCAAGTTACAAACATGAAAGTGCAGAAAAAATTGAACAAGCAGACAAGACAGAAAAGTTAAATGAGCATTGGCTCTTCTTATTTTAATGAAGAAATATTTCAAGTTAATATCAGTGCATATTTAGAAATAGCATGTGATACTCCCAATGCCAAATACATCAGCAAATTACAGTTTCAAAACTTTATAAATTAATGGCAAGAAAAAAAAATAGATTAACATAGAGAACAAGGTTCAAAATAAACATCCTGTTTGTTTGCTGCACTGTGTCAATTATATTCCTGGTACCTAAACAGCAAGAGAGATCCAATCTTTTGTGGTAATTAGGCTCTCCAAAATAGCAGTTATCTTCCTACAAATGAATTAAGCCGCTTGCATTTATTTTTGATGTACAATTAAATGTTATTCTTAGCTGTTACAAAGAAATTTAGTCATGTCAGAGTAAAATTTCATTCCATGACTGAAAAAAAATCACACTAACATAGGAACATTGCCTTCTAGTTATACCCACTGGTAACAGCTGAGAGAATAGGAAGAACTACATGTAAGCACATTTGGCTGTTACATAAAATGTTTTTTTTTTTTTTTGTTTCACAGCCTTGTAACAATACTGTTTTTCAACATTGTTCCCAGTCACTGTTTTTAAAATGGTTCATCGACATATCCTGAATCAATCACCGATATAAATAACTCCAGTGACAAAATCCATTATGGAAGCACACAGAACTGCAAACTGAAAGTTGTACTAAATGATTTTAAGGTTTGAACTGTAATTACTCTGTAACATTCTGTAAAAAAAAAAAAGAAGGAAAAAGAAAAAAACCCCAAACCCCACACAGTAAAATCTTTAATTAACTGGCAATGGTGGCATCTGAAAAACTGAGATGTAATTTTAAGAGATGTTTAACACACAATGGACTCTAAAGCACGACAAATCATACTGAAGCTAGTGAGAGATGCACATTTAAAGCTTGCAAGTGTGATATAAAAATATTTTCTAGTTCTTTCATTTTGATACAGGGAGTCCAATTCCCTAGTGGAAGAAGATAAAATAGATCCTCTTTCCTACTCCACTGCTGTGCATATAGACTGTTCCCTTGAATCAGGAAATGGCTTTTCCCCAACAGAAATACCAGCCTTGGGAATCACAGACTTTCTGGTAGTCAGGGTTTGTTGATTTTGCTTTTTAAAGTATATTTTTGAGGAGGTGAAATACTGATAGGATATGCATTTCGTTCACTATTATCTACTGTGCAAATCATACACATCAACCCCGTAACTTCAACCTAAGTGCAGTCTGCGTGGCCTAGAATGACTTAGAGTCTAGTGGGATACTACAGCACGGAGATGACTGCCAGGCTATGAAACATCAGGCTAAATCTGGTTAGTGGGAAAGGCACATGCTTCGGATTTAGCAGGAACACCTGAAGGTTCCTCGTTACTGCTCCTGAAGTTACAGTGATTCTGTGCACTACCCAAATGACAAGGTTGGTGTCCAGAAAATCGTGAGGTAACAGGAAACTTCTGCTTATGGCACATACACATGGAAGGTCTGTAAGCTCAGCTGAACACTCGTGGTGCGAGGGGTAATGCAGACACAAGGGAGGCTACAAGGGTCTGGTTAGGCCAGAAACAAAAACTTCACATTTCCTTACACTGCACACATTCCTTTTATGCACAAATACGAGGTGCACAAAATATGCTGTTTGCTCAGTACAATTTAATGTTTTGCGTATGTAAAATGATCACCTAATACTGCAATATAATCAAAAATCATGCACTAGATAAACAGAGCTTCTTTCCCATGAGCAGTAGTTCTCAGGAACATTTTATTCTGCTTCTGGTAACATCTCATGATTTGCCAGCTTACACAGTCCCTTTTAAAGAACACAGTATTTAGCGAAAACAGAAGAGCAAAATTAAAAAAAAAAAAAAAAAGAGAAGTTTCGATTTTAGTTGCAATACAGCTGGGATAGATGCAACTGAGCTGCTGTAATGCACCAAAGAGTAATGAAAATTCAACATGAATATCAGAAGAATAAATATATACCCTAAATTAATCTCTGTAAATACATTCACAGGTCCACTTAAGACACTCTTATGCGTAACTCATACTTCTTCAAATCTGCAGAGAGAGATGGATGTTAGTTCATGGGGAAAGCAATTTATTGTATGACTCGGTTTATCTGTCATTATTCCAGCAAAAATCAGTAACAAATTTGAAAATCTACATTTGTTTTCCCCAGACCAACCACACAGAGGCTTAAGTCACAAAATCTATTATTTCCAATATTTGATCAATAAGGCTTTATTTACACTTTTTTTCTATAAAGTCAGGAAAAAATTTGGTGCAATGTGCAAGAAAAGACTGCACATTTCACTGATTGGAGACTGACATCTGCTTATGGTTTTATGCTAACCCACAGGCAGCCAATTAAAGTTCCATATATCCATGTTTTTACATAAAGTTTCCTTCCAGATTCTGTCAGAAGCATACTAGCAGTCAGGCCACCTAAAAACAGCAAAGATGGCAAAGTTTTCTTGAGGCTTAGTTTGGAATGAACACTTTTCCCAGGGAACTTATTTCTTCTTTTAGAATCCTTTGCATCATAAAATTCTATTAGTAACCTATAAGCAGAGAAAAGGAGATGGTCAAAGTCAGGCAGTAGCTTAAGACATTTTAAGTAACCTACTTTCATCCAGTAACTCCTTCTAATAACACATTATTTAGCAAATGATCTCATCATAGGTAGCAGCTCATCTGCAACAAGTTCCAACAATGAGTACACCTTATGAATATGATGCACGTCGAAGTACTCAACCTGAACCCTTGTAAGCAAAAAAGGCATCTTTTCCTTGGGAACCAATTTTAACAGTGAATATAGAAGTTGAAAAGAATCTTTTTCATTCAGCATTTAGCAGAAAAGGCCAGAGCACTGGGCAATATTGTAGGACAAAACAACACACTGAACACCAAAGGAGGAGGAAGAAGTATCTTCATAAAATAAACCAGTAAATAACAAGGGCTCGCAAGACACTGAACATATTGGAAGCTAAACATGCAAGAGTAAGATGCTACACCACTTGTTTAGTAGTAACTTTTTTTCCTCCTAGCTTTAAGAAACAGTAATAAATGGATCTGGAAATTCYGGGGTTTTGTTTTAACTGTCTCTAAATTTGCCTGACAGACTGCTTTGGTCCCAGGAAAGATGTCCCAGTGAACAGGAGCTTACAATGAGTGAAGAAAAAATTTTTAGTGATCCTAAATGTCTAAGACACATTAGTAACAGTGCTATGTTTAAAGACAGTCATGTTAACTTTCATATGCATTCAAAGTTCACAGGAGAAATGAATCAATTTTTTACTTCCATGGAGTGTGAGACTGGCAAAACAATTTTAAAGCAGAACAGAACTGAAGAACCAGGGAAATTTCTGTCTCACTCAAAGTATTCATGGATGTAGAAAGTAAACAGATTTGACTTAAGATGTGGTAAATTAAACCATCATCTCTCAAACAATACTTAAATCCCATATTTAGGCACAAAGTCCTTCTGGAGAACAAGGTCTCCCAGGATCTGCTGCATATACTAACTAGTGACCTTATCTGGAGATGCTGGAGGGAGCTAGGCACTTTACTTCTGCCACAACTCAAAAATGGACAAATGAAACTTCACCTCATTTCCCCAGTGAAGGCAGGAATTTTAGGGTTAACTGTGCTTTTATCCAGTCACTGTCTGGATGGAAGATTCGTAAACAATTTTGGCAGAAGAGATTAGATCAAGACCTGCTCCTCTCTCACTCCGACTTAACACTTATTACAAGGGCATAATCACACTGCTTTTTCTTGCTTGCCTACCACAGGCATCTTACATTCCTGCACAGGACTCAACTATGAGAAGATGAATGGAGAGTATTCAGATGGGTACGAGTCTTGCCTGGAACATGGACTCACACCTCTTCAATCTAAAGGTGGTCAAAACACCAGAAATCCCAATCTCCTGAGCAAAAGGTTTAACCACAAGGTTACTATATTATATTATATTATATTATATTATATTATATTATATTATATTATATTATATTATATTATATTATATTATATTATATTATATACATAGGAATACCAACATCACCTCTCTTCAGAAAGCCATACAGCTGGCACTGCTGGTAATACAGAAATCATGGGTATATCTGTTAATATAAAAGTAAGACAGACTCTGGAAACAGAAAGTTTTACATATTTCTACTCACTTATCCTTTATTTCAAAACGTTCATGAAGCCACCTTCTCATATACATCTGCTCTTCTGGAATGTCCTTCAGTTCAATTCGGTCAATGAAAATATGAACTCTTGGGCACTCCTTACAAAGAAACTCTAAAAAGAGAGCAAAACAACAGGACAGAGTTACAAAAGCACTGTAGTGCATTTATTTGTTTAAAATACACGAAAAAAATCTGACTGTAAGTGCCCTGGAAGCCAAACTTCAGTGCTCAAAAGCCTTCCTTCCTTATGTTTGGATCTTGAGCACTTCACTGAACTTAGACGCCATCTGGCCTACACACTTGAAATGGTGGACCATTATCATGGGCAACATGGAGGAACTGTCCTAAAAATGCACCTTGCTACTGTAAAATGCTGTACTTGAAAACATTACACTCTATTTCAGCAGCAATCTACTCCCTCAATAGTGTGGGATGCAGTAACTTTGATGTCATAAAGGTATCCATCCTACAATTTTGTTTAAAGTTAGTAATCCTCTTTGCTTGTCCTTTTTAAAGTCTAAATTTTGTTCGCTGCTAGATGACAAAATTGGAATTACAGTGATTTCCAAAAGCATCTCCAGGAGAAAGTACGCTTCAGTTTAAGCAATAACGTACAAAAGTATAACCGGAGAAAAGATTAAGAACAAAATGCTGCTTTCCATTCTGTATCCCTTCATTTTTCTTCTGTCTCACAGAGCTGGAGACAGCCCTATTGCAATGCCTCCCCCCCCATTTCCTCAATCTGTCCCTAGAAAAAATTACCAAACAAGCATTAATGACAAAAAACCTTCATTACTCAAATGGCCTTGTGGGATTTCTTACAACTAAAAAGTGGTAAAAACACTGGGCATGACTCCTGTAATATACTGCATATTGTGAATGTGAAATCCTGTGCAGTGTGTATTGGTAACCATTTGCATTTATCAGTAGAATGGGTACTGCAGTAACCACACCATGCCTGGACAGAGAGATCCATGATGTGAGGATGGAAGTCCTCAGAAATTTGGATAGTTATCCTATTTTGAAAAGGGACCAGAAATGCCTTCCTACAATCATACAGGCAACAAATGTAACACAGACTGGGTGGTCCCTTTAGGTTGTTGACATTTTTTGGACGGCAGTGCAGATGTACAGAAGACTTTGACCCATAACTGCGAGGGGTATCTGGAGGAATGAAAGTGCAAATAATTGTTACAGCATGTACATCTTTATTGTTGTCTGCCAAAGCAGATATCCCCCTATTTGTTTTTCATCTTTACAGGATTATTGATTTGTAAGGACTTTGCTGTAAAAACAGTCCTTATCACATACAAGAAATTGCCTTAAGGAATTTTAAAAGCCTGTTCATGCAAGTGTGTGGTGTGTGCTTGCAGAGGGGGAGGGAAGGAGAAGAGATAAAGAGATCCCTAAAGTCTTGAGGCACTTGGATGCAGGAATCTGTAAGGTGCTGTGGGTGGTTCTGTCTGGAGGCCATGCACAGAGCCCTTCATCAAACCACAGGGGAAAGGGAGCAAATTGGCTCCACACCATCAGCTGGAGAAGTGGACGAGGGCTCCACTCAGGCACAAGTCCATGTCTTGGCCATGGAGCAGCAAACACAGCTGTCGCCAAGAGGTTTCTGGGAGAACCTTCTCCTAGCTACAGCTATTAGATGGCAGGCAAGTTAAGAACTTGGAGTCTGGCATGATGGTACATGTGGACATTTTCTTCAGGTTTATGTGCAATGCTAACCACAAATAAATTAGTGTTCATTTATCTAAAACCAGTTTTTTTCTCTTGCTTTAATGTGAAGAAAATATTTTGCAAGGCTGTTTCTCTAAGGATACTATCCAGGCCACATGAAGGTCATTGATTATATGAGCACCTAAAAGCATACTATTAATACCTTAAAATGACAGATGTATTATCCGTGTCTTAAATGCTTATGATGTTCACTGATGTACAAATCCTCTTTTGAGCGGCATTCCCTATTAAGTGGAACATTCTAACAATATGCAAAACTGTATCTAAAAAACAAATGCCTAGAAGCCAGATGATACGGTCTTTTTCTATGCTAGACTCCTATAAAAAGCATCTATGGTATGCATATTCAGCTAGAGCTGAAGATCCAGCTTTAAAAGATATTTGAAACATTCTGTGCATTGTATAGTGTATGCTTCTTTTGCTTCATAGCAGATGGGTTGTTCTGCATAGGAACAAACAAGTCTTTACTGATGTTACTTATAACTCAGTTATAAATTATTAAGGAAAATTATAAACCAATCAAAATTCAAGACATGAGTATTTCAAAAGAAAAATCTTCCCCCACCAAAGCTCAAGTGGAGCAATTCTACAAATCTGCTTGGACAACAAAAACCCTTTCGCAAATATCTGAGTGCTGCTGCTGGCTTTCTACCTTGAGCCCAAGTTCCAATGCAAGTTGATTCTTACCACTTCCCACTCTGGTATTCTTCAACCAGTCTAAATTAAATCCCCGTATGTGAAGATCCCAAAACTTTGTCATCATTTCCCACGTTTGTAAATCCCAGGGCTTTCCCCCACAGCCTCATCCTCCCTTTTGAGTTTGACTTAGTTCAGTCTCACTGAGGGCTGTGTGATCTGCTACTTCAGGCACTACCCGGGGGAAGGTCATGATTCCTACACATCGACTCAAGGTGCTTTTATCCAAAGCCTGGGTATTCAGGACATCTGCAGATGACATTGTAATGCATGCAATTAAGCAAGTCAGGTAATCTGACTAGTATTTAATTATCCAATTCATGTCAGGGTTTAATCCAACTAACCCAACCTTTTTCCCCCCATCTACAGTGTCACAGCAATCACATAAGAACACCAGCAGATGACATATTGGAGGTTGATTTCAAGAAGAAACAGCTGCATTTTATCACCATAACCTCTAAAGGTTTGTGGTGGTCCCATGACCCTTAATTTAACATTAGCTTAACTCCCAACAGACTTGTGTAATTAAGCTAAGAAACCAAATCTTGTTGAAGCAATTTATTATGCACAAATTACATCCAACTTCAGGGACACTAGCCCTTAAGGCCAACATCTGACAGGCTTTTCAGATTCCTAAACTTGCCAGAATTTCTTACAATTAACAGCAGGAACAAGCAAGCCTGAACTTTCCTTCAAGAGACAAAACATAAATGCAAATCATGCGTTACAAGCAAACGTTATGTTGGGGACAGGATTAGTCAAGAACCCCATACGATTTGGGTTAAATGAACACTAACAACTTGTGTGGGAGCCAAATGGACTGACTTTCGTGTGGGACATAATTTCCTAATAAAACGCTCTATCTGGCTAAAGAATAGATATAAGCGCAGAATGTCTCTAATGCTTCTAGTGACCAAGAACAGTAGAAGGAAGGAATTGAAAATAATAAGGTGAATTGAGCATTTTTTGTTCTTGAGCTATGACACTGTATCCCTCTTTCTGAGGGACAGGATTCACACTAACACAGGGCTTCAGTGGGGGATTCAGTGCAGAATTGGGATTAATGAATGAGGTGCAACAGCCTCCGGGAAAGGAATTGAATCCACAGAATTTTTAATTGCAAATCAATATTTGCGGCTCCCACAAAATTCTACCAGTTCTCAACTCCTCACCTTCAAATGCCAGTTATTCTGTTTGGAATTACTAGCATTACCCAGGAAACTGAGGGAGGAGAGAAGCTCTGAAACACAGACATATCTGTAACTGAGAAGGGACAAACAACTGGCCTTAGATCACCTTCCCCTTCTGAACCACCTAAGTTCATTCCACCACTCCAAATTATTTGCCTTGTCCCTTAAGAAAGTTTTGACAGCAGTGTTACACTTAAACAGATATTCCAGGTTGCAATTACTAATGAAGTCTATTTTTATATGCACTTTAAATATGACAGCAATAAAGTAGCTCAGATTTCAACCTCCTACAACGGCTCTTCTACTGCAATGTAATTGTTGCCAAAGTCCTTCAAAATTAAGAAAGGACAAACTGAGCTCTGACTTACTTGTGTCTACTTAAAGAGTCCCCAAATCTCTCCTGTTTTAACAGATTTCAGTAATTTTTGTGATAAATTGATAGAGATATCACAGAAAACTGAAATCTGAATAATGTGTATTTATTCTAAGTAACTAGCATTTCACGTGTATAAAAATACGTCTCTTCAGTAAGAGAACGTGTGTGTTGTGGTTTGTATAGTTTTGCAGGCAAAACCATGACAGCAGAGACATTCCTCTGAACTGTAGATGCTTTCTCCACTTGTTAAACTTTCATTAGTCTGGACTTCAGTGTTCAGATACCAAAGCAGTTTGTAAACCATTTCCTCTTCAAAGAAGGAAATCCCATCTCTCCACTTCCATTTACTTTGTACACCAAATTAACAATCAAACAGTAAAACAAACATAAATTTAAGTGCTGCGTTGTTTCTCAGGTTCACGCTTTCCATCACCTCAAGTTGAGCAGACAGGAAACTATTTCATGACTTGCTCAAAGAACATAAAGCAGCACTAGACAGGAAAGCAAATATCTCGGGCCAGAAGAGGTTGATCGGAGGAGTTGCCCTGGGCAGCAGCGGAGGAGCAGAACCAGTACCTGCGGGTACTGTGGATGTAGGGAAGCACGGAAGGGATGTTGTGCAGCCTAGACTGAAACTCACAGCCAGGAAACAAGCCTGGAGCTGAGGAATAGAGCTCTCAGGAATACTGCCAATGCCCTGTGCCAGGCCTGACATTCACACAGAGATCAGTGCCCCCATGCAAGCACAAGGGGCACAGCGTAAGGAGTATGCAACTCAGGAGATGGGGGATGTTTTGAAGTGAGAAACCGGATGCACTTGGATCATTATTAAGCCAGGGTGCTGGCCATGAAAACTGAAAAATTAGAGACTGTTTCAACTGGCAGTTGCGCAAGGCTGAAACTCAGGAAAAGCAACTTGTCCACATGAGGTGTACGTGCCTAAAATTCATTGTGAGGGCAAAATTCAGAAGTGCCCCTGTACCAACACGAGGAGCCTAAATATGAAGACAGAACAAGAATTACTGGCACCAAGAGACCACTCCTGTAAGGCAGGCATCCTGGTGGGCTTGCAGGAGCAGGCAACGTTACCAGGCTACCAGACTTCTAGGAATGACAGAAGAGGATGTACAAGAGAAGGTAGGGTGGTGTGCATGAAAATAATAGCTTTATAGAATAAG
Source organism: Amblyornis subalaris (assembly GCA_018881555.1). Lineage (NCBI taxonomy): Eukaryota > Metazoa > Chordata > Aves > Passeriformes > Ptilonorhynchidae > Amblyornis > Amblyornis subalaris. Next base: position 4,584,487 of record JACAXG010000051.1, read on the forward strand.
GAGACAAAAGCACAAAGAAATCCTTGTGGATGGAAACCCCAGACTCTACTAGAATATATATTAGATAAATAATTAAATTACTTCCAAGTAGGTTTAGTAATAGTGAGCAGAAACTGTGAAGCCAGACCTTCAAGTTCAGGACTGACAGCAGGAGTGTGAGATTCCAGCTACCTTTATTGAACTGCATTGATACTTCAGCAGGTTGAGCAGGGAAAAAAATCCATTAACCCAAACCAAAATGACCCAACCAACTGGACAAAAACACCAGAAGGAAGGGAAAAAAACCCGTTACCTGGAAGAACTAGTAAGCAAGAAAACCCACAAGAAAAGACGCTATTGCTGGTGTGGTCTTTTGTGGTGCACTATGTTAGTAGGAAGTGCTCTGCAACCACAGCACAATCAGTTTCAGTGTTGTAGAGAAAGAATCCAGCACAGAAATGCAGAATTCTTGGGGGTTGGCCTCTTCTCCCAGGCAACTAGCAATAGGACACGGGAAATGGCCTCAAGTTGCACCAGGGGAGGGTCAGGCTGGATGGATAGTAGGAAAAATTTCTTCACTGAAAGAGTGGTCATGCATTGGAACAGGCTAGCCCAGGGAAGCAGTGAAGTTGCAATCCCTGGAAGTGTTCAAAAATAAGTAGACGTGGCACTTTGTGATAAGGTTTAGTGGGCATGGGTGGTGTTCAGTTGAAGGTTGGACTTCATGATCTTGGAGGTCTTTTCCAACTTTAATGATTCTATGAATTAAACGAAATACATAACGGGAGGGAAGGAAAAGTGTCAAAACACCCTAAAATAAAGARTCCAAAAGAACGCAACCTAGAGGCTATTAAAAACCCACCAAATACCAAACCCCAGAAAAACTTGTAATAGAAACTCACGTAAAAGGTGTATAACACTGCAAAAGGAAAAGTCTGTGTGGGTCTGAAAAATATCTGTATGGCTTTAATGGAAAAATCAAGGAGGCTACCATTATACTTCTACCTTCTTCTCCTCTTTGAGGAATGGAAAGCTCATCCAAGTATGGAAAAGCCCAAAACTGCTCATGCCAAATGTAAAGAGAAACTTAAGAAGTCTAAAAATGAACTTGAAAAATGGAAAGGGTGCTCTATTTTAACTTTTTTCAACATACTGAAAGCAGTAAACTCGATAAGCTACTGGTGGGACTGATGGATGACAGAAGTGTGAAGAGCAGCACTAATAGTCAAGTATAAGCCCTTGCAAGAGAAGCTCATATATTTGCTTGCATTATTCTTTCTTCCTGAAAATGTTTGATTCCTACACCCATTGCATTCTTTGTACCASATCACTGAAAGGAACTAGAGCAATAAGTAAACAGACAGAAAATATTAGACTAAATAAACAAGTTAGATGTCAGGAAGTTACCAAGACCAGACAGCATTCATCCAGAAGCTCTCAAATGTGGAATTTAAAAACAAAGATGTGTAACCTATCATCACAAACAGCCACTGTGCCAGAAAAATAGGGAGTTTCCCTTCTACAAACTTTAGAGATGATGCTGGGAAATACTAACCAAAGAGTCTTACCTCCCTGGGTAAGATAGCAGGTCTGTAATAAAATCACTGAGCACAGGGATAATCAGAGTCTCTTGAAAAAGAGTTGGTGTGGATTCTGTAAAAGGAAATCCTGTCCCACCAATTTGCTGGGTTTCTACAACAGTGTCAAGGACCAGGCAGATAAAGGGGATTCATGGAACAYGATATATTTGAATTTTCATAAAGCCTCTGACAGGGTTCCACACTGAAGGCTATTAAAGAAATTAAGCTGCCACAGGATTAGAGGAAATGATGTTTTATAGATCAAAAGCTGCTTAAAGGAGAGGAAGCAAATGAAAGGACTTAGGGATGGAAAAGACTCGGCAACTGGGGTCCTCCAGGGATTGACTGCAGGACTGGTTTTACTCTGTCTCATGACTGATGAGTTGAAGAAGGGAGCAAACAGTGAACGCTCCAGTTTTTCACATCTCTTTCAGAAGACCCTAAGCTCTTTTGGGTAGTCAAATGTTGGCGGAACTCCAAAAGGACCTCAAAGCTGAACAAACAGGGTGAGAATGTGGCAGCCAAGCTTCAGTGTAAACAAACATGGGGAACAAAAATAATTGAAATCCTGATTACATGATGCTTAACTTGGAATTGGTGGTTATAATCTGGGAGTTGCTGACCCTTCCCTGAAACCATCCTCCCAGCAGCAGCCCCAAATCCCCCAAATACTGGGTAGCCTGAGAAAGGACATCAAGAACAGGGCAAAGAGAGTCACTCTACAGATAAAGATTATGAATCCATGTTTTAAATAATGTGTGCGCTTCTGGTCTCTGTATGTGAAGGAGGATGTAGTGGACTCAGAGAAGGCCACAGAAAAGACAAAGTAAAATATTTAAGGAGGAAAAGCATCTGCATTACAAACAAGGAGACAGTAAAAAGGTTGAATTTTCAGTTTGGAGAAGGGAAGCAGAAGGAAGGATATGACAGCTTAAAAAAAAAAATTTATATGTATATATACGTGTGTATATATATATATATATATATATATATATATCCTGAAGATGGCAGATAAGAACTATAGCTCCACAATTCCTGCAAATTCAAGGGTAAATAATCACTTGTCTGTACCTTCCTGAAGATGTCCAGATCAAAAGAATCTCTACAAATTATTATTAGAAAATGGTATATATAGTTCTCTTTACAGATATTAGCACTGGAGAGCAGCAGAGTGTCACTGTATGCTGTCTTGCTGGTCTAAAATGGTCTCTGATGAAGACCCAGAGTACCTGCACGTTACAGCTCACTGAAACAATCTTTGTGTGGCTTTAATCTGGTATTCTAACAGATGCAGTCTGGCCTTTGTACTACTCGTAACAATACGTGAATACTGTATGTTGGCCAAGTTAGCAGGAGGTTTCCTACCAAAGCATAACAGTTTTGATCAATAGGCTGCCAGGAATAGAACCTGGATCAGGCTGGGTCTCTGAATTACACCTAAGGGGTATCCCACCACTGGTAACTGAAAATGAGCAAATTTAAGAGATACCTGTGTCTTCCCTGGAACATTTTTAAAGTCTCAGAAGTGGGGGGAAAAAAAGGTCAAGCTACACAATTAAGAAAAAAGGGTAACAAAAGAGGCAAGGAGTGGACCAGTTCAAAACAATGTTCTCTCTAGCAAAAAACCAGGATCTGTTAGGAACTATGCCAGTACTGCTAGTATTGATGTTTTTGCCTTTCTTTCAGACAGTCTGTTTTGATAAACAGAAAACAGCACCATAAAGTAGAAGAAAAGGACTATGATGCATAAAAAACCCCCAAAATAAACACAAGCTCTCAAAGCAACATATTTTTGGCCAAACCTGACAGTGTGAAGAAGTTAAAGTTGTTTTTGTTATCCTCAGGGTCTAGATACACTTTTGCATAAAGATCAGGAGTTCCTCGAGCCTTTGTAAATAAATGCTGCTTGGGGAGTGGAATGCTTCCCCTCGCGTACGCATGAGGTCCAGGGTGCAGGGTAATTTTATGAATCTCCAGTGTAAATACTTTCAAGAGCCTCTTGTGTAGCAGAGGTTTTCTGCTGATCATGTGTTTTCAGATCACAAATCCCCAAAGGGAAGCTACAGATGCGCTACAGATGCCTACCTTCAGAAAGAGCAGCTTGAGAATAACTGAGATACACAATAACCTGGTTTACAATCAGAGGACACACGCTTGGTGCTTGGAGGGAACTGAAAGGAGTGATCACCCCAACCGAGGGAGCGTGAGCACACAAATGCAGCACTCACAGGTGTCTGGGATTTGGGAAAAGGAAGACTCATTTAAGGTCACCTGAATCTTGCATTCCTCCTTAGGCACCCGAGTTTGGCTGATGGTGGAGACAAGAAACTGAGCTACATGAACTTCAAATACAGTCGACATCTTTGTGTCCTCGTTTTTAGAAGGATAAAGAAGCAGAGGTGCTACTCATGCTCAGACTGACCTTCATTTTCTCTGAAGAACTACAGCACGGCTTCCATACGTTCCCATAAACTGACGCTGCTCTTCAGTGACATGTTGTTTTTGATCAGAAGAACAATGTTTAATTCTTACAGTATTAAAATACTTTGCATTTATCTAGACTGTCCTTATCTGCAGAATATTGATGCACATGCCCGTATTTGTGTTGCAAGCGCCACTGCAAATAAGCCATCCCCAAATTAACAGACAGGTTTTCATGTAACTCAAACTACTTCTACTAGGGAATTACAGGGGGTCTAAAAAGACAGATCTAGTCCTATGGAGGACAAGTGAAAATGCATTCAGTGAAAACTGAACGATAGTTTACTTACTTTGTGGTACCTGGTGAAATCATGTTATTAAAAAACTTTAACATTTTGCACAAAAGAAAACTAGGGTTTTCCTCTAAAAGAAAAATGTATTGTAGAATATCACAGAATTCTTAGGGTTGGAAGGGACCTCTGGAGATTATCTAGTCCAACCCCCACAGGACTATGTTGCCAACTAGTGTTGTTATCAAAATTCCTCCAAACATCTCAATGGAAATTTTACATATTGAAATATGAAACGTAATTATTACTTAAATTCTGCTTGAACAGATGCACAAAGCCAAGTTATTGATGTGAGGTTTATTGTACATGCTAAAAAGCATCCTACAATTGATACAAATGTCACCAGTGGTAATGTCTAGCCTGAGTTCTAATCTACATCCTTTCTTTGGTTACTCTAAAATAAATGACATTTACCCGTCAATATTCTTTCATGCAACAGAACATAAAAGCTAGCAGAAGAGATTATTAGTAATTTCATCAATAGAAAACTTACTGTGGACTGTTTTATACTTCTGTTTCTGTTTATCAGCTTAATAATTTAGCTTTTTAATTCTTTCAACACATCTATAACCATGTGCTTGCAATCGTTCTTTGGACAGACAATGATGACAATCGTTCTTTGAAAGACAATGGATGTGAACAAATGTGGGCCACAGTCCAGACAAAGACTGATTTCTACTGCTCCAGTTTCTTTTCTATTGTCTTGTACTTCCCTGTCTAACTGGGTCCTAACAAAAGTGCAAGCTTTTGGAAAAGTGTATTTTCCCCRAGGGAAGTTAGGCCAGTCTGACCTCCTCAAACTATACTGATCAAAGTGATGTACAGATTTTCAGAAATGCACACATACACAGGCTCTCAAAGTGTTTGTTCTGGAACTSATATATGGCAGAGTTAATAATTCTCAAGAATTCCTCTGACTTCTTTAAGATAGAGTCTATATGTACTTGCTATTTTTATTCAGTGTTTATCATTGTCACATGCTGCTATTTCACACACTCTTTCATCTACAATGGTCAGATAAATACCATCTGGTTATGCTAAAGCCTTTAGGCAGAAGAATAAAGATGTAGATGTGTACATAATGCTCTTTCAGGTGCAAGAATGGTAACAGTTCCCATGTCCCATGAGACCTGCCCCTTAACACCAAACAAAGCTGGATGGGAACGCTTAGGACATTTATCCAGAAGAGCGAAAACTAGGTTCTCATTCTCTCTGCCCAAAATTACTTCTGCTTTTCATTTAATGACAGTGTAGTAAAACACTATCAAAAAATTCAGCGTAAGACTTTCTCCTCCTCCTTTTCCCTTCTAAATAGCTCTTCCAAAATTCAGTACCTGAGATGTCCTTCAGCTGTGCCACAGTGCCCATATGATTATTTGCATCTTATTCTAATGACCACAAATAAATACTACCTAACAGTGTGGTCCTCCCCAAGCAGGACCACGATGTTCTGTCATTCGTGATCTGAACAACTCATCTTCAGGAGTGAGAGAGAGAGGAGAACCCCGAGGGAAGTTGCTATTCTACAGAGAGGCTGCCACGTGCTGGAAAAAGTTCCACTGGAAATGTACCAAGATCCAAACTTGTTGTAATGAAAGGGAATGAATAAATGGTAGGAAAAAATTCCATCCATTGGTTACAACTGTGAAGCAACAGCAGAAAGCAACATCCGTGTCTAAAGCTAATCTAAATCACTGTTGAAGACTAATCAAATTTGATGTCTCCCAAAACAAACTTGCAGCTGGAAAGCGCCAACAAAATATTAACATACATAAGTAGTGACAAAAAGTTGAACACATTTGAAAGGATATACTATAATAATTTGCCTGCTCTAAAATGGCACCATGTTATATCAAGTATGTCTGGCATTCACTGTTGTTCTCATGGTGAATGTCTGTTTTCCAGTTGCTAGTATACTATGCTTTGTTTTAATCCTATTGAGCAAGTCAAGATTATGATATTTAAGCTTGCTGGACTAAAACAAACAAATCGAATTTTGCTAAGAAAGACTATTTAGACTAAGAGTTGCATATTACAAAATTGAAAATGCAATTCACTTTTCCTTCAGAATTTTTTTCCCAGTCACAGTTTCCTAACACAATTTCTCAGACAAAGTATGCTAGTGCTCCTCACAGTCACTAAAATGTTCCTTTTAACCCGCTCTGTTTACTACTGAAGACAGAAGCCAAGAGCTGATGATGTCCCAGGTGAGTATGGGTTTTTCCTGAAATGGCACAGGCTCTTCTGAGGAACTGAGATTTATAGAACTGAAAACAAAATGCATTTCAAGAAACACACTGTATCTGTGTGGAATTCACATTTCATTCACACGGGAAATGTCATAGTATGAGAAATAAAGTTCTCAAGTAAAGTTGTGTTTATCAGAAGTTTGTTTTCCATGCAATAAATTTCAATCAGTGTTGCTAGATTTAAAAAGACATGTCAACGTTATCTTTTAAAAATTACCAGGATTGCACTGCCACTTTATTCTGATGAGAATGAAAAAAATTCTCAACCAGCACTGACAAAAATATGACATGTTCATATGAAATAAGATATGCTTTTCATGTGTGCATAACTCATTTTAGCACTGCAAAAGAGAAATAATGCTAAAAAATGTCAAATGCATAACTACGCCTAATTCAAGTCTTGTTATATTCCTGACATTCCAGTTGTTGGACTTCTGCATAACAAATGGTGAAATGATCTTGATCTCTTAGAACAGAAATTGTTTTTCTCCCACTTTGTGTCTGGAGAGCCTAAAAGAATGACAACTATGTTCCACACTTTAATTTATAAAGTGCTCTTAATCTACATAATTTATATTATATGGAATACATGTGACTGCCACAATAGCATGGAATGCTATGTTGATATATCATGGATATATCATTTATCTGCTCTGTAATGGGTAACAACTGGTTGGCTGCACTTCATACTGTATTACTGCCTTATTTTTACCCAAGGTTGAGACAGTAATTACCCCAGCCCTAACAGTAAGCCTGGCTGAAAGGTATGCCTGGACCGCTGCCGTGTAGGCTCCAAAAGGCTGGATGTGGAGTCGCCACCCCAAACCATCTGATTCCCGCCTGACACCAGACACAAAAAACAGACAACAGGGAAATTCAGTTTGTTGGTTCCCTTTTCATAATTATATCATGCTTCATGCAAACTGGAAGGTTCAATAGGTGAAGAGGTCTTATAAGGAATTTGAACATTTGCCATCTTATCATTAGGTAATGACATTTTAATAGTTTAATTAACCATTAGGCAGTGAGAAGTTCAGCATGAGAATGGTTGAAACCACCTAATAATTAAGTCATGAAACAAGATATGCTGCAGGGAAGGAGAAACAATCCTATTTGTTTTGAAGGGGGTCTTAGAAAGGGTTGGGTGATGGAACAAGAGGGAGGCTGCTCAGTCTTCAAAAAGTACTGTAAAAGGGTCAGAAGGCATTTAAATAAAAAAAGAACTTTAGACCATAAAAAGAACTTTTGACATATAAACCACCCATTTTATGTACAAAATGTACATAAAATAAAACCATCCTAAGACCTTACAGGACAATACAAGTGTTGAGTTAATATACAGCGTTAACAGTTTTGTTTCTCACCTATGCAAAAGAATTTTAAACAGGGTGAAAATGTAAAAATAGACAATTCCAGAACTTCTAATCAGCCAGCACCTGGAAGCAGTTCATGTGACTCAAGGAGTTACACCTGCTAATGAAGTGACATGGAAACAGCTGCACTACAAACTATTTTTAGCAGCAGAAAGAACAAGTCCCAGTGACATTGGGCGAGCTTAGGAGCATAGAGTTAGATAAAAAGTTCCTGCAGGTCCCTCAGTCAACACTGATCCCTAGCCCAAAAGTCTGGACAGCTCTGTGGAACTACTGTGGCTTTTTTTTCCCCACTTTGTATCAGCAGTGCAAAAGACACAAAAGTGCCACTTTTAACCAACCAGCAACGGACAGTCAGGCACAGGTAAGGCTGAGTAACACATCAACAACAAATGGAAAGAAAGATGATGTTTGGCACTCCAATAACAGTGCGGGCAAATTAATTACTTAAAATATATTATCAGTCCACCACCAAGCATAATAAACAGCAAAACCTGAAGCTCCCTGTCCCTGAGTTTTCCCCTGCAGAAACCTCAGAACTAGTTTTCTAGTTAGATTATTSAAGGAATGTAAAACTAATCTATCTGATTTTCTTAAGGTCCTGTAGGTAGTTTAAAATACTACAGCAAGTGAAGCCCACTTGCATAAAATGCTGTTAAATGTTTGTAAGATTACTGGCTATGTGCAGCAATTTGAAAAATTTTGAGTAAAATACTACTGCTATACATTTTCCCTTTAAAATACATGCATTTCAGCAGTTAGATGTACATATGTAGCATAGCAGAGGGAGAGAGAGAGCATTTAGGACGATGCCAAATCTCAGTGCTGGAAGAAACGTGAAGATAAGTGGCATCTGCTGCCTATGGCTCCAAGTTCCCTTTCACTGCAAAGAACACACATATTTAGAATTGGAATAGGGAAGGTGAGGGCAGGAATGTCACATAATTACTGTAAAGCCTAGTCACTAGAACGATGCCCTACCAAAGTACCGTAGGATGGCTGAAGCACTGTGGAGATTATTTTCACAGCATTCCAAAGCACATGAAGTTGGCTCTGTATATGAACAAGTATGTGGCTGTAGCACGTCTAATAGGCATCAACTCACCTGTCATAGATGGTGCCAGTTTTCTTTGCCCTTTGTGGTCCACAGTGCCTTCATAAGCTACAGTCACATCATACACTGCATCCAGATAGCCCTTCATTGTGTCAATGGCTACATGAGTTGCCTTTACACGTGGAGTCAGCACGTGCTTTAAGATAGCAAGTCCTAGAGGGGAAAAAAATTAAAAATAATTAGAGTGTTTGCAAGTAAACTGGACTACATTCACAAAAGGAGCATCGTGCCAAGGAACGTCAGCATCTCCATTCAAAAATCACAAAAGGTTTATTTTGAATCTCAATTCTCAGTTGAGAGAGTGTGCATGTGTGCTCACTGCACATGCTCTACTGAACACATGTAGAAAATGAAACAGAAGTCCTAAAGGACATTAAAGACAGGAAGGCTGCTCAATAAGAGAGTCCTTTTTACAACTTCTGCACTAGAAGCAGTGATGGTTTTAATGTGGCTCATAAGTGATGAAACAGCACTTCTCTTTACTGTTTATGTGTGTCCAACAGGTTAAAAAAAAGAGCAAATTAGCTGAGAAATACTATAAGCACACCTAATGCTCATCCAGCAATTTACTTCCCAAGGACAAACCAATTTAGTGAACATACTGAATCTCAATCTACTCAGTATCTCAGTGGAAAACTTAGCAGGGATGGGGGAAAATACAGCACCAAGAATCAAAACCAAGTAGGAAATCTTCTGTGGATCTCTGTGAACAACCTATTACAATTGACTTGGCTACTAACAAACTCATAGTGACAGAAATCAACCTCTGTCTTTAACTTTTCCAGGCCAAACTACAAAGATTGGTATGTCAAGGACACAAGAACATCAGGTTTAACATCTGTCATGTTGTTAAGACATCCAATGTCTTTATTGTATTTCATAACCATGTTTGCTTCAGCTGACCACTTTGAGTACACTACAGAACATATAAGTATTCCAGGCTCAAAAGTGTAATTTTGATTCTACTTCCAGAATTTTAAGATACAATGAGTTTCAAAATAAAAACAAGCAAACAAATAAAACCAAACCCAAAACCTTTTCTTGACCTGAACACGGCTCTTCCACATTTACTTTAAAGGTCTTCTAGAAAAAAAAAGCATACTGTGTAAAAATTTCACTGTTTTGCTATATGTACATTCCTCACAGAGAAGTATCAAAATAGAAGAGTGGATTTTCATTTCTAGTCTATATTTCATTGGCTTACTCTTCAGTCCGTTTTTAAAGAACCACTCATTGGTGCATCCATTGATTCCTGAGAGATGATTAAGAAATTTTTCATAACCAAAGTATTGTGGTATTGCTTTTGATACCTTTGTGGTTGCAAAATTAATTCAAAGGATTCTATATTATGTCCTGATTTTGTACTAAACTCCCTTGCTGGGCAAAACATACTTTGATCTAAAATTATGAAAATATCTACTGAACACTGTAAGATAATGCTAATTTCTACACTGATCTGATGTTCTTATGATTTCAAAATTTCAATACAAATCATTATCTTGATTTCTTAATATTTTCTAAGAATCTACTTGTCTGAATGCAGAGATAAAAGGCTGTTTACCAGCACTCCTTCTGAAGCCATTGTTCCATGCTTTACCGGCAATAGTGATAACTGTCTGTGCCAAATGTTATATGGATCATGTAAATATTTTGAAGCATAACATGGTGGCAGTGTTTTCTTAGCTTGTGAACTGTTACATCAAACAGCTAATTATGTTATGTTTCAAAATGTTGACTCTGTAAATGAAGCACCAAATATTCTCGTGCTGTGTCAGCAATGATATTAGCGTGGCCATTACATTCAACTCTTGCCGAGCCAAATTCCCAAACATATTCTAAAAACTCTGTCACTCCTTTCCTTCCCAACTCATCTTCTCCTTAACCAAACTATTACTGTGAGGAAGAAAAAGGGAAAATTCAGTGATAATTGAATCCTCTAGACAAATTTTTAAGTTAGGTGTCTATGACTATTAACTGCTGAGTTGTTTTAAATCCATGGCCAATTCTGGTGATGAAGATGGTCAGTGACAATCTGCGAAGTGCAACTGTAGAAAAAGCCACTCTTACTCCACATGCTGACAGTGAACTTTTGATAGTTTGAGTACAAAATGAGTATGCATCTACATAAAATCAATAAAGTCCATAATCCATTATTCAGAAACATTGCAGTGCATGATAAACATGCAGCAGCACCAGTTCAGGACCAGTTCACCATCCTTTTAAAGGATCTGTTTTATAAAAACATTACCACACATTCTTGCAATTGCTTATGATCTTTGCTAAAATCAACATAACAGAATTTAAATCCAAGTAGTTACAGTATAGTTACCTTGGCAAGCTGCCTGCATCCAATTCACAAAACACACTGTGCTTAAACTGTTTTTAATGTTGTGCAATACAAAGTTAGGACCCTCTGTCAAAGTATTTAAGGTCATGAGATTTTATTTTAAATGCCAAAGAAAATGAACTAGATACTACTAATAATGTAATGCTCTACCTTAAAAAGCCATAGCTTTGCTCTTCTAACTTTTGAATGATAAACAGACATAAAAAAAAGAAAATATGAAGAAATATGGTGAACAATGATACTTTAAATATTATCCATTTACTACATTATCGTAAGATGCACTATTACTGCAGAATGTCTGCAAGAAAACTGAATGAAATAAACTAATTACTTTGGCAAGTATAAAGGCCCAAATCATTAACCTCTACAGAACTGAATTTTTCATCTAAACACAAAATAACAAAAAGACACTAAATAAAACATCATTTATCTAACTTCACCAGGGTGAAGTTACACGTAATAGTAGCTAAGTGCAACTCTATGTAGAAGATTGCCATCCTCTTCCCTTCAACCAGGCCAAAAACTCAGAGCTGTTCCATACAGGCAGGCTATCTACACTTTCAGAGTTGGACTTCATTAGTCGTATTTCTACCCCGATGTACAGACACCAGATTTTAAAACGAAAACAATAATAAACCTCAGCTCTAAAATAAGAATACTCTGTGTGTATTACATTAGCATTACCACATTTAATCAACAAAAGTTAAGTGCTCACTGAAAGTGGATGTCAGAATTAGTCTGAGGTCTCCACCCCTCTCCCCCCACACTCTTTCCCCACTGTGAAACCATGTACTTGAAAGTAACACGACAATTGAAACCAGGGTGAAAATCAATAAACTGATTTCAAGACCAATTAGATCTTGCCTTTTTTGTGTGAACGTGTGTGCAGTGATGATATTAGACTGAAAGTTCCACTGCAGTTACATGTGGTGTCCCAACCCTTGAGTTCCCACCAGCTTTCTGGAATGCCTCCACTGATTCGAAGCTTTACACATTGAAACCAGAGTCCATAGTTAGGCTTACAAAATAACATATAGTGAGAGAGCTCATCCATTTGTATGTTAGTATTCCATCGACTTACATAAACAGGACTCAGCTGATGGCAGTATTAACAACTACATGCACTTGTAAGAAGTGTTTTTCTGTTACTATGAACTGAAGTACAGGAAATGCAACTAACTCCTCAGGAGGAGTATGCCCAGCCCACAGCAAGACATGGGACACACCACACATTGGTACACTTCCTTCCATCATGGGTTCTACAGAAATACAATGTAGCTTCTTGTTTTCCTAAACTTAACTTCCTAAGGACAACTTCTAATAATAACACACACCCYTTCTTCATTCTAATGGTTGGTCTCAATTGCTACTCAAGGTCCATAACCCACTCTTTTTAAAAACTATATTCTTTTTTCCACATCTCACTGTGCACTTTTAGATCAAGCCTGCTTTCATGGAAGTGTAGAATAAATACCACCAAAAGCTATTTTCTTTAGAGACAGTTCCAAATAACTTTTATGGATAATAAATACATCGGATTGCTTTAGAATACAATCTAAAACTCATGCCAAGATCTAAAAGGGAAACATTTTTGATTAGCTCTGTTGAAACACCTCTTTTTTACATGACCTGTAAAAGCAATTCTGAGATAAGCATATCCTGCACAAACATCTTAGCAGAAAGTATGTCAAGTCAAAGTATTGTATTTGTCAAGTCAAACTTAGCATTAAAAAACATTTACATTAGCAACTTTTCTGCATAAAACCAAAGAAGATAATAAATGAATACCTTAAATGTTTGCTTGATGAAATGACCTTTGTTAGAAATCAAACATTAATACAAAATTCCATAAATGCCTTTCACCAGGGAAGATTGTTTTGTCTTCATTCAGCAAAAACAAGCCAAGTTAAATTTAAGAAGCTTCTGATCCCTTTGGCTTTGAATTTTCAGTTAGTAATATTTGGAGTAGGAGGGTTTTGGATTATTCCTATTTATTTTCAAATTTTTAAAATGCCATTTGTTAACATTTCCATAAAATTCACATTTTACTAAACCTAAGAAATTTTTGGTGTTTGAGGTGTCTTGCACAGGGCCAGGATTGGGACTTGATCCTGATGGGTCCCTTCCAACTCTGCATATTCTATGATTCTACGACTGACTACTACAACATGATAGGAAATCTATACATAGATATTTTGGGTACGTAAAGGTGGAATAAATTTTATACCAGAAGCTGGTACAAAAAATAATAATCATGTATTTGTGGAGTTAATAAATATTTTTCTCTATAATCCACTATCAGTAAAAAGACCCAGGCTGAAAAGATTTACAGTTTGAATTAAAGAGATACAATAAAAATTATTACTTCTATAATTATGACAAGATTAGTTAAATCCCTATGAAAATATGAGTGCCACCTACATATTAAAACTCCCTGGACTCAGCAATTCAAGTGTGGAAGAAGTCCTGCAATTTTAAGGTGCCTAAACCCACAGAACAGAGCCTGAAAGGGATCACCAATATCTAAGTCAACCGAATGACTGCATCAGATTTCGAAGAGAGGAATCATGTTGGCTGACTACTCACACATAACTGAAAACAAAAGCAAACTCGATTACTGACTGTATACTTCGCTACCAGAAATTGGTAGGCAAAAGCTCAGGAGACAAGGGGCAAAACACATCCCATCATATGCTTATTTCTTTGAGAGAGCAAAGGAAGAAATATTTAATTTGATTATGGGAATGTTGCAAGATGTACCATTAGAAACACAGGAGTTGCCAACCATACTGAAACATGGAGGAAGAGAGAGAGCCCATCCTGGTAGCAATTGCTGGAATCATCTAACCCAGGCACCTACTTTCTGCCAGGAGAGGACAACGAGGTGTATCAGGTTCAAATCCACATACATGGCACATATTCCTCTTAGCTTGGAAGCCTCCACCAGAAAAGAGAAAACTTAACACATCTACATCAGATATTCTGGCAACACGTGGCTTATGTGGCTTGCTGTAGCTGTAAAACCCCAGCAAATATTGTTATTTCGATCAAAAAATTTAAATACTGTATTAATTTTCTTAACTACACAAAATTTAACTTGTTCTATGATTAACTCCTGCATTAATCCTACCACAAAAAACTGAACAACTTAGTTTTATAGACATAATTTTTGCTTTTGTTTTTAAATTTCAAGAAGTTCCTTTCCCAATGCAATCAAATAAACATATTCTGAATTCAAAATGCTTCCTCTTCTATCCCAGGTAAGAATCCGATCTGAGGGGAATCTTCTGCCACTTGTAAAACATAAAAAATGAGTAAACATTCAGTTTTTGGAGGTACTAGCATTGCCCTTAGATGTCAACATTCTCAGTTCATCACAACAGAATGAGTATTCCTGGAAGTAAGCAACTTTCTGTTGCTTATTCTCACTGAATAAAATTGTGGACAAAACTTACAATGGACTCACCCTGTGTGTTTGATTTGCTTGTTTCAGAAAGAAGAAAACCATCTGCTCTTGCTAGAAATCAAGGTTTTGTGTAGAACCCAAGGCCCATGGCAAAACAAACTGTAATGTGAATTATTATCGGTTCTTAAAAATGTTGCCTCTCTTTCAAGGGTGACCTCAAGCATAAATTTTTTTGCTGTTTGATATCCTTCCATCCTAGTCACAGACAGCTAAGATTTATTTATATATTCATATCAATGMGGGACGACGTAATAGTTGAAATCAGCAATGTCACAATATTTTGTTGTAYGTCAATCTCAGCTTTTATAAAATTTATTTTAAATTTCTTTTTGTTGAACTGGTACTAGGACCAACTGTAAAGAGCCAGTAACTCTATCCAAAACTGGTGTTGACTTAAAAAGAACATCAAGATATGAGATGCAGCTCACCAACTGGTCCCACTAAGAGCAAGAAATTAAGTTCAGCCCAAGAGTTACGCCTAAACCAATGAACCTTCTCTAGAAGAGAATGCAGCTCATTGAGAATAAAAGTAAAATCCCACAAAAACCTTTTTGTATTTCCTCTCTGCAAAACTACTAAAACATRTACACACACTAATGTCAAAACCAGTGTGTTGGTTTTGCAGGGCCTGGTTTTTGGTAGTGGGGGGGCCACAGAGGTGGCTTCTGTGAGAAGCTGCTGGAAGCTTCCACCATGTCCAGCAGAGCCAGTTCCTGATGGCTCTGATGATGGACATGCTGCTCGCCAAGGTTGGGCCAATTAGAGATGATGGTAACGCTTCTGTGATAACAGATTTAAAAAAGAAATCACAACAAAGTCAGGGGCGTAGCTGTAATCTTCCAGCTAGAGAAGAGTAGGAGTGAGAATATGTGAGAGGAACAACAATGGAGGCACCAAGGTCAGGGCAGAAGGAGGGGGAGGAGGTGCTCCAGGCGTGGGAGCCGAGATGTCCCTGCAGCCTGTGGTGAGGACCATGGTGAGGCAGCTGTGCCCCTGCAGCCCATGGGGGTCCACGGGGGATGCAGAGATCCACTCRCAGCCCGTGGGGGAGGTGCCCAGGCCGGAGCGGATGGATCCCGGGATGCTGTGGTCCGGCGGCAGTCCCAGCGGAGAGAGAGGCCTTGCTCCTATGCTGGAGCAGCCTGTCCTTGAAGGACTGCACCCCGTGGCAGAGTGACCCACGCCGCAGCAGTTTGGGGACGACTGTCTGCCTGTGGGATGGACTCACGCTGCAGCAGTTTTGGGAGTGCTGCTGCTCGTGAGTTTGGACCCACACTGGAGGAGTTCACGGAGAACTGTCTCCCGTGGGAGGGACCCCACGGTGCCGCAGGGAAACGACTCCTCTCCCTGAGCGGCGGAAAGAAGATCTTGGGTGATGAACTGACCAAAACTCCCACACTGTCTCCCTGCACCATCGGTGGGAAGGAGGGAGGGGTTAGGGGGAGACAAGGGTGTCTTTAAGGACTTATTTTTACTTCTCATTCTCCTACTCTGATCTTGTTAGTAATAAATTCACCTTGTATCATTAAACTGAGCCTCTTTTGCCCTCGAAGTGGTTTTTTCTCCCAGTCCTTATCTCAACTCATTAACCCTTTGTTAAATTTTCTGTCCTCTGTCTAGTTGCAGAGCAGAAGAGAGTGAGTGAGCGGGCTTTTCGTGGGTGCCTGGCGTTTGGCCAGTGTCAAACCATGACAACCAGTATTTCAGACAGTATCATAAACACTGAATTATGGTTGTGCTCTAGAAATAGCTTTGGTATCTTTGGCGGTAACGCCTGTGGTTCTAACATGACTTTCAAGTTAAATTCTTCTTAATTAAACCACTTTTTCCAATGTTACACTTGCACTATTTTCTCAACTTAAAATTGGGCAAAAATGTAGGGGAAAAAAAATCATTTCAAGGCACAAAACAAACAGAAAAAAAACCCCTACGTGTCTGTAAGGCCAACACTGAAGCACTGTACTCTGTAACAAATATACTAATATTATTAGACTTCATTATAGCCCCACGAAGAATGAAGTGCAATTTTAAACTGTAGGTTACAGTATGTCCTGCTCATTCCTCTGGCTGTCAGAACTACTGGGCATTACTACCCTTCCTAAAACTGTAGGAAGTAAGATGTCTCCAGGATCTTTTGGACAAGCATGGGAAGGTGTGTGGCTGATCCAGCTCAGCAGTGTCCTGTGACAGCGCTCATGGGGAGCACGGCCATCACCCAGCCTGACTGCGATTGTGGTGAGGCCGGTGGCCTGGTGGCCATGCTGCCATGCTGCAGCCCCAGCACCTGGCCGGTGCCACAGTGACACCGGGGTTGCTGGGGGGAAGCCACAAGCCAGGGCCAGCAGTGCTGCACAGTGGCAGGGTGGGACCCCGGGGAGCTGTCATCTTGTCCTGCCAGCAGCCACATGGAGCTCCCCATCCTCACAATGGACAATGGACTGGGATGTGCCCTGTACATGCTCGACGCTCACCCTCAGAACAGACTGGTTCTGCCCTCAGCATTGGTCTCTGCTTCTCCACACACCTGTATGAGGAATGCTCCAATTCCAGTGAGTATCTATCTACCTCTGTGTGGACATGCAGGGGAGCAGGGGCCCGTGCAGACTGCTTCCCATTCCCCCCACATAAAAAGTGGGGCAGAGACCAACAACAAAGGAATTTAGCGGTAGGGAGAAGCGGATCAAGAGATCTGCAAATTGGAGATTTTGGAGAATTGGAGATGCTTCTTGTTTAATAATTATTTGCTGTGAGAGTTTTTAAAAGGAGTAATCCTTGCAAAATAAAAGCAGAACAACGCTGGAGAGAAAAACACTAGAAGAAACAAACAGGTGCTCTGAAAGCAAAAAAAGCTTGTTTTGTGGACTGCAGAGACAAAACTAAGAGGTGAATTAAAATAAAAGTAAAACAATGAGAACCTTTTCTTTTCCCTGAAAAATGAGGAGAGTAAAAAAAATCCTATCAAACAACCCCTCCCTCTGAACTCTCAAAGAACCACCAACCTAAATGAAACATTTGACTTTCATTTCCGACAGGAAACTGAAGCGATGAACAAATACATTATGACTTAAGCTCTCCTGCTCATACACGCAAACAAATTCCACTCTTCCCAAGGAGAAGAAAAGCATATATCCTTTAGGACAAGAGCTAACAATACTTAATAGCTTGATTGTATCAACAGGCTGATTCACAGACTTGTGAATTCATTTCAGTGTGTCACAGAAATGAATTTACCAGACCTATTTGTTATTCTTTGTTTACCTTTAGAGTGAATTATTTCACGTTTGGTCAACAGGAAAAAACAAAATCAGGAAACATGTTCACTGAACTGTTGGACTTAAAAATTTATGTGCATTGTGCATATGATGTGAGAAAATATGAAAAAACTTGGGACTCTTGGATTTTTTGCAAGCCTTTCCAAAGATGAAGTAATTCCATCTGTGGTTATAGAGACAACGCCCACAATCAAAGCAACTTCAGAATAAAGTTCAACCAAGGAACAGTGAGACTGGAAGGTGAGAGAGGAACAAAACCAAAATGCCATGGGAGTACTAACACTAATTAAAAATTAAGTGATGGAAGACTCTTTCTTTTAAGGCACAATAAGCTCTATGCAAAATATTCTTTATATTGACTAACAACTGTAATTGGAGCTACAATATCAACTTAGATGGACAAGTGCCCTGATTCAGTGTGGGTAATTCTTACAATCTCAAGGAGCAAGAAAAGAAGTAAATACATATATATAGGCAGAAACTACCGATGGCCTTCTGGAGTATTGTTACTCTTCCACATTGTGAAATGCATGAAATGTCTCTATATAAACTACTGTAATCTTACTCTGTGGTAAAAGAAATACTAGTTTATACTACTTTAACCCTTTAAAGACCAATCAGGCAGGTTTAAAAGTCCAGTTAAGGTGAGATTATCTTCATATTATATAACAATTTTATATAATATGTTAGCACTGTAACAAAAGAATTATTTCAAAACTTTTTTTGCTTACCTTCCTTTTCAGCAAATGATTGACTATCTGCAATGACTTTTGGTATTTCTGGATTGTAACGAGTCCCCTCTGGAAAAATCACTAAATACATCTGTGGGATTAAAAAAGAAACAAAAGAGACAAGTTCTTATAATAAATGTAAATTGACTGCTTTTACAGAAATTATAAACACCTGATAGGTTCATGTTGTATTTAGCTCACACCACTGACTATTGACTATTGTAAGGATCAAACGAAAATCAGAATACTTGAGCTAAAATTTCTTAGTTCTAAGAAACTTACTGTTTGAGGTTCAAAACAATTTCCTTTGAAAATACACCACAGAAAGCGCTCCGTGTGATTTAGGAAGGGAGATAGCATGTGTCAAGCAAAGTCAGCAAGTCAGGAGCAGCTGATATCAACAAGAGTATCAGTTTGAAGAGATTTTGCAAAGATAGGCAAATACATCACAAAGTGACCAATCTTTTTCTTTTATAGTGATCTTGCCTCCTCTCTTTCCTTATACTGAAATATACATTTAATTCCATTCATAATCAGAAATACTATTAATTGAAATTATGATAGATCTTATGTGTCTCTATGCCTCTCACTGCATTGGATATTAAATATATTAGGAACCTAAACTCACACCGCAGAGGATATTAAATATATTAGGAACCTAAACTCATAGTTTAGTGTAATTTGAACTTTAAAGTCACATTCCTGTAAGCATGCATGTCAGCAAGGTTAGATATCCCACGTAAATTCATTTGCTTGCCTGTTCAGCACCAAACTGTCTATGGGTTCTCAAATCTTTACACAGGCAAAGGATGCCTAAGTATCTGCATATCTGCCTGTAAAAGCATGTACCCAAATAGGAGCAGTCAAATTTGATGAATTTTCCATTTTCTTTTGAAACAGAACAGAGGGTGTTTGGGTTTTTTGTTGCATTTTTTTTTTCTGTGTGTCTTGCATAATCTCCTACAAACAAAGTTGATGCAAAACATCACTGAGGCAGTGAAAATTTCATATTGGGGGCTCATCTGCACAAGAGACTATGGCCACAAATGATAACCAGTGTGGAGTTGAACATAACACATTCATAGTAAAATGCCACTGTACCTACAGTGAATACTTAATTTATTATCCTTACAGACAGGAGTCTCAAGAAACATTTGAAAGAAAACGAGATAGTGGATTTACAAAACAGTTCAAGGAATATTATCAGTGACTTGATGAAGACTTTGACAAGTGGGAGTGCACATCATRTAAAGATGCAAAGTTAAATAAAAACTCAGAAAGAGACACACAGGAATGTAACTTTGTGCTTCTGGCCCACAAAACATCAGTGTGTGCTGGTATTTGCACTTAATGATTGCACAACAGCTACAGAAAAGGCTGAATGCCAAAAGACAAGCCCCAGCAAGTGAACTCTCCAGAATCAGCCCACAGTGAGGAAGGTTGAAAGATGCACTAAAATGCAGAGGTGGGAAGAATTCTAGGAAATGTGCCAACCAGAGAAGTCAGCTGGAGATCAAGAAAAAGGTGAGTTGAGTACATAGCCTAGAAGCTGACAGGCAAAAAGAAAAACAAAGAAAAAAAATATTAAGAACAGCAAACCAGTGTCAGTAGAGTAAGGAGAACTAGAAGAAGGGCTGTACTTGTCACAGCATTTTTGGGGGAACTGGCAGACTGCAGAGGCAGGTGAAGTCCAAGAATATTCAAGGACCAGCAGAAATCCAAGATGCATAGAGATTTGGTAGGAAGGGAACAAAATAAAATGTGTTTAAGAGTCAAGGTGCTTATTTTTTATATATAACAGTAGCATAAGTACAGGGACAAGTACAGGAATCCTCAGACCCTACTGTAATCCACACTTCCCCTAGTGATCTATACATTTCATCTATGAAGTATTAAGTTGAGATATTTAAGTGACTAAGTAAAACTTTTCAGATGTAGCTGGAAAGGACGTAATCTTCAAATCCCTATGGATTTTTTTTTTCTTTTCATAAATGTGCTTATGTTCAAATTTTGTAATTTGGATGCTTAAAATGGTACTTCATGATGAGGTGTTCCACCCCTCCATCCCCATTAAAGACTGCATTACTCAACTTTAAAGGGTAATAGAGTGACTATAACGGGGAATAGAGCAAAGGAAGGGAAGCACACAGGACAGGAACACCATTCTTGGTACATAGGTCAGCACTTACAAGCAGGCAACAATGTTACTGGTCTTCAGAGCAGATAATCACCACCAAAAGCTGATTACACAACAGGGAACAGTATCTACTTACTCCAGTCCTACATGTGTAATACAAAGCAGGGACTGAAATTATATTTTACTTATTCTTGTAAACCTCTAAAGCACAAGCAGCCAAACGGGTTTGTTGACCAGAATCTGAATATCTCTGAATTGAAAGCATACCAACAAGACAGAGAAGTGGCCTTTGCTTTAAATTCAGCATATATTAACCTACTATGTAGCTCATTACGACTATTTTAACTGAGTAAAATTCATGAATGTAAATAGATGACCTACTTATACTCACATACAGTCCTGCACAAGACAAAGATATCCTGCCAGTACAGTTCAGCCTACGAGACCGAYCTGTACGACTGGCTTTTCTCCCACCACGGGCAGCAGAAGTTAAATCTTTAAGCACTATTTCCAAAGACTGTAAGAACTACAAATCTTTAAGATTTTAATAACTAAATAAGCTCCCCTGAACTTGGAATAAGAACTTGTAGAAGCATTTTAATTGCCTAGAAACACTAGCTGCAGCTTAGGCCATTTTTATACATATTTTTTCAGTTAGGGCAATTAGCTACACAAAAGTTACACACTTTATCACTGCAAAATACAGTGGTCATGTTCAAAATGGCATAGACAGTTTTGAATTACCACAGTCCCTGATTCATTGAGACATCAATTTTAACCCAAGCAGTAGGTCCCTATTCTCAGGTATGTGGTACTTTCATTGCCTGCTTCGGGGGAATGGGTGGGTGTCAATAAACTCGGTGTCTCTTGTCAATCTGAAAACTTCAAGGAGTGGATCAAGATTCATTTAGTAGAACCCTACTGATTCTTGCTGGAGCCAGAAAATCAAAAAAGATGCAGGGGTTACCAGAAGAGTCCTCAGGGCAATGTCAGTGCACTTGCCACAACCCACAAATGAAATGAATCAAAGATGGTAACTGCATTGACCCCAATAGCAACTCTATTTTCCTCAGCAAAGACCTGGCAAGGTCTCACAGGCAAAAAGAAACAGCAAAGGCACCAAGGGGGGCCATGCTTCCAGAGAGGGGATAGGACAGCTGAGGGAGTCCCTGAGAGAGACCAGAGTGCCACAAAAGGAGCTGGTATGGGTGGAACATGGAGGGGGGAAGCAGCAAAGCGATACAATGGAATACAGAACAACTATAAACGTACAACAAGAAAAGGTGATAAAGAGAAAAGCTGGCCAAGGGCTTTGGAGGGTATCCTGGAGGGAGCAGCTGCTTCTCTCTAGAAGAACATAAGGCACCAAGAAGTGCTAACTACTGACTAAAGGTACCTTGCATTTACAGTGCTGTTCCCAGGTGTCAAGGGGAAAACGATATTTTCACCTGTGAAGTTCAAGATTGTCTTAAACAATGCATTTGCTTAATTTTAATATTATTACTATTGTACTCTGAGAGCTAGACAGATTCATATCTGCATCCGTTTAGACCACTGCCTAGAAAGTATGCTTCTAGTGAACTGGATGAGAAACATTACCACTTAGATCAATAACTGAAAAGGATATGGTATGAGAAAGCCTATCTGGTATAACTGGAACAGAATACATAAGGTGACATGGGGAAAGCAGTCACGGACATCCGTGATTTACAGATAAATTGTCAGGGATTTGCAAATTAGTAACTATATCACAAAATTATTACATTAAGCCTTATAGCAGTTGTATTAATGTATCTGTCCCCTCCACATTTTTTTTGTTTTTATTGTTTGATTGGCATTGCTTCACATGACAAGGATTTATTCTATGACTGAACAAATGACAAAACGAAGACACATATTAATCAGCTATTGTTTGTACTGGGTTAAATCCCACATCTCAGAATGCAGATTTGCTACTCTCAACGTATGCTAAAAAAAAAAAATAAAATTACATTTGCAGTTGTCAAATTGAATGGTTTGCTGTTCAGAAGAGTTAACTTTCTTTACAAATCAAGTAGATCGAGTGTATCAAGTGTCAGCTGGATACCCATTCATCTTGTTATGGTTTACATTAAAACAACATTAACACAAAAGTGTTCTTTAAACACTGTGAGTCTCTGCTCTCACAAGAAGACCTAAAATTGCAATTTGTTTGCCATCAGCCGAATTTTATGGAATTTTAAACCAAATCACATCATCTCAAGTGAGTTTTACCAACCAAAGGCCCATTGCACCATTGCCCATGCACCATTTAAGTGTATATTTCAATGACACTTTGAGAAACAAAGTGATTTCCAGAAATAAGTAAGAAAGTATATTAGTTCAAGATCTCCCCTACGAAAACACAGGTGCAACAGTGTTTCAGTCTGCTATCAGTTTTGTGCCTGTCTGACACTGCTGTGCTGCATCAAGGAAGAAGGGTGGACCAGCTGCAAACCAGAGGGCAGGAAAAGAGGCTGTTTATGGCAGGCAGGTGGGTGGAAGTTTTAAGACAAGGTGAGCAAGAACAATCATGCAGTCCACTGTTTCTGCACCAAACCAGACATACCAGAGCACTAATCCAGTTCTACTGTGAATGTTAGAGGCCAAGAGGCAGCCTTACTTTGCCTGAACAGCTTGCTACAGTAAAGAGAACAGAACACTAGTTCTGTCTTCTACACATCTTCAATTTCTTAATGGGAAAAGGAATGGCTCCAGACAGACTGGACATTAATCATCCGTATTCTTTTGTTTAAATWGTATGTGGAGAGAAACTGTAAATAACAACGTGACCCTTAACACAGATTCCTGTCCATCTCTTCTTTATTGGTATATAAATCTTTCCTGAGCAGCTGAAAGGCCAGCTCATCTGTAGTACTACATTAAAGAAAGAACTCCACCACGTACACACAGAATGACTAAGCTACCCCAGCTGCCCACTAAACTGAGGAAAAGTCCATCCTGAGCTGTAGCATACAGTACATAAAAATTCCAGAGTCATAGATTAGTTATTTTGGCATGAAGCTGATGAGTTCAGGGCATACTTGTTTTACTGATCAAAATGTCTTCATTGTAAAAGCAATGTGGTTGCTTGTGAATGTGAGCTAAGTTGCAGAACTGCAACCTATCTCCAGGAATAACGGAGTAAGGACACATGTTGTTCTCACAACAGTAGCTGTAGATTAAAGACCATTTAATAGCATCTACATTTAAATTCTCAGATAAAGTGGACTACAGGAAGTTTAGTCTTCTCTCAAATCACAGCTCAATGGTCTGTGTCTTTTACCCCATCAGATGCAAACATTTGCTTCAGTAAGTAGGCTTAGGTGTTGTAAATTTCAGTGTCACTCCCCATATGGTTTGACTGAGAGATTTTAAACAGAATGAATTTCGGCAGGTACACTTATTTCTCTTCTATACTGCAATACCTGATAATATTAGGAAGATGGCAACAACTGCCTGGTATGCATGTCCAGGTTCTGCTCCCATTTCCAAAACCACCAAACTCCCAGACAGCTAAATTGCAACCAAAAACAAGTGTGCCCAAGTGGTCCCATATTTATTTGGCGTTAGCTTTGATAGGTTAGGTACAGGCTTTCAATCTACACACAATTCAGGAGGGACAAGAAAGATGATTCCATAATCAAAGACTTCTGGATTTATTTTATTTATTAACCACATGGAAAGCAGAACCCACATCACTTGTATCTTTAAAGAAAAGCTTTATGCTTAAACCTCTTCTTACATTCCAACTGCACCACTGCAGCAACACTGAACACCATTTGCAGGTTTCCAAGGACACACAGAATTACACGAGTTTCTAGGCACATCTTCCCAAGATTGTGTTAAAAGAAAAATACGCGTTTTTATAAAGGAGACTAACACAGAGCTTGAACTAAGAYTTATCACAATGAAAACCTTGTAATAACAACAAATCCCTGCTTTTTAGGTGTTGCGAAGTGAATCCAGAAAGCCAGACTCAAGCAGAAGCTGTGTCTTTGGCTAGCAAGAAAATCCATGGGCATGGATTCCTATGCAGGAAAACACCCTGCTGGATTATTTCATCCAGACTAACTAAAATGAACTCAACCAGCACTCTGCAGGGGGAAGAATTGCTTAGGGGGAAGACTACAAGTATGTTTCATACATCCTGCAAGTGGCCTTTGCTTATTCCATTACACCACAAGTTTTACAGCAAGCAGAATCTTTGCCATTGACATACAGCAAAAAATGATGCAACACATCAACCTCTTTACATCCCAGGACCCTCCCTGGTAATGGGGGCACAGGTTACCACCACTGAACATGACCATCTTCTCCATGGACATCATTGATTAGATACTGGACAGCAACAGTTTAGTTGTTGTAATGTATTTCTGGCCTAACTTATATGCTAACAGCTGGAACTTTCTTAACTTGATTAAAAACAAAAAATTGTGCTAAATCTTAGTACAAGATAAAGTGAATTTAAGCACTGCCTGGAATAGGGACACTTTACTCACTTAAGCCTCTCAGTAAGCATAAGATCAATTTACTTTTTCAACACAGATACATGCACAAACATAAACTCACTATAGAAAAAAAAGACTACTATGAATGTCAGAACAACCCATGCACTCCTTTTACCCAAGTCTCAGCTTACAAAAGTTTTGACAATACGTGGAGTCCAAGTCCTAATAACACAATTTTAAATTAAATGAAAGTGTAACTGTTCTATATCAAGGCTTGCTTAGTTGTTTTTTTTAAGTTTGGCCAAAAAAGCAGAAAAAAATTTAATGTGCAGCAAGTAATGGAAGCAAAGTACAGTGATTCTAACCACTGAGCCACAAACCGTACAGGGAGTCATGAGAAAAGCCACTTGGCAGTAACAGTCATTCTTCAAATAGAAAATTATCAAGAGTTTGTTTTGGTCTTTTTTGTCTCCTCCAGGCATAGCAGACAAAGTTATTCAGTTCTAAGATGTCACTGCCATTAAAAATGATTGATCATTGTGATGACTAATTAACATTTGGTAGGAATGGTTCTTGACTTTCAGAAGTCAAGAGTTTCAGTCTCTGACAAGCACACAGTAGTCAAAATGCTGTCTTTTGAAACAGAGGGTTTCTCTTTTGAAAGAGTGGTTTCTCAAAGAAGGTACTATATTCTAAGTCCAGATTCCCCTTGTCCTCTACAGAGAGGATCACGAAGTTCTTGTCAATCATAAAGGACTAGTCAAATTTTCCTCAGTTTAATTAGAGATATCACTCTAATCACAGAAAGTAACTGTAAAAACACAGAAAGAAAACAAATCCATGATTACCATCTATGTAGTTTGTGGGTATCGGGCATGGCTCTTTTCTCCAACAAGCCTCTGCCATTAAAAAAGTCAAAGAAATGAGAAGGAAGGTATAAGCTTACTGGAGTCTCAGCTTTCATCTGGGCCCGCAACTTCTCTCTCATTTCTTTCTCATTGAATTTGGCACTTCTTTTTACATAGACTCCTCCATGCTATCAGAGAGAGAGAAAAAAAGAAAAGCATTAAATATTTAAGTAGTTTAATGTAGAATAGTTGATAGAACAAACAAGAGACAATGACAAGTCACCTTTATGACTCACACTGCAAATTGCCCACAAGACATTTTCTCCTATCACGAAAACATCTGAAACTAATTTTACATTTGCATATACTTTAGTTCACAAAATCTGTTTAAATAAAAACCAGATATAAAAAACCCCCAATGCATAAGATACTTGAAGTGTCTTGTTTAAAGGTGTTAAATAATTAACTGAAAGATGGCATCGGAAGTGACCCCAAGGTATTTATTCCCAACAACATTGACATGCAGCTTCATTTGTAGATCAAGGGAAAATCACAGAACTAAAGTTACTCACATACAAGTACTTACAGGTCAATGCTTCCAATTTTATGTGCCTGCTCTTAAACAGTAACTAATGCAAATACTGAAAATGCAAGTATCATACCTCTACATGCAAGATTTATGAATAGCACAAAAGTAATTAGCATAGGTCTTGAAAACCTCCATGCACTTCATTAGAGAATCAAACTTTTAATAAAGAAGTTACATATCAACATAATAATTGAATAAGTAAATCAAAATCTTTAGAAGACAAGCAATTTTATAGAAGTATTTTTACTGACAACTATTATTAGGAGTTAAACTATGCCCTCGAAGAGATTCATTTTATAACTTGTTGCACACAATTTATCACAAAAACTTCAGTACAAGGACTATGGCAAAGTACACACAAAGAAATCTGCCCTATCATTTCCCTCTTCCACCACTTTGTTTTATCTACAGAGAAAGAGGATGTAAACAAATAGGCACCAAATGTGAACTACTGATACAATGAAGTCTGGAAAAAACAAAATTAACTTCCAAATAACAGAATTTCAGTTTTAAGGTACATTGTTTTCATGGGTTTTCTCACTGACTCCATAACTTGGTAATACTCTTTTCTGTTCACCATGAAAATTGGTATCAGAATTCGTTAGACAACTTCTGTTCATTTATGGTTTTACAAGCTCTCAACAGAAAGGTGACAGTAAGATTAAAACTACTAAGAGCTGAGCCTCATTCAAATGCCTGACCTCATGAGAAGATATAGTACATTGTAGAAGTAAAGGTGGTGGCTGTGTGCAGAGCAGTGTCCATGGAAATGGACAGGAATAAAATTTGAAGGGTTAGGGGGAGGCAGGCAGAAGAGGTGGTCATGCAAACTTGGCTTTCAGCCTTTGCTTTTCATGGCGTGGAGAGATGGCCACTTAGCTAGTGGTGTTTGATGTGAATTTTGAGTTGTTCTCCAAAAGCTGCAGTGAAAAGGAACAGAAAGCCAATGGTACATTAACTCCACACTAAATATTCTATCTTAACTTTATTGTCTGTGGTTCCCTCCCAAGGTCAAGTAGCCAGCTCTAACACTCAGCTCTGCTGCTGTGACTGGCAGGGGACCAAAACCACGAACAGAATTCCCCAGTTCACTGAGCTTGGCTGGAGCACAGTATCAGGACCATCCCACAAGTAGTTTAACAGTTCCAGACAGAAATCAGCATGAACAGAAAAATGTTCCTTTGGCTGTGTAGCAAATAGAGAGCTACATGTTATCTCCACACTCCACATATAAGACCATTTTTAAGATATGACACTATTAAATAGAAACAGAAGTCTTAAGTAGACTTAAATACAGTTGTATTCTGACACTCACCACAACCACCCCTCCCAGGAAGGGCAAACTGAGTTTGGTATCAGAAATAATGCATCTACTACACAAGATTTCCATGTAATTGGTAAGTCATCATTCTCTGTGAGTTCAGCTAGGTCAAGCTCTGATAAATGGGAGAAAGCTAGAATCAAGGTCTTCCCTCATCATCAAGTTACTAACCAGCTGCAACATGCAAAAATACCGAACCAACTTTTCCTTGTTCAATTTGTCAACTTGGAGAAATTAAGTTACTATTGGACAGTTTGGTCAGGGACACCACGACACCAAAGATAGGTCTGTTGTCCCATGCCAGACATTTTAATGCTCAGAAATAGATTTGTACTTCCCAAGTAAATGAGCACAGAGTCACGTAATGTAAGAACAGACGAAGTATCGCAAGATCAGCATTCACTGCATTCAGCCCAACTCCATCACTGTGTCAGGGCCCTGTGGCTCAGGGGTACAAAGTTAAAGAAAGGCAGGCTAATTAGGTCACTAAAATTCAGGAACAACCAAAAGGGTGCACAAGCTGATGCTGGATAATAGAAGAGACAAAGACATACTTTCTATGTTAAAAAGTCAAGCAAACTTTGGGGTATCAAAAATACTTATCAAAACTACATCCCAGCCTCATCGGGGTATAAGATGAATAGGAGTGAATTGGATGGTATAAGCAAATAGGAGTGATGGGATGAATTGGTAGCAAATGATAGGTGCAAAAAAAAATTTCAGATCCACCCAAAAATAATAAGTCCAGTTTTATGAAAGAAAACAGTTCTACTTAATAAATCAGACCTGGAATATAACAGGTTAATTTAAGTGTTTCTTTTTTTTTTCTTACTATTAGATAGCTGCCTCCAAAGAAGAATGCTAGTTATGTGATTGTATATAGCTCAAATTCCCCAATTTGTATTGCATTTCCTTTTCAGTAAGAGATCAAATATATGAACACTCTTCAAAACAGATTTCTGGAAGTACTGTTTTTAAGGTTATAATTTTTTTCCGCTGCACTTTAAAAGCCCCTCTCTCAGTCAACAATGGATTGTGTTTACAAATATACTTCCTTTGTGCCTGAATTTCGCTCTCCTGGACATCCAGACCACGTTTATTTCCAAACAGGATGTTTACCTGAGGTAGGGAATATGAATTCCGTGGGCATGGCGTAATTATGTGGCTCTGGAAACTTTTAGTGGAGTGTAAGTGACATCACTGACAGAACATCAACAGGAAGGGCAGGAAGTGTTTTATGTTTTTGCACTGTTTGGTGTGATAAAAACAATAAAAATACCTATTAGCTTGCACTGCAGGCCTTCTGCATCCCGTCTCTGTCATTTAAGCATACATGCATCACCACTGCCTGTCAATTGTGTCACTGATTTAAATATATACGTATATAAAAATATATATAAACATCCTCCACTAAATCTTGTAGATGTTTTATTTTTTGAGGAATCCAAAGCTGAATACATTTTATTTAATATATATACGTTTTGATTTAAAATGTAAGCGACATTCAGATTAATTTCCACAGGAACCTCCTTTTAACGGTCAGTATGCCAGTCAGGAAACTGAGCACCGGATATTCCACAGAGCAAAAGTAATTTTCCAAAATCCTGAAAAAAATAATTTCTGGACACCTAGTGATAGTGGATGGAATATATATCCTGTTTGTATTTTAATTAAAGCAGGCTTAAATCACCACCAAGGTAATGACTACAGGCAAGGACAAAGAGCAAAATATTTCCATGCAGCAGATTAGTCACTTTGGTGGATGAAAAATGTTGAGAAGCATTAGGGACAAGCATTAGATAACTGACAAGTCCATTTCTCCTAATGCGTACCCTTAGTGAGGTATGACAGGGTCTGACAGTTTGTATTTTTTAGGGGACTGGGACAGCAAACCTACCAATAAAAGAAATTGTAAACAGATTTCTCATTTTCTCTGCAGCACATACTTCTGTAAACATACCAGTTTAAGCAGAAATGATGGCAACCACCCATGCTCCAGCCTAGATCTATAGCCTACTCACTGTCTAAGGTACTCATCCAGAAGACAACAAAGATTTTCAACCATCAAGCTGAAAACATTGGACATGCTCCTATTGGGACATACACCTGTAGTTGCCTACTCTTCATACACCCCTTTACAAATTAATATAGAGTTCCAATTGTACCCAGCATATTACTCTCAGTGTTCCCCACCGTCTTTGACAGGGCTGACAGTCAATTCAATCAAATTGTAGAAGTCTTTTTCTAAGTGGTTCGGGGTTTTTTTTGCCTTTCTTTGCCTGGGCAGTGGGGTGGGGGACAGAAAGCAGATTAATGTTCAGGGAACACATTAAGATCAAACAGAGAAGACAAAGGAGAAAACTCTTATTGAATAAGCACTTTGGAACCATTACCCAAAACTCTATCCATTTCTATTCTAATAACTAAGCACTCATCTAAACCCCGAGATAAGTACTGTAAAGCCATTTCTGCTCACCTAGAAAAACCAGTACTTCCATAAACATCCCCCTCTACATTTTATTTCTTTCGTACATAGAAATAGTTCTGCTTTCAGAAAAAGCAAAGAACAGACATGACAGATTCACAGAAGATTTTAGGGAGGTAAGCCATCTACACTGCTCTCCACATTTTAGACTGAAATCACATCCACTCAGTATGTTGGCTGTTCAGTGACCATGGCCCACTGCTTCTCAGAAATTACATAAATTTGAGTCACATCAGGTTGAGCTCTCGGACTAGTAAGAACAAGAGGAATATTATGCAGAAAGAAGAGAAGGAAAAAGGTGGGAATACTGTTAAGACTCAGTTTTTTGCTTAATTAAAGTCCAAAGCAAAACCATCAACACTTTCATGGAGGCAGGATCTCCCTTTCCTCTACACTACACTAAGATCCAATTTTTCTCTTTCATATTGTGCTAAAACCAAACAACTGAAAAATAAATAAATACATCAAACAGTAATGCCAATTTATTCCCAATCATTCCCATGATACATAGCAAAAAAAGTCTGTTTACACCTACTGCTAACTGGAGTCTTGGACTGTAAAAAGAACAAAGTTCTAGAATATTCTGAAATACTTCTAACAGACTCTACAGTTTTAATTCTATCCATAATAAGTATTCATTTAGAAAAGTAAACTTAGTCTTTAGTAACTGTCTCTCCACTAGGACACACATCTAACTACATTGAATGAAACCAGCAGCTTTCATGTTCAAACAACTGAATGCAGGCTCAGAACTACATCTTCCCAGCATGCATGGAAAACAGGGGGAAAGTACATCTTTCATATTTGACTGACAAACAGCAAGGAAACAGTGAACGGGCTCACCTGTGTAAAATACCACCCGTACAGCGGAAGCCATTTTAGGCCATCCTTCAAGACATAGCGGACATGGCCGAGCGCATTCTGCCTGATCGCCAGCATGTCCGCGATAATCCAATCAACTGCAACGACAAAAGCCCAAAATACTCAGTTAAATTAGCTCTTAATTTCCACTGATGAAACAGAAAGTACATGTTGCACGTATAAATGTCATTAAAGGTTTTTGAACTAGAAGTTCTTGCTTGTTAGGGCAAGGCTGGAAAGAGACACAGTAAACAGACAAGCGGATTTTTTAAATCTATAAGAGCGCTAAGACAAGCAAAAAAAATACAAACCTGTACACTGATGATTTGATAAATATATTACATTTTCTTTATTTTTTGGCAAATCCCCGTAGATAATTACCTAAAAAAAATTAAAAAATATGTAGTATTACTTTATAATTTTTTTTCATTGCATTAGGCAGTGATGAGATCCAATGGAGTAACTGGCTATTTACTAGGAAAACTGTCAAAAAGTTAGCATCATTAACAGACAAACACCCTACCACTGCATCAGTACCCACAACAAAGCTGTAAATATTAATTAATGAGGGTTTAAGAAACCTTTTCTGTTCTTGTGCCTTAGCCCTAGAACTGGATCCACGGCGACCTTCATCCACAAGCTCCCTAAATTAATATAATTGAAGTTAATGAGGAATCACAGACATGTACAAAATCACCATTTAATTTATACATCTAATGAATAAGACATGCTTCAGCCAGACACTCGCTATCATTCAATCTAAAATGGTAAATTTTCCTGGATTAGATTAAGAACAAAATCTCAACCATTTGCTATGATTTTAACCCTCAAGAGTGAACAAAAAAGCATGAGGTTGAAGGGTGCCTTTAAACTGGTCTGTGGCTTTCAGGAAGAAGGTTTTCTCATGTTTTTTCCTCTGTTACATTAAAGACACCCTTTAACCTTGTAGTTTCTCACTTCTGAAAGGTACTGGTGTACTAGTGAAATAACCTTCTGAGAGCATGACTACAAAGCAAGATGTGGATGCTGGAATCCTAGTAATACTTTTAAAACGGATTAATTCAACTACTATTTTCAAATATAAAATGAGAAATTAATTAGTTTTAATTCTGAACTGAATAACCAACACAGCTGTTCAATTACCTTTAATAAACATTTTCATTACTTAATAAAGCTTAGTTTTTCTAACCAGTACATTCTAGGTAAGATTTCACCCTTGCTCTGCTAATACCCATGGGCATACTCCTTGTTTCTAGAAGTTGGCTGTATCAGACATACACACTACTTCGAAATTACTTCATTCACCAAAAAAGTAAAGTGCTATATATGGAAGGCTTACCCACTTATTATCATCCCTTCCCTATTCTGTGCAATACTGGAGTTTTATTAGCAAGAACAAACTAACATTCAGATCTTACTTGGTAACGTTGAGTATGCCAAGTCTCATATTGATCCTTACAGATCTCTGGGTCTTTACCAGCATCTCTGGAAAATCTGTCCATCTCTCAGTTAACCTGTGACACTGGATGGCTAATGCCTCATATTGTTAATTCTAGGCAAAAACCCCACATAAAAGCTGTGTGTTTTATATGCTGTTTCTTTGTTGAAAATACAACCACGCTGTTAATCAAATTTTGTTTTCAAGGCAGAAACCAGATATTGGCAAACTGAGATATTCAGTAAATATGCGAACAAGAGATCATTCAGCATACAGTAAAAGAGGACATGCTTATTTGAGTTAATTTTTTCAAAAACAACAAAAAAAAGCATGCACTATAAATTCTAACTGAAAAATATTTATAACAAGTCAGTTGACAAGTATATTCTGAACAGTATCTGAAAAATYTGAACAAGATTTTGCTATAGGAATCTTCTCATTGAAGTACCAGAATTTATAACCTTCCTGCTGACACTAGGTACCATACAGAGTTTAGAGCAAGGTAGCAGTCTGACGGTTGACCTTACAGTTCAGGTGCACAAATTCCACTGAAATAAATCCTCCTACACTCATTCACAGAGTTAAAGCTTCATTTTCCAAGTCTACACTTTCCCAGCACTGTTACACACAGGGTCCATAAATACTGTTTTAATTTCAAGTTAAGACTCTGCTATGCAGTTTCTGGCAAAGTCAATTTTAGAGGAAGAGAGAAGGCCCAATACAACAAATCACTAAACCAGAAGGTCCTGAATGTTCTTTGAGCTTTTCTAAAATGTAAGGAAAAAAATAAGAACAAGAGGAAAACAAGATCTGCCCTTGACCCCAAGAGCTGCCCCACACAAGAAACATGGCTTGAAATACACAATTTATAACTTGAACTTGTAAATATTTCCACTTTAATGTACAAAGTCAAAACTTCAGTGCAATTGGACCCACAATTTAAAGCATTCACTTGTGACTATTGCATGACTAAAAACAAATATAAAGGATCATTCCCTTAAAAAAATCGTGTATGATAGTGTCTGCCAAATATAACAGTTAATCTGTATCATTTTTTATTTCAGTAAGATTGGATCTAGTTCACTTTTTAACCCCAGAGGAACACCTACCGATTGTTACTGTAAGCAACTCCTATGCACAACATTATGGCTTACCATAAGGGTTACATGCGTTTACATGTAATGGACCAAAATCTTTTACTCATGGTAAAACACATAACCATACTGTTGTACAGAACAACAACAAAAAACCAAACCAAAAAAATCTTATTTATAATTAGATCCCATTAAACACACAAAACCTGGATGTTTTATTTCAAAGCAAAGGTAAAAATGAGAAAATCTGAAAGCTGTTTTGTTTGCTCAGATGGCTCAGCCTAAGAGGATGCACCAGCTTTAACTGCAGCATCATCCACTTCAGCACTGCTCATTTCACTGATCTTGAGAAAAGGCTTATATAGTTCATCAAAGGCCAGCAAACAGCTATTCACCTTAGACACTCAGCTCAGAACTGAGCTACAAACTTACTACTGTTACTACAACCAGATAAGAATGGCAACTTCCAGCCTGTTGTCCCAGGAGACACCCACTATGTGGGCACTCACGCAGCTCTCCTGAGACCGAAGCATTTTTGCTTTATTGGGTTTCTGAAAATATTCATCATACACAACAGACGGGTAACAGTTAAGAGCTTAAGAGCTTTGAATCCTACAGAAATGTTGTCCTTTTCCCTTTGAGATGGTGTCTGAAGAGTTAACCTGTTTGTGGATAAGCAGGAGAAGAGTCCGCTCAGGACAAGACTCCAATTTCTGGCCATTTGATGTGTTTAGGTAAACCAGAACACCTAATGTATATTTCAGCTGCAGAAAGAAATGATACGGTACTCTTCATGGTCTCCAGAAAACCTCTGACTCTCTGCTGTTTTTCATAGCTAACTTTGCAGAATTCCTTGCTGCAGAGGTTGTGCAGTCTGGCTCCTTATTCTGCTGGTGCAGAAGATATTTGGGAGCCACAGTGAATTACAGAATCACAGAATATTGTGAGTTGGAAGGGACCCACAAGGATCCTTGAGTCCACCTCAGGTGAATGGCCCGTATAGGGATCAATCCCATGACTTGGCACTATCAGCATCATGCTCTAAGGCAGAACTTAAATGACTTACCAGGGACAGCAGTGCAGAAACAGGAGTCTGCAGTGCTGAGCTGTATTCAAGCCCCTTCAGAAGCAACCCGAAGGCATCAGAGTGGTTAAAAGACTCCTAACCCTTTGCAGAAGAGCAGTGATGCTCCCAGTTGTGCAGAGCACAGGAAGGGGTGGTCTTCCTCTCTGCAGGCAGGGCCAGGCAAGCAGCGCAGGACATGCTTGGGAGGCAATTTCATAAGGTACCTGGTGTTCCACATATTTCATGCATGGCTCTCCAGATGCTACAGTATACATATATTCTACCTATCTATCAGCTTAATGAACCGATAAATGTCCTGTCTGACACAACGAAGCAAGTGAGGAACCTATTCATTTAGAATAGAATCTGCTATGTTAAAAAAAAAAGGCACAATGAAGTCAAGCAAAGAAAACAAGTTAAAAGGAAGAAAACACATCAAGCCAAAGTAAGCAGAGATTTCAGGGAAAATGTTTAAAATGCAGATTTACAGTCCAACATTGCAAACATTACTTGTGTATGCAACATTGAAATGTGTGCTTTTAGCCATGTTTTGTTTGCTTCACAGCCCAGTTCACAGTAATGGGTAATATGGTTAGTGTTAATGTGGGTCTTTCACATCTGTTTACACAGCAGCATTGTCAAACTCAATACAGGGAAGTCTCAAATAAAGGAAACAGGATGCCCTTCTGGGGGAAGGTTGGTACCTAGATTCCATGGAAGCCATACACGCAGCTGCTCACATGCCCAGCGGCCACAAGACACAACTCAGGGTGTTCTGTCCAGGTGAAGCTCTGATGCGTTAGCAGGAGGTTACAAGTTCTCTTGATGGGAGAACTTACTGATTCAGTGATAGGCTGACTTAGGCATGCAAATGGGAGCTCCTGGGTGATCTGGGGATACCAGTTTCAGCTTCCCTACCAGACTCTGCTTCTTCCAGTGCAACATACTCAACTATGGCTGTGCTAATGTGGCAGGTCACGTAGCAACATAAAACAGCCCTGCACAGCAGTCACACCTGAATAACCTGTAATTCGCACAGGTTTTCCCTGAAACAAGGTGGACACTCCTAATTTAGAGTTAAGAATTTTACTTCTTGCTTATGAAATCTTTACATACCAAATAAAATTAAATTGATCACTTAATCACGTCCAGCTCAGTAAACACTGCCATGGCAAAAATAACGCAAGAGGTAAAAGTAATCCCACTATCAGAAGATCTGCTTGCAGGTCAACTGGTGATCACATCAAACTCCTAGCAAAGAGATTACCTTAATATTGTAATTGGATGTGGCTGATAATGGGAGCAGTTAGAAGCTGACCTGCAAGCAGACCGGCACTTCTGCTTCAGCAGCATTAAGGCAACACTCCGGTTATTCCCGGTAAAAACTCTGTCTCATCTGATGTCTGTCAGGTCTACCAGCACACTCACTCTTGGTTCCTCAGACTTCTTAAGCCTCCTCCTTCTATTCAAAGAAACCAGGTGTGAATTGAAGAATGATGTTCCCATCTTTGCTGTTCCTTCAACAAAACTGATGTGCACTGAAGCACTTTGTGAAGGCACAGCATGGTGTTCAGGAAAACATCATCTTCAAGCACAGGCGACAGCAACTGGAAAGAAGGACAAAAGCAGGCTAACCGGGAGAACATTCCTTCCCTCTTCTGGAGAAAAGAGTCACGACATCAACACTTAAAAAGAACCATAGAGACTCCTTATACTCAACTGCTATCCTCACAATATGCACCTCTCTCCATTTTACTATTTCTTCACGATTAATAATTGGGACTGTGTGCTCTCTGGGACAAGAGCATCTCTGTTAAGTGGGCACTACTACAACAGGTCCATTCAAATAAATGGTATCCTGGGATGTATTTCTCATCTGTTTGTTAAAGTCTGGATTCAATTTTCTGGTGAAAGGGTGGAGCTTTCATCAACAAACCACCAAAACAATTACCAGGTAACAGCTTCTGAAGTCAACACATACCCTGTGCAAGCTGACCTCTGCAGTACTACATCTTCAGCAAAGTTCATTAAATTCTCTTAGACTAAAAACCTGCCTGATGACACAAGTCCTTTGAGCTTCTAGAGAAAGTACCTCAGACCACAGAATCTATTTACCATGTTCGACTAGAAGCAGGCTCAAGACGGGATACAAATAGGGAATTTGTACTTGGGGCTGACAAATTTCTCAGGTTTTCAGATGTCCTACTCTAAGAATTCAAAATGTTTACTTTTCTTCACAGAAGACAGAAAAGCACTTTTATTCACATTTAACAGATACAGGTTTCACTTGCCTAGACCATAAGGAATATGAATAGGGCAGAAGGGGAAGGACTTCGATGTCTTTAGTTGCATTTTCTCTAGATCTGAAAAAAAAAAGTCTATAATTGTTCTAAAAATACCTTTAGGTCACATACAGCTTTTGGTAATGGTCATACTATTGCTACATGACATAAACCTCTTTAGGGACTATCTGCTCAATACATAACTGCACAAGTCTGAAGTCTGTTGCTCAGACAGCTCAAGCAAGCTTAGCAGCAAACCATGAAATCACAAAGCAATCCATTTTATTGAAGCAGAGTTCATTCAAACATTCGACAGCTATGCATTTTACTGGGGGTCAGTGAAGAAAGCCACTGCTAAGAGATTAAGCTCTGGGGAATATTGAAAATATTCTTATATGTAATGTAATTCTATTTTTTTAAAATACATCTTTGATTTGATTGAACCAGAGAGCACAGGACTTTAGAAAATACACTTACTGCCATTTAATAAAATGTAAGAAAACCATATTAGCAATCTATATAGATTATGCAGAACTGCATCATACCATCTGATGTTAAATATGAAGTCTGTACATTCTTACTTTCATACTAGCTTTTAGCCTTATGGTCTAAACCGAGAAACTGTTACAAACATGAGTGGTTATACTTCATTTCATGTACCACATACAAGAAAATTGACCCCTGAACTCCTTAGCTATCTGATGAATCCTTAAAAAAAATTTTTAAAAAGGCATCTGTATATCTTAAATGTGCCAGTCTTGACAACAGAAAAAATAGCAAGCTTTATAATGATTTTTATTTTAAGATTCTGGCATCTAAATTCTGAATTAATCCTATTTTCAGTGCCCAAATAATTTACAGATCTTTCTCCAAATTACTTGCTTTCGATTACAGTGCAGTTCTATGGCACGAGCCCACAATTACAATCAGTAACCACCTGGGAAAAATCAAAATTAGAGGATCTAAATAACTTATAAATCACCAGTATTATTTATAAGATGAGATTTCAACAGGAGTGTTTTTCTGAATATTTGGCATCTTGGTACTACATAAAACCTGAACACGCCTTCCAGTACAACAGTGGAAGTAAGTATTCGACCTGTTCTCATAGGAGAAAGTCTCCTTTATAAGCCTTTTGCATCTCTGGAGATTTCTTCCCACAGATTTTTGTAATTTCCTTAAAAGAAAGGCAAAAGCAACCCACACTTAATGTAGCCATTGTTTACTTTAATAATCTCCTGTAGTGGAAAATACATAATGTCCATGTAAGCTCACTTTGGAAATACTCTTCGCACCACACATGAGCCAGAAGCAGGAAACCTTGTGGCAGTTTGCAGTGTTTCCTCCAGCCAGAGCTCTTTGTAAAAGGAACTTTGCTTCTAGTCTAAATGTTTAGGACTCCAAGGAGGATTTGTTTGCATCTTTACTCATAATACTGACCCTGAGACTAGCTCAGTTGGTCAGAGCACAGTGCTAGTAGCTCCAAGGTTGTGGGTTCAATTCCTTTATGGGCCATTCACTTAAGAGTCGGACTTGATGATCCTTGATGGTCCCTTACAACTCAGAGTATTCTGTGATTCTCAATTTCTTCTCCATCCAGTCTGTGAAGTGTTTGTATGAAGTACAGAGTGAAAACTGGTGTGAAGCTATCAATGAGTTGACAAAAATGAGGATGATTAAGAAACGTCTCTATTCTCTGCTTATGATTGTGGAATAGGATTTCTGAAGACTTCTCCACACATCATTGTAGTAAGTATTTAGAATTTAAGTACTCTGGAGTTTCACAGTGAGGCAAAGGAATCACCATACAGCAAAAGAACATGTAGGGAAGTACCTGAGCCAGCTGCAASAATTCTGGCTCCAAAATTGAACACAGTGAACTAATCGGCCTCAAAAAATCACCACATTAAAATCACTCTAATCTGCTCACCACCACAGCATGTGAACGAGCCAGTTCACCTGCAGCTTGCTCGAGACTATGCACTGTGTTTGCTTACTCAAAGAGAAACAAGCATGGCCTCAGATTCCCAAGTAGGCTTAGAAAATGGAACAAAATAACTCTTCAAGTCAACCTGTAAGTTCCACAGGAAAAATTATTTCAACCGCCACAATACAGTTCAAAGCAATCCAAACTAATATTTTTTTCATACCTAGTCACGTGCTAAAATACAAATTTGACTGAATCATGAGTAGCTTATTTTACATTTAAAAATCAAACAAGCATAAATGCTATTTCCTACTCCCACAGAGGATCTAGTTGTAACAGAGAAGATGACAAGTAATATGTGACAGAAACGAAATGAACAAAAGAAAATAATTTCCCTGGCTTTTTATACAAAATCCCTTCATAGGATAAATTCAAACTGACAGAAGATAGATTAAAGAGTATTTTTCCCCTGAGAAGATATGCTTCCTCATAATTGTAATGTCAAAATCCCTGACATCTGAGCCTGCTTTATCTAACACAACTAAAACTGAGGAAAAAAAAAGGATACCCTGCCTGGAAACCTAAGGCAAGAAGTTTGAAATAACTGCACTCAAACGTTTAACCATTAACAGGATCTTGTCTTAGCAAGAACAGTGCCTGATGGTAGAGTACCAGGAGATAAAAACATCTCAGTTAACAATCATCCTCACATAAATATCTGGACATATCATGTAAGCAGAAGAAAAGGGCATGAAAGAGCACTGTAAAACTCCATGGCCCAGCATCTACCAAAACACAGTTAAACACAAAAAGATGAAAGTGTATAAAACTCATGCAGGTAAAACAACAACAAAAAAAGTGATAAATACCATTTTTATTTTCAAATGTAACAAATTATGCAAAGTCAGAACAAATTATATTTAATGCACATAGCAAAATTCTTACGATATTAAAAAATTAAAATATATTTAAATAGAAAATTTWAAAATAAAACCATGAGATTGCAAAACTTACTGGTCAAATACTTGGAATCAGAATTTGTAAGAGCATTCAAACTTGCCCTTTGACTCCTTAGCTTTTCCTACCTGACACATACTTTCTAATATTCTCATAAGTACATGTAGTTAACTTAAAAACATACATTTTTTGAATTGCAGACTGCAATAGATAAGGCTGATATAAAATTCAGACTCAGTTGTGACTTGCCAATTCAAAAACATATGCTAGGCAAATCTCCACACAAATCTGCTAATTTATGAACCCAAACAGCAGTTTTGGTTCAAGTAGCTGATACTTGATTTCTACAAATGCTAGTAAGATCTCAGTTTTAACTTACTTATTTTTCATATATCAGGCAGTAAGTGAAGGATGATCAGGACCAGCACTGAGTGTGGGATCTCTCCATACTAAATTCTTTCCACATTGCCCCAAAGCCAAATCTGAAGTACACTGGAACTCTAGATGATATCTTGATGTCCTGAAGGACATCACTTTCACCTTCAGATCTATAGTCAAAGGCAGACACAATAAAAATTAAGATATATGCAAATACCTGGTTTGCAGTATCTCAAACAGAAAGAGCACAAAGCTTACATACCTAATCTATCTATTTTTGCTGCCTCATACCACAGTTGAACGTAAGAGTCTAAAATTAGGCATACATCTCAACTTGAAAGCTGCATCTCTCGGGCTTAGCAGGTATCACTTAATTTCTGTTCCAATAACACAGAGAACTTTGCTGTATACTATAGAAGACACATATGCCTGGAGACAGCTGTACACTGAAATCTCTAATGAAATGAGGCAGGGTAAATCTTCTTATGGGACCCAGAAAAATTTCATCACAGCAGAAAAATTTCACTGGGTTACTTTGAAGTTTACCACAGAAACACGATACACTTCACTACCTTCTCCAGTTTCTTTGCAATCTTTGCACTGCACCAGTCCTCAAATTTCTATCACTCCCCCAAGACCTTTACTTCATTATTTCTACTATCACAATTAAATGACAAGTTATGATTATTCTAACCTCTTGATGTGCCTCACACCAACTAAAATTGTTTCACAAAGCAGTAATGTAAGCAGGTGCTAACTGGGGCTACTGCAGCAAGCCGCATGAACTACGAAAGCTCAAGCCCCCACCTCAGCTCCCACCTGAGCTTATAGGTTTGCCTTGATGGCAGCTCTGCACCTTCCCGCTCAGCCCCCACACCCCCCCAGTACCCTCCCACTCCTGAGCTGCCACACGAGGAGGAGAGCTCAGGAAACTCAAGCGCAGGTTCATACATCCAGGCTCACGCCAAAATGCAATTGCCAGCACTTTCTTTCCAATCACAACTGAAGAAGGGTGTAAAGTGATGCTACCTTTGGACATTCTGGTTACAGCATTTGCCTGGGAAATGGGTCCTCAACTCAAGAGGAGGCAGACCCTGTCACTCACATCTACTGACAGAAAGCAGTTAGAAGCCAAACCTTCACCCTGCCACGATGAAGCCTGGTTATGATGTCTCCCCCAGCGCAGAGAGGGAAGAGCCAGGTTCCTAAGAGATGACAAACCACCTCACCAACAGCAACCAGAAGCATCTCCCTGTATGCTGCAACTTGGCTGTCAGACTTGCACTGCCTCTTGCCTTCCCACCTCTACCTTGGGCCCTCAAGAATTACCTGCTGGATGGCTGAACAGCTTCAAAAGGAAAAGCAGGAAGTGAAGATAATCTTGTCTGGGAAGGCTGCTGTGCTGGGAATAGAGATGGGCACAGACACTCACTTTCACTGCAAACTGGCCAACAGTTCAAACACTAAGGATCTATGCCAATCTCAGACACCAACCTCTCCTCACACATTTCCTAGAAAGTCAAGATACGAAAAAAATCCCAGGCTCTATCTATTCCACTGGAAAGCATCGTCAAGAGGTCAGCAGCGCATCAGCTCCACAAAGTTTTAGTTTGCTCTCAACCCAAGTAGTTTTCAACCCTGTTGAGACACAGCAAGTCCAAGCTTCAATATCAATCCATGAAGCACATTGCACTGTTTAACAGGGATCTCTTGTATTTTATAAAATAATTGTTCAGCT
The DNA here is from genome assembly GCA_018881555.1 of Amblyornis subalaris. NCBI lineage: Eukaryota > Metazoa > Chordata > Aves > Passeriformes > Ptilonorhynchidae > Amblyornis > Amblyornis subalaris. Next base: position 4,626,959 of record JACAXG010000051.1, read on the forward strand.
CTGCTAAACAACACCAAGGTACTATCTGATTCTTACAGCCCTTCCAGAATCCTGGAAAGACAATGAAAACCAGAATTTCATAATGTCTTTAACAAAAACACCACTTCTAAAAAATTCTATTCATCAGGAAGTGGGGGTAGGGAAGACAGCTGACACAAGTACTGAACAAAATCCATGTGCATTAATTCAATTATGGATTTCATTCAATTGTCAAAACCTTTCAGATTAAAATGATCCTTTAGGAAGCAGTCTGAATGATGATTTCTTTATTATTTCTTCACCAGCATTCAGTACAAAATATCAAACACAATTACAACAAAAAAAAATTGAAGAACATTTAGTCCTCATCTGATCTGAAACGTGCACAAACACAATAGGCATTAATTTCACCACCCAGACAGCAACTGGGATAAGATGCTAAGGGTCAGAGGAAGATGAGAGCATTGAATTACTAGTCCTTTCAGCCCTTCAAACATCCTAATCACAGCCATATTTGCAGCCATTCTGGTTTTCACATTCTATGGCAAGATTCAACTGTTTATTGTCTGTGAGAAATGTAAGAGATCAGACTTCCCTAACACAGTAAAGACAATGCAGTAACAAAACCACAGCTCATCAGCTACTTCATGATTTAGAAACTTGGGGCCAAATCAACTAATAGCACCAGCAAATGCAAGTCTTCCGAAGTACAAGAATTGCACCTGTTTGTACCCGTGACTGCTTTGGCTCATCACCGACAAAATCAACATCCTTTGCTCTCTGAGACTCTCTTTACACAGAACTCTTCTCACTTTATATAGTGTTCAAGCACTTCATATATATTCCTCCTAGAAAACAGTACTGTAAGGCACCTACAGCTTATGGCAGGACAGAAGCAACACAGCACCAAAGTAGGGCCGTTCTCTCTATGCCACTTTCCAACAGAACAGATTTACACAGTTTCATTACTCTGAGTTCATAATCTTAGAGATAATTGAATAGCACTGTCACAATGCCACAGATTAATTAATTTCATATATTTATAGCTCCTTAATAGAATTCATGGATACCTGCTATACTGTAGCTGCACTGACAAATTTACACAGCATTATAGGATTTCACTTTATAGTCGTACTGGCTTTGCCCTGTTTACCTCACAGCATTGGGATGTTTTCGTTGCTTTTTGTACTCTCAATACTGGTTCTTTAGTTTTCTACAGCCAACTATTGCATGACAGTCAGCAAAAAGGCCTATTTTTGGCAATTCATTAACAAATTCTAATATTATTGGAAAACCTGAACTGATGCCAAGTTAGCTTGAGTTCTCTTAGGCTTTGTAAAACAAATAGTTTTGGTGGAAAAAAAATTACTCCGACTCAAAATTTAAAAAGGGAAAGTATTTAAAAGTAAATACTTTTTTACTTATCAACTAAAAAACCTTTACAGTTACCTCATGGGCCACTCTCTAGGACATAAATACCCAGAGCTCACGGCAATTACAGCTCTGCAATTATTTTTGATCTCAAATCAAGTACTTAAGAGAAACAGCGATACTAGTATTTCAACATTTTCTATCCTGCAGATCAGGTTATCACCTTAGTTACATTTCAAAACAGAAAACAGTTTGCTATAAAGATAAAAAGCCTTCCTAGCATGAACTAGAGCTTTTGTTTCAACAAACTTGGCTAAAAACATCCAAGTCAAGAAGAATAAAAAAAAGAAGAAAAACACACTTGTGCATACAGTCGTGAGGGGTAGACAGATTTAGATACTTAATGGATTAAGAGCAGATGATAGACAGAAACATCACTTCTTGGCAGATAAATAAATAGAAAATAAATATCACAATACACTAGTATTTCAGTAAAAAAAAATAGTCATTCATCTTTATGATCCTAACCAACTTTACTCTATTAACATCCCACTCACATTGCAGGGAATTTCAGCAAATTATTTTAAGATCAGACATCTCAAATATCCACAACTGGTTCAGAGTGGTCTTGTATTGAAAAACCACAAATACTCTGAGTGTAAAACCAAAGAATACTAAACAGTACAAAACATTAAAGACATTTTAAATACAGTAAGACAGCAACAGTGCTAACAAAAAGTCACTTAAGCACCTGTAGAATTCTAACAATTTGAATGAGACTACACAAGCTCCAGTATTCTGATGGATGAGGTGGTTGTTTCCCATTTACCCAGTTACCGAAAAAAATATCCCAACACACTTCAATCAATTGAATAAATTCGTAGACCTGAAAGAGATGCAGAGTTCCTCCCTCCCATGGCTATTATGGTGCCTTAATGCCAGTAAAGCCCTACAACTGCCTTTATGAAGCTATTATTCTTGCTAGTTTATTGGAATTAAGTTTAATGGTGCTACACTTCTGCATCCAATTACACGCCTTAAGACAGCCAATCCACAGTAGCTCTCAGGTTACCATCCCAATCTCACATACTTAGACACGTGGTTAACTTTCCACTTGAGTTTTAAGTTAAGCATGTTCAGCGTTTACAAGAGTAGGTCTAGAAGGGCACCGTTTCTCTTCCTTAAACAAAGGGGGACTATATTCCAGTTAAATGATACATGGATTTTAAGGGTTATAACTCTTATCTCTCTACACATGTATTGTATTTTCCAAGTTATTTACCTTCCAGTTGCAGTTACTATTTTATTTATCCTACAACATATGCCTCCCCTACCACCATTTCTTATCATTATGTGTTGCTTACTGTGACAAAGCACCTCTATTTTAATATTGTCTTAATTGATCACCTGTAAGTGGCCTGTAATTGATTACCACCATTTTTGTGTGTGTATGAAGTTTACCACTGCAATGAAACAGAGGACAACAGACAATGGCTGCCTTTTTGTTTCTTTTGGTTAGCATTTTCCTTTCTTTATTTTTATGTCACAGGCATTTTCTGGATAAAAGTTACTTCTAAAAGTTCCAAGTGTTTGCTACTCCCTGCAAAGCAATCGCAGGAAATTTGAGTAGCTTTTCCATTACAATTTATATATTGATTTTTGGCTCTCGTTCTTAGAATTGGTTAAGTCTATGCTGCTAGTTTCAGCAGTTAGTGACCAAGGTATCTGCAGCAGAAACACTACATAAAACTGAAGGCAGATAAAACTATAAGTATTTAACTTATGAACTACTGCTCCCTCTTTCTTTTGTTTTATTTTTAAATATATAAAGCACACAATAACACAAGTTAGCTTATTCGGACAAGAGGTAAGGGTGAAGTTAGATGAGTTACAAGCTGAATCAAAAAGATCTTGCTTCAGTTTTGTATCTGTTTTATTCACCCTGATGTCAAACCATGCAACTCTTGTATCTTCAGCTGGCTTTGCAGGTTTTCCAAGAGTCAGTATGAAGCAATGCCTATAACTGCACTCAAGAGTGGAAATTAGGGGATACCTATCCTGATTCTGAAATAAATGCTTCATTAGAGAGAGGAAAAAGGCCTCAGCTGTAAATATGAAGACCTTACTTGTATGAGCTCTGTCACCTGTCAAGATGTATTGCTATTCTTTACTCTCAAGGACCTAAAACTGATACTAACTTCAAACAGACTTCTGTATATTCAAAAAATTTTGCACGTCAGGTTTCAGCACAGGAGGCACCTGTCACTTATTTTTTGCATGCAGAATTAAAAGTCTGCTTGCTTACTTTGCAAATTACAGACAAATACATAACTGCTCAAACACTGAGCACTTCATGAGGTATTATCGCCTGAATGCAAATACCCCTCTGATCACGCAACAGAGGCCTCCAATTCCACCTTATTAACCTGAAACCGAGATCCTGAATAATTACAATCCACGGCTGATCCAAAATTTAAAGGCCAAAGATTGACATGAGGTAGACTGCATGAAAACTCACAAGCTGTAATAATTTAAAGGTTGTAATTTAAACTTGTATGTGTATTATGTACAATTATAGCTGATGATAGCTTCCTTATCTGCTGCCAATTTAACACTACGGATGTGCAGCACAGGCCACGTGGGTTCAAGTGTGCAAAGGCGGCTGCCATTCAAGTGCTGACAGAGCACGACCGGTGTCGCATCTCTTCCGTTTTCCCGACCTGCAAAACGAACACAACACCAACACTCCGTGAAAAGCATCACCAGAGGAGCAGCGGCGGCTGCGGAAGGAGGCGCATCCTCTGCGGTCCCGGCACAGGCCCCGGCCGCACCTGCCCGCGGACCCCACGCCGGGCGGCCCGAGGGGGGCGGCGGGGGCGAGCCCGGAGCCGGCACCACCGACGGCCGCCGGAGCCTCCCTGCCCTGCCCTGCCCGCCCGGCTCACCTGCACGCCCGTGTAGTTCTCGAAGAAGAAGAGCACCATGCTCTGGTAGATCGTGTACAGCCGGTCATCCACCTCGCTGTAGAAGCGGGCGGGCAGCACGGCGGAGAGCAGGCGCCAGGCGCCCCAGGCCAGCAGGTAGGTGGGCGCCGCGCCCATCATGACGGCGGCGGGCAGCACGTAGCGCATGGAGTAGGTGTGCAGCACCAGCGACAGCAGCATCTTCCCGCTGCCCCCGGCCTCACCGGGACACCCACATGGGCGGCGCGCTCACACACAGCCCCGCAGTCCCGCCGCCCGCATCGCCCGCTGCGCCGGGCACACCCGCCAGGCGGCCGGGAAGCAGCAGCGGCAGCGGCGACCGCGGCCGGGAGGGACGGAGAGAGAGAGAGCGGCGGGAGCGGGCACCGGCTCACGGCTCCCCCGGCGCCGCCGCCGCCACCACCACCATCTTGCCCGGCGGAGGCGGAGCCGCGCCGCAGGAAGGCGGCTCCGCGCCCGCGGCACTTCCGGGCGGGCGGGAGGAGCCGAGCTGGCGCCGGGCCTGGCCCGGGCACGGGCTGCAGGAGCGGCCTGGGCTGGGGTACCGGGCTTGTCCCTATCCCGGCCCTATCCCCGTCCCCATCCGCATCTCCATCCCTCCCCAGTCAGAAGCGGCCGCAACGCGGGCCGGGCTGCTCGGCTCCGTGCAAAACGAGGCACCCGCGTTTATAACTGATGACCTTAGTTTGCGTTAATTCTAACCTAGCATAGGTTGGAAGAAAATTTMCTTTTTTTTTCTTGGCCCCCCACTCCCGGCGCCCGCCGCACTTTCGGCCTATGAGTACAAAGTGGAGCACTAAGAAAATTGTAGTTCTGCCTTTCCCACCTCCAGGCACAGTGATGCTCAGGGTTTAGGAGGCATTTTACATGCCCAGCTTGTGCCTGGACTCGTTCTCGTACAAGCAGGCAGCTGCCTGTCTCGCGTCCTCTCTTCCCTGACCCCAATCTCTGACCCCCAATAACCTGGTGGCAGCAGAAGCCAGAGGCACCATCTGCTTTTGAAGAAAATGCAAGAGGTCTTGCAGAAAACAGTCTAATAACCTTCCCAGAAAGAATTTCTTATTAAGTGCTAGGCTGTAGTGAAGTATTTGTTCCTTGTCTTTAAAAAATAAGTTTTATCCTGAAGCTTGTGGAGATGTCATTGTTTTGAAAGAAGTGGATGTTTAATACCTTCTGCTAAGATCTGTTTCCTTTGCCAGGTTTTAACTGGGACAAGCTTTGTCCCTTGCTGTTGTTGACCTTGTGCTAGCTGTTTTTTAGTGTGTGTGTTGAAAATGGCATCCTTCAGTTCATTAGCCTTAGATATAAAAAGACATGTCTTTACGAGTTTTAGGATGTTTCCTTTTTATTCTTTTGAATGTTTTTCCCCCATATTACGATGACTGGCTGTATTTTCTTTGATGTATTTTACATTACACATTTTCCTTTTTTGTTACACTGTTTGAGTTTTATTTTTGCCTTCCACTTTATGCTTTTTCAGCATTCTTAATCTGTTACCATCCCATACCACACACATATGCCCATGTTCACACACTTKGTTTCTGCTTTTCATAATTGGATGTTTTCAACAGGTTCTTTTAATATATTTCCTCTCTTTGTCATATGTTATCAAATGTATAGATACCATTTTAGTTACAGAAAAAGTACAGAGTCTATATACTATGACTTAGGGCTTAATTTACTAGTATAATTATATCATTATGATATGGTAATATGGGGTTGCAATGTCTGTATGAAACTCAAACTTTCCATTCAAGAAATAAATATACCACAGTGATTAGATCTGGGTCACTGTAACCAAGTCTTTGCTTTTCTTGATTCGTAGATGCTTTTTATCCTAGATTCCTCTGAATTGTGCCACAGGAATTTGAATACTGGTCTTTCACATTCTAGACGACGGAGGTAAAATAAGGAAAATGTTCTGATCTTTGCTACAATTTGTCATTTCTATTCTTGTGAAAGCATAGGCCCTAATTACACCTTCTTTAACCAAATTGCTTCCTAGGTATTTTACTTTCAGCTGGGAGAAGAGAAATCACCAATTTAGGGTGATTAGGACTCCATTTCAGATGTTAAGACTTCAAACCTGTTAAGGTATTATTTTCTTCTGTAGAACAACCTTGACATTTAAAAGAATAAACAAGCCTGAAATTTTTGTGGAAAAGCATTGGTCTGCCATGTGTGAGGCACTCAGTCTGTTTTGTGTGAACATAATTATTTGGTAGGAACCTGATTATTCTAGTGTTAGGTTATTCTGCTGGTAGTTGCCACACCTGAAGTGGGCAAGCTCCCCAAGCTCTGGAAAAAATATCAGATGTTAATCTGATAGTGAAAAATACCAGTAACTGCCTCTAGAAAGAACCACAAACTGTGTCGCTAAGCACCAACTCTGAATGTTAAGGGAGTTTCCCGTTCTGCTGTGAAACAATCATGTTTCACAGTTCTGTCACCCACTCACTGCAATTGTCAAATAGACTAAGCAAAGCCAGAGAACATTAGATACAAATCAAACTCCCTTGACCTTTATAAGATGGTCTTATCTTCAACAATATACTGGAAGATGATCTATTGGTATGAGTTGTTAAATGTTGAGATCCAAATAAGGATTTAAGCACCTGAATTCCTGGAGTCATGGACTTTGATTGGGAGCTTAGGCTTGCTATGCAGTGCATGTCATGCAGAGAGATAAGCAGCACATGATCCATGGCCATCATCAGTCTGTGCAGGAAGTTGATTAAAATTAGCAGACTCAACACGTATTTGTGTAAGGTCAGGTGAACTGAAACACTGAGGACAGCATTGTGGCCTAAGTATAGTCTTACAAGTTCTCATTCTGTATTTCAGAAGCATATGTCAACTTGAGATCCACAACCCACAGATGTCTCTCAAAGAGTTTGATAACATGCTTTTTAAAATGTGGCCAGAGAAGATACCAGCATCACCTCTGACTTCAGAGAACTGGATTAGACATGGATTCAGTTTGTCGAGGGTATCAAACTCATACCTCCCATCACAGAGGCAGTTGACCTGCAGGGTGAAAGTAATGAACATCTCTCATGTTGAAGATGCATTTTTGTAGCAATTGTTTAATGTAACATAAAAAAATTATTATCTTAGATTACAGTTAGACCAGTTTAGATTTCAGGTCCTTTAGATGTGTGCCTTTTTTCCAACAATGGCTGTGACCTTCTGCATTTCTCTGCATTTGCTCAAGGAAATGAAGGCTTCCTTGAATCCTGCAATCCTCTCCAACCTCAGGTGAGAAATGTGGTAGTTCCTGTCCATCTCTGACTCTGTTCTTGCAGGGCTCCTTCTTGTTCCTCTGTCCCATTGGACTCCTTGGCTGCCCTCATGCCGAACATAAGGCTGCACAACATCTACCTGGTCCACCTCAGCAACATGTCTATGTGCCTGTGCCCTGCTCATTCCATTCCTTACCTTTAGGTCCTGCCCAGAGAGGATGTCTCTTACCACCAGAAAATGGGGAGGGATCACAGTGAGCCAGCTTGTGTTCTGAGCTAGTTCTTCAGGATTTTTCCTGTGTGGCAACGGGTATGGTTGTGCTTGTGGTGTGACTTACAGTCTTCTGCATCATGCCCTTGCAGTGACAGGGAAACTCAAGTTCGGCTGTACACTAATTGAGGCAGGTTTCAGTTCTTTGCCTCCCATGAAATTCCTTCTTAAGGATTTGATTATACTTTTTGTCTCTACACGTCAATAAGAATGGCAGATACAGAAGAAGTAAGGATCGGGCAAACTTCTCCCAAGCTCTCCCAGCCTTCTCCAAGCCCCTATTTGTAGTTCAGGGTCTGGAGCCAGGTCTAATTCACTAACAGATTTATCCTACATGTGTCTACCCATTCTTCCCTTTACCTTATTGGTTTTTAGCCTCACAGCAGCCTTTGACAAGCAGTAGAATCTCCTTTGGTTTGAACCTGCCTTATTGTAATTTCATTTTATGTACCTTAGAGCTTGTATTGAAAGAGACAAAAACCCCCTTTCCACTCTCTTATTTGTGCCACTTACGATCTTTAAAGATCTCTGTAATATGCACTTTAGGTGATCTGTTTTCAGACAGAATTTTACTCTGTTTTGCCCCATATGAAAGCTGTTCTTGCAAGCTGCTGTCGTGCAAGCATAGCCAGAATTACTCATGGCATTTGCCAACTTTTAAAGTTTCATTTTGCAAGTCATTCTTCTTTTACAAAAATAAATCCCAGATCTTCATGTGAGACATTATGCTCACTCATAAGATTTATCTATAAAAATAACTTGCAGATTCTCTCATATAGGTCTAGTATAATATGTCATCATTTAACAAACCAAACTTGTAAATGAGGAGAAGCACACTTTTCCAATGGTTCTAAAACATATCTGCTGACACCAGAGATATGGTGATTTTCAAGACTCTTCAGATCATGATGGAAAGACACTTTTAATGAACATAGACTCTTTTGCATCAAGCTGGATCACTATGATCTTTCATCTGCCTCCAAGTTTTCTCCTTCCTCTGTTTCCAGCCTTCACCCATCAAACTCTCAGTCTCCCTTCCAAAATGCATCCTTTGTTCTCAGCTATGTTCTGTCTCTACATATTTTTTTCCAATCTCCTTCCAGGCAAACCTAGCTAATTCTACTCCCATGACTCTGAGCATCCCATTCAAATATCTCACACAATGTCCGTCTCTTTTTTTTTCCTAGTCAATCCTAGTTTGCTCTTAATTTCCCCTGAGGGCTCCTAATCCTGTTATTCACTCTTCTTTATGTCAGATTCTCTTTGCCAGAGCAATTCTAATTTTTACTTCCTGCCTACTTGGTCACAGTCCAGTCTTTCCTCAACAATTCTCAGCCACAGCTTCACCCTAGACCAGCAGCTCTAGCTTAGCCTTTTTCCCCCTCCTTTGGTCAAGGTCTCAGTCCCTTTGTGTGTAACTTCGGTGACTTCTGCCTCTGTGGCACTTAGGTGCAGGCAGGGATAGCACTGAGAGAATGGCAGAAATACTGTGGCCCTCCAGCTGGTCCTTGGATGGTCTGAAAGGGTCAAAGCATGCTGTCTCTCAGAAAGGACAGCATCTATACAGACTGTTCAGTGAGCCAGTATTTGTGCATTTTAGCTGGTAAACTTGGGTTCTCTATTATGAAGTTGCAAACAGATGTATCAGAGGTCTGTGACTTTGCCAAATTTGAGCCAATTTTCACAGTAGGAGCAGAAGTCATGTCCATAGCTCAAATGCTACTCATGACTTTATCAAACAAATCCCCATTCAAAGGCCAAAAGTAGTAAAAATTAAAAGGGTTATGAGCAGCATAGCAGAATAGCAGATTTTCCATAGCTATGTTCCCTAAAAGAATGCAGTTTAGGAAATTTCAATCCTAAATTTTAAAATAAGCAAAGACAAGAAAACAAAGAAAAGCTCTCTGAAATTTGAAATGAAAATCTACTAATAAAAATTGACTTTCATACCAGGCGATGCTACAGTTCTTCCCTACAATTAGGGCTGTGTTCACAGTGGAAACCCAGCTGAAAGATGAGTTAATATTTACATACAGAACCCTGAGAAACCTGGGATCATGAAAGACTTGGGAAGAGAATTAATGTGGTATGCCTAGATACAACTATAACTGCTTGTCTTTAGCAGAACCAGACAAACCAGTTGAACTGTATGTGTGAGTGTTTAGGGAAGAATTAGTTACCTCCTTCTGTCTAAAGTTTTAGTTCCGTACTACCCATAACCTCATATGAGGGTTTTAGTCATAGTAAACCAACATTTTTGCATGGACAGTATGGCTTCAGTATAAGAAGACTGTAGCACAGAAGTATTTTGCTGTAGGGATCTATACCATTGCTGCAAGGTTGTTGGAGTTTGACTGTATCTTATCTGTGTACCTTGTCCATGAAAGGAACAGGTAGGCTTGCTACTAAAGTTCTGCAGCTTTGGGAACATTGGGTTCAAGTCCTGGCTCAGATACAGGCTTCCCATCTGCTGTTGTACAAGTTATTTTGGTTTCCCATTTATAAAATGAAAGTAATACTTATCTCACAGGGTCATTGTAATGGCAAATTAAGTTTAGAGTAAAGAGACTCTGGTGATTAAGGGATGGCATGAAATATAAGTTTGCCTCCTGACTGCAGACCTGACATCATATCTCTGTGCCTCAGTCCCCTTAGTGTAAAATAAGGATAATATTTCTTCCTCACACCCTTTATTTGTTTAGATTGTCAGTAGAGCTGGTTGGAAAAATTCTGACATGTTTTTAATTGAGCATTTGTTGACTCATCAAAATCTAGTGTTTCAGTGAGAACCCTACCCAGTTTCCTGACAGCTTGCTGACCTGGATCCTTGGCAGAGATCTGGGAAGCACTGGGAGCTGTGGCTCTCAGGGCTTCCAAGCTCATTCTTCCTTGATAGCTGGAGCTCTCAGTGTCCACAGCTGTGAGACAGTCTGCTGCATAGGGGCTCCCATTGCTCATGGCTCTGGGGCAGTCCACCTCCAGTTCCCTGGAGCTGCACTTCCACACCTTTTTTTTTTCTAAATAGGGTATTGTTCCCAACAGAAGGACATTATTTTACAAAACAACAGAATCTTTTGCAAAACAAAGTTATCCTTCTTTATTGAACTTTTCAGAGCACGACTGTGTTTTGCTTTCATGCTGGTACATTGCATAAGACAAAGAGACACACAGCCCTCTGCTTAAAAAGCAATAAACTATGTAGAAAGAAGAACGACACAGCAGTTAGTTAGTCCTTTCACTGCCTCCCACAATAGTTTTGTCACAGTTTCCAGTCTCAGAACACTGGACACAGTGCTCAACCCATTTGCCTACAGATGAGACACCAGTGTAGGAACACAGTTGGAAGTAGTTGGCTGATCTTCAATCTACCTACTCTCTCTTCCTGTAAAGAGTAGATGATACCCTTACCCTGTAAAGGGAAGGTGATGTCCTTACCTGACATAACATCAAAGAGAAAGGGTAATAATGTTTTAATAATATATCCATCAACAGCAAAACTAGTCGCTGTTTGTCTCCAAAGGAATCATCTGAGACATAAAGGAGTCAATGACTTCATGGAAGATACATACACACAAAGTCACAATCTATGCATGTTCACCTGTAATTTGTGAGTGAACAGATATAACAGGATAGAGGGTTGCCTTCCTTGGCTATAGGCCACCTTTATTCCTGTATCCTGCAAAGAACTACTCAGGGAAAGAAAAATAAAATATATTCGTGAAAAAAACCATCTCAATGCCCAAAGACACTGATGGTGAAATTGCCAGGCCCAAAATGCTTGTTGGTGACATTGGCGATGACTTTCTGTCTTGAGACAAAAGCACAGAAATGCAAACACTGACACATTTCAAGAGATTATCAACTTCAAGCCCCTTGCATTAAGAAAAGCTCAGATATCTGGGGTGCATCAGGAGTCAGGTTAAGGCAGGTGATTGTCCCACTCTGCACTGGTGCAGCCTCACCTTGAGTCCTGTGTACAGTTTTGGGTGCCACAATATAAGAAAAACATAATGAATGTCCAAAGGAGGGCAACAAACATGTTGAAGGGCCTTGAGGGGAAGCCGTATGAGGAGCAGCTGAGGTCACTTGGTCTGTTCAGCCTGGAGAAGAGGAGACTGAGGGGAGACCTCATTGCAGTCTACAACTTCCCCRTGAGGGGAAGAGGACAGGCAGACACTGATCTCTCCTCTGTGGTCCCCAGTGACAGGACCAGAGGGAATGGCCTGAAGCTGTGTCAGGCGAGGTTTAGGTTGGATGTTAGAAAAAGGTCCTTCACCCAGAGGGTGGCTGGGCACTGGAACAGGCTCCCCATAGAAGTGGTCACAGCACCAGCCTGACAGAGTTCGAAAAGCATTTGGACAACACTCTTGGGCACCTGGTGTGATTCTTGGGGTGTCCTGTGCAGGGCCAGGTGTTGGACTTTGGTGAGCCCTTACAACTCAAGATATTCTGTGATTCTATGATTCATACCTAGCTAGTCTTTTACATCTTTTATGAAGTTTATTTTGAGACTTCTTGCCTGAAGTCTCTTCAGTCTTCTTTATCCATGAGCAAGGAAATCTAAAATTTCTTCAATTTCTTGTTTCTATGCCACAATTTCTAAATCTCTTCTCATATTACTTGTTTTTTTTTCTTGACTTTCCCTGTTCTGTAAGCTTTTTATTAAAGCCCAAGTTTGAAAACTAAGCAGAACAGAACAGAATAATTATTTCATGTTTTACAAATGCTTTTGCTTAGAGAGAGAAGAACCAAGCAGCCAGAAAGGGAGAACCAAAATGATAAACCAGGTGTGAGCACCAAAGACCACTGGATCAAAGCAGTGGTCAAAACTGCACAACCAGGAGCACTAGTATTCTACCTGAGTAGACTTTTTGAAAGGAATAGTATGTAAAAGAAAGACAAGAAAGAGCAATATTGTTGTCTCAAAGGTGGCTGCAGTATCCTAAGGAAGGATAATCTCTCATATACTCTGTGGACTGTAAAATTCAGGACATAATATGGTGTAGATTTACTCTTTGTGAGATACACCTAGCTCCTGCCCTCAGACATAATCATTCTGTTCAGAGTTCTGGAGAAAAGAAGTTAGAAACATAGCTGGGAATCAACATCACGGGCTGCAGAAATTATGTTCTTACTCCAAAGGGGCCTGCAGGGAGATGCCACACTGGTACCACAGGGATTGCTAATATAATCTGGAGTAAATGCAAGTTATCTAGTTCTACCATGGGCAATATAAAATGTATTCATTTCACATTAACCTACTTGAAATGCCTGAATGGAGGAATTTATTGACTTTTTAAATTACTGCTCATCTACCAGCAGTGCTTTCATGGTCTGCTGAGGATAGGCACGATGTGCTGTGTGCATGAAGAAAACAGATAACATTGATTCTGCAGCTTTCAAAGTTTCAATTATATCAATACATGGTTCTATATTTAGGAAGAGTATTCTAGATAGTCTTTCAGTTTGACTTCACAGGACTTAAAAATCTATTTTTAATGGAAATAATTACCAAAGAGACTAAAATTGCTGTAAAAGAGGATAAAATGCAAATTGCATTTTAATATTCTTTAGTAAGGTAACTGAAAAGTTGAAACAAGAGTTGTCATCTTCTCTAGAGGACTTGATGCAGTGCCAAATGGAAAATTAGTAATTAAGGTGGAGAACTGAAGATCAGCATTAGAACTGTAGGCAAGGTAAGGAACTGCCTAAAGAGAAAAGAGAACTAGTGTGAGAGCAGAGTTCCTCGAAGACTGGTCTGGAGCCTCACACTCTTAAATGTTTTCTGTAAGGACTTTGCCACAAAAGGTAGGTCTGTGCTATTGTTCCTTCTCAATGGCACAAAGCTGAGTAGCTGGTGAGGACAGAGGAGGTAGAAACACCTGACAGTAATGGCAGTGGCCCATCAGACTAGTGCCTGGGGTGTGCTGGTTCATGTGTAGACACAGTGAAACTATTATCCAAGCTCCACACTTACTTAAAGAGAAATAAAGTTATCATTCCTGTTCAGTTGCTTGTCGTGTTCATTTTGACATGTCTGACAGTTAAGCTAGAGGCAGAGTTTCCAGAAATACGGCTGAAGGAAAGCTGCAGAAAATTAGCCTTACTTATGTTTCTATCTCCTTGTCTGCTTTGCCATTTCCTTTTGTAAGTATTTCATAACCATACTGATTCTTACACTAATATATTAAGTTATAATTTTTTGTTAATATAGTGGAATTCTTTTTGGCTACTCAATAACATTTGTGAAAATTGCTCCTTTCGGACTCCTGTGGTGATGTATTATTGTGATTTAACTTTGCACTTCACTTCTAGCAGAAGATGCCAGCACACTCATCTATGGAATGTGTATGCATATTTTTCTTTCTGAGCTAATAAGCAAGGTCACTCTAACCCTGCTAGGATAGTAGAGCCTTTTCTGTTTATTGGCAGAACGATAATGCAGTTCTTGTCTATCAAMTAAATGTCTTAAAATTACATCCTTCCCAATGCAACTCTGTAAAGGCAAAACACTGAAGATTAACAGGGTAGATGAGAACTGGAGAAATAGAAGTGGGATTAAATATAATTGTGCAAAATGCAAGTCAATGCACTAGAAGATTAATACTAAGTAATTCTGTTAGATGACAGAAGCTTATCACTTGGGAAAGAGATCTTCCTAACAGGTGCAGAGAGGCAACAAAGCCTAAGTAGTTTTAAGATGGAGCTTGACAACTTTATAAATGGATTATGACATGGTCCTGAGATAGCAGATGACTGGGATTTGATGACCCAGATAGTCCTTTCCTAGTCTGTGTTCCCTTTTTGGTGGTGGTGCTGCTGGGGGAAGAGCCAGTTGTCTCTGGTAGGATGGAGAGGGGCATATGAGGAGCTGTGAATCACATTAGTGAATACAGATTTCACTTTTTTTTAAAGGTCTAGGGACTATTCAAAACCCCAAAGAAATAAAGTTTTCAGATACCTGCGAAAGAAAAGGTTTCTGGTCTCATACAATAAGTCTGTGTTGTCCTTGGGATCCATATTAAGGAGTGGGTCTTCCTCCCTAGGCCAGACTATCTGGGAAACCAAATTAGGGATACCTGGTGAAGAGCACCTGGTGTGGTGTCTGGTGTGGAGCTGGAAAGCTGGGTAGGTAGTGGGAGAAGGGTGTTCTGCATGTGTGTGTGGGGAGGTGGTGTGCACCCTAAAAGGTTCTAAATCACAGTTTTGCAAAATCAGACTCTCCTTATATATAAAGAACAATCAGACAAAAATGTTTCTTTCCAGAGATTTACAGGTTGTTGAAAAATGTCTGGCTGATAACCAGGGGATCAAAATGTCCGAGTCACAGGGATGGGATTTGTATGCAGCACATACGTAAGCTCTTAAAAACCCCAAAACTTGATCTCCCAATTACATGAAGCAAAAACAGGAGAAAGAAGTCATGAATCATTTTCAGAATTAGAAAATCCTTAGATTATACAGACAGAGCAGTAGGATTAAGATTTGCTTTCCGAAGTATAACTACCAATTATCCAAATTTATCCTAGTGGGCTATAGTAGCCATTTACAGTATCAACAAAAATGTACACATAACATTTCCTGGTTTGTAACATTTTTCGTTATAAAAAAATAAGGAGCAGTATTACATTAATAGATGCTTGAAGCCATGCATTTATTTCCATATAAATTCACTTTATTTTGGTCAAGCAATTATTTAAATAACTTGTGTATCCTTTTAAAGTAAGAATCAAAATATTCTGCCCCAAACTGAGGAATACCAGTACTCTCATTACTCTCATATTTGAAAGGGAATAATATTATACATCTATTTTACAGATACAACTTTTAGGAGAATATGTTGCCTAACTTTCACAAATGTAAAACATTTAAATGAAGAAAAGAATGAATGGAATTCCTTTCACACAATTATAGCACTATAATTAAAGACAGAATATATATTAATCGTTTCCTTTAAAACCAAAAAGGAACTTTGAAATCCCACAGGTCATTAAGTTGGCAACTCATTAAAAACAAGACATTTCCCATGCAGCAGCACAAGTGTACTCCTTAGTTTCACAGAATCCAGTCCTGTAAAACTAAAGTTAGATTCATAAGAAAAAAATAAAGTCAATGAAAGTGATGAATTTAAAAGTTCAATTTCCATCCTTCTGTTGTAATAAGCATATAAGTATATGAACAGATAATTTCCAAAACGTTTCATCAGTCAGTGCCAACACAGAAGATAGATAACATTCATCTAACTTGGCTTTGAAAATATAAAGAAACAAATATTAACAAATCACATAATATCACATTTCCAGCTGAAGGGATCCATTTCCAGTATTACATTGTGATTTTTTACTCTCTGTCACTGCGAGAGATACTGTAATCATATTCCAGCCTGAGCGATTTACCAGAGCCCTGAAACCTTACCCAGAAACTCTTTTCTCATGGGAACTTGTTTAGGGAATCTCCAAAGTCCTAATGATTTCAATGTGGAGAGCCTCCATGGTTACACCACCTACAAGAACATTACAAAGGCTTTTAATGTATCATTGGCCAGATCCCAGGTACAGTCAGGAAGACATTTCTACTTGTTCATATGATTGCAGGAATTTATGTAAGTGATGGCCTTTTCTCGGATGTGTTTGGCGTTGATCACAGATAACCATGGTGAATTGAACTACATGTTCACTGAGTTATTCTGGGGTTTTTTCCTTGCAGGCAATCCTACAGAGGCAATAATTTTAAGTAGGATTTAATTAGAAGTACTGTGACATGTTTTGATTGTATTCACTGGGTGAGGAATGTCCCTTTTTCCCCTGTTGGGTTGAAGCTCTGAGTGCCTGGCTCAGCAGGGAAGGGGCTATGGGAAGTGATGACATTTGCTGTAGTTCAGTTATTATTAGTGCTACCCTGCCAGTGACACTGTGAGTTAGGTGGCAATGGTATGGTGGCCAGACTAAACCTATTGAAAAACTGAGGACAGAGGAACCCTTCCAGGGGCTTTGTGGAGTCGGAGAGATCACCATGTCAGCTGCCTGCTCCCCTCAGGGCCTACCTCACCTCCCTGCCCCATCTACCCAGTCTAGCAGGTTTAAAGGATTTTGTGGCTCCAGGGCAGCACATCCCTCCTCCACAGTTTTTCGTGGAGCCTTTCTCACTGCCAGCACGAAGTTGGAAGACAAATGCACTCTGAAGCAATATAAACCTCCAAGAAATTGTGTTGATTTTCCCCACTGAGTTTTCAATGGTAGGCTTGCCATTTAGGGAAATGGATGCTCATGCATCTCATTAATTGCACCGTGTATAAACTCTCATCTTAGTCCTTCACAGTCTAGTTGCTGAGGATTCTGATCATACTTTCTCATGGGGCAATTTCACGATATAAATTGGGTATGGAGCAGGCCCACTCCCCACAGCTGTGTGCTCACACGCTGCTTCCCTGAGCTCGGATTTAGATGTCAAGTGACCACAAAGTGATCAAGCAGATGACACACAAAATTAACCTGCTTAAACAAGAAACAAGGGCTAATCATTCTCCCAAATCCGCAAGATGATCTATCTCAATGTGCCCATACTGGATTGGGTCCCCTGCAGAGGAGGTGGTGGGACCACCCTTTTTTGGCAACAGTTAGCCATCACACCAACTTAGTGTGATCTCACTCCTCTGGCTAATGGTTTCCTTTGAAGAGGCAAGAAGTTTTGGTTCCTTTCCACTTGCTGCAGATTTTTCAGGGAGGCTGGTGTCCATGTTCCCATTTTACTGAAATCATCAGCAAGAACCCCATTGCTGCCAACAGGAGACAATTTGTGTTCTCAGACAGCATTTCTTATAACAAAGATGGGTATGGAAAAGCAACTGACCTTTGTCCCTCGGAATGTGAAACAGAGGAGAGCGAGATGTGACAGAAACAACTACAAATTAAACACAGTTTTAAAAATAGCCTGTGAAATTGCTGGGATTTCACCTTAACTGTATCATATGATGAGATTTTTGACACTGCCCCTGCTGAAATTCATGGAGATTCTCCTTGTATTGAGGGAGATTTGTATTCTGTCAGTTTGCGATCACCCAGATACATTTTCTTTGCTCCATTTTGCCAATTTTAGTTTCCTTTTTGCATTGAAACAAAGATTTCTTTCTTTCTAAACATTGCTTTTACTGCCTTAGGAGCATTGCCAAGCTTGTGCCCTTTTTAATTCTTTGCAGCTAGGCTAGAGCTTTTAATTCATGATATTTAAATAACATTTCAGTTTGATCGTTTAACTCTTTCCTATCTCAGCTTACTTCTACATTCAGCTACTTAGTAGATCTTACCTAGAATAGTGTTAAGGCTTGAACCTTGAACCAAGCCCTTTTAGCATATTACTTCTGTTTGGAAAACATGCATTTGGCTTTTAGCTTTTTTTAAGAACTTGCTCCATGCCAAATGGGAGCAGCATTTTGAGTTTAATCCATTAGAGTGAATTGCATTATACCCTATAGAGATACGGACACACAGAAGAAAAACACTGCACAGAAGGGAGGTGAATGAAATTGGCGGTTCAGAGGCTGTGGCTCATACTATGACTACTCAAATGAATTCTTATTAGTAAAGGAGCTCCACTTGAAAAACAAGATCGGAAGGAGAAGAAACTGGGCCAAGGAGCACAAGTGCTTACAGAGTACTTTGTGACAATAAGATAGAAGCTATAAAAATTCTTTCTTTTTTTTTTCCCTTTTGACTTCGCAGAAACTGCTGGGCTTATCCTGCATAACTGAAAGTGCACCGTACTGCTTGGTGCATTTCAGTGCTCTTTCTAAGGAGGAAGAAGTGTTGTATATCAAAGCTGTGGTTATTTCTCTACCTTTGGGCTTATGTTCCTACTGTCATAACAGCAGAATCATTTTACTGGTCTGCTGGTATAGGCATATCAATTTTCATTCAAAAAGACCCTTAATGAGAGTATGTGCTAGCCACTACGTTGAGAGATCAGGCTTGTCTTTATCATTAGCCATGGAGCCATCACTTCTCTTTTCTCAAAATTTGCTTAATGTAGAGGTAATCTGTGATGTATAGAGTGTTTCTAAGTAGAGTACAGAGCACTCACTGATTGGATGATTTGGGTTTTTTTGGTTGATCAGCTGTGATACAAAGGTTCGTTGTGTTCCCATATTCTGTCTACAACGGATTCAAGGAAAAGAAATATCCAGTCCCCTCCACAATGTGAAACTACCAAAATCTTCAACAATGTTGTGAGAGGTGGCYGTGGAGAGCTCTCTTTTCCTGTGCACAGTCAGATCTTGTCTGTGATGAGGAATTTTCCATTTTCTCAACAGCCTTTTTATCTGGACCAACTAAAATTGAGTCAATGCAAAAAAAAGGTATTTTTCATGCGAGGCATACCTCATTCAGTGTTCAAGCATTTAAGTGGGTGCAGAGTTTGCATAGCATGTAACAAACCTGTGAACAGGCTGTGATAGTAATACTTGTGGAAGCGCTGGCATTTTTTAAGGAATCAGCATCTTGGTATTGCATATATCACAGACAATTTGCATTCATTTCATATACAAATTTGCCACTGCATAGATACAAATTTAAGCTATTTTGTTTTAAAGCATGAAAAGAAAGCAAATATGAATTCCTGCAGGCATCTCAGCCTGTTTTTATGTATGCTAAATCACTGTGTTCTTAGTATTAGGAATCACATACTTTACACCTTACACTGTGGAGGTTCTCTACGTTACTGGAGTCCTGTGGGGTTAGGACTTTCTCTTCTCATGCTCCTTGTTTACAGAAAGTCATTGCCATCTAATATTAGGAACGCAACATCCCTGCCAATTCCTGGGCCGAATTTAAAAATGTTTGTTTTTAAACTGGTCTTTCATTACTGCTCATCTAGTTTTCTGTAGACATGTAGCCATGCATAAAATCATCTCATCAAACTGCTCTGTACTTTTAAAAGATATAATGGCATAATGTGATTTTCTGTTTTCACATTTTTCACATGAACATTCCTCTGTGCTACATAGAACAAATGGCCTGGGTCTCTCAACTGAGCTGTTCTACTGCCTGTCCTTCCGAAATTTTTGCGTGAAGCCATTCCCTATAGCTGCATCTTGCAAATGCCTGTCCATTAGGAGATGCATGCTCTGCTGTCCCTGAGCAAATAATTTATCATCTTCTGTAGCGATAAATTCCAGTCTTTTCTGATCATCAACTTCAAATATCTTCACATCATGAGTAAAATAGATATCGGAAGTTTTAGAGCTTTTAAAGTGAAAGCAGTGTGGTGACTTAAGGCAAAATAAAGAAGGCAAGATGGAGAAAATGAAGGACAGAATGGCAGGACATAATTTGCCATTAGGTCAGGCCTTTTTTTCCCCTTCTTGTCGTCAGCTTCCCAGTACCGAACTCGCTCCAGAGCGACCTTACTCTTGGCCAAGTGCGGGAATTCCCGCTCGCTGCCGCCGCCGCCTCGAGCGGTGCCTTGCGGGCCGCCCCGGCAGTGGCCCCGCGGGCGGGCGGCAGGGGGCGCCATTCCCGCCCGGGCCATTCCCGGCCCGTTCCCGGGCCATTCCCGGCCCGTTCCCGGCCCGTTCCCGGACCCTTCCGGCCGGCCCCGGGCGATCGGCGGTTCGGCGCGGACCGGCGGCTCCGAGTCAGGGCCGCTGGAGTCCGTGAGTAAATGCGAGCCGAAGGGACGTGTCCTGCTTTGGTGTTTAAAATAGCGACCGCTGAGCACACACGTCCTGCACGTAACCGCAGCCGGATCGGCAGCAGCGGCTGCCGGCGGGAACATCAGCCCCCAACGTCCCGGTGGGCTGAGCGGGCAGGGGCAGACCGCAGTCGGCTGGCGAGAGCCGCCCGGGGGCATCACGGACACGAGCTCCTGGCGAAGGACCCCTGACCCTTTCCTGACGCGAAATTAGCCCGAGAGCGGCTGTAGCTCCGTCTTGTTAAACTCTCCTAACAGACATATTTTCTGAGCTGTGATCTAGCATTATTCCCAGGGGTTCTCCAAGAAAGGAAGTGGAGAATGTTCTTTTCAAAAGCATGAAGTGGGAAAATGTTTAGAACTATTTATAGCTGCACTTAGGCTGTGGAAATCCCAGACATTATAAACTATTTATAGTTATTCTCTGGGTTAAAAGGGTGAAGTCAGAAATCTTATTGAAAAAGTTACATATGCTTCTTATCCATCAGTTAGATTAAATGAGACTTCTGAGCACGGGATGGGGCCAGCTGAGATTGATGAAAACTAGGAGGAATCAAAGATGAGGTAAAGACACTAATTCAGTGAAACACACACCCCGTGTTGTGGAAACAGGAAGGGGTTCCTGCGTGGGCCCTGTGGCACCTGCTGGCTTTGCCCAATGCCAAAGAGTGGTCGGGATGCACACACTCCCGCTTTAGCTGTGGCTGCTGACAGCAAGTTAGTCTTCCACTGCCACAGGCTTCTCCGTCCTGGCTGTTAGGGGAATCCCATGCCAGCTGCCACTGTGTTTGAGCCACTGTTTCTACCAGCATTGGTGTGTTGAATCTCTTCATGCTTTAAATCCTTGTGAGTCTGTTCATGAGACCTTTCTTCAGTGAGCTCACTCAGGCATCAGGAGGCACCAGGTGTCATTAGGGGCATTATTTTGTACGTTCCCAGCCGTGCTGCCTCAGCAGCTTCAGCAGCTGGGATCGCCTGCATGCAGATGGCGGTGGGCTGGGTTGCAGGGATGGTTCCTGGGACTGGCTGGGGCCTCCCGTCCTCACAGCTCCAACAACCAATAACATTTAAAAAATAAATAATTTCTAAAGCTTTTCATGCTTTGTCAAAATTGTCTGGACCAAGCCTGAATTTGCTATAAGTAATTAAAGAACTCCATAGGAATATCTCTTTACTGACAGTTGAACACAACCAGCAGATGCAAACTGACATCTAACCAAAAGTGTCCTGTGCAACCTGGGAAAAACACTGAAATGCAGCTCATTAGCACAGAAATATCATATCAACAACACTGCTGGTGTAATTAAATATTTACAGTTTTCTTACTGTAACCTGCATAACATCAAACATGAAATCCCAGTGATGTTTGCTTCCCACTGCCGTACTTCACTGATGAAGATAGTGTGGAAAACCAACTCCGTCTCTTTAAAACACCCCAAAACCAAACATCATAAAGCATTACTAGTATTATTAAAAAAATCTCTCCTATCATCCAACACTTTTTGCTCTGCCTGAGTAGAGTATCTTTCAAGAAGTATCACTGATAAATGGATTATTTAAACTATTGAAAGAAGTATCTTTTAGTATTTTCAGAAAAACTCACTTTTTGTCCTTTGAATAGTGGATTTAAATGTCTCATTTCAAAGGAGAATTGTTTATTATTTTTGCTCTAAGTCATGCTTCTCTTTGGTCCTGCCTAATGCTGAAATTTATGCCAGTGTCTTTAAACCTTGTATCATTTGCAGTTTGCCATGATTTTAGGGTCAGCAAAGAGCTGCTGAACAGTGATGCCAATAATCAGATAGGAAGTAACTTCTTACTTAAAATGGATTTTTGCTTGCTAGTGCTTTTGTTGGTCCTTCCAGCCTTTTGGACAAGCATGTGTGGGTGTCTAAGTTGCCCACAGTCTGCCTGCAGTCTTGTTGAATAGAAGGATGGTGTGTACGAACAAGCATGTACAAACTACCTGCTTGTTCTTCTGTTATCTTACCCTACTTTCCCCAACTTGGCTATATTTCTGTAGTGACCCACAATGGTGTACAAAAAGGTTTCTTGGAGTAAAGAATAGCCTTTGAGGTAAGGTATCCTTTTTTCCCCCCACCTCCCTGTTCAGGTATAACAGTTTCATAGATGACACCCAGTCACATGCTGATGTACACGCAGAATAACTGCCCCAGGTGAGACCTCAGCCTTCACTGTTGAAACAAGAAAGACCTAGAGCTTGACTTCATGCACTCATGCTCTTGCTACCCTTCATGGTAGGAAGGGCTAATGACTTGAGGTAAAGTTGGTTTGACAAAGTCAAGCTCCAATTTAGGAGTGAGTTGAGTTTAGGATCTAATTTATCACAACTGGCATTTTGATAACTTCATAAATCATTTTATTAAGACTGCCATGATTCTCTTAGTGATTCAGCAACATCCCACAGCAAAAAAAAAAACAATTCCAGACTTAAAAGGTTGCAGATAAACTTATGTTTTAATAGACAGACCTACCAGATGGCATCTTTTATTGGCAGTAATACAGCCATTTACAGCCTTATTAGCAGCCACCTGTACATTACTTAAGAATTCTTGATGACAATCCTGAGTGTTTCTRAAGGGTATTTTCAAACTTATTTGTCCTACTGCAGTGTGCATCCTTTCTTCCAAACCACAAATTCATTAAGAGTTGAGCTCATTTTCGTTCCCTAAAAGATAGAAAAATGTTTTACAGCAACATATTTTCAAAAAACAGGATGTAAAATAAATAGCATCATTTGTCCATAAACCAGACCACCAGACTGTTCTGCAGGAGCAGTAGACAGACAGAGCCTTTGCTGATTCAGTTCAAATGTAGCTCTTTCCCCTTATTAAGGAGACCACAGGCAATGGCCAAGGAAGCACCTCTGACCCTCTCTGGTGGAGCAGAAATAAAGCATGGAAATAAAGTTTCTCTTGGAATTTTCTAACTTGCAAAATGTAGCTATCAGTTTTCAGTTACCTGAATCACAGACAATAGTAATGAGATGGAAATGACTTGTGAAGAGGCAGATACTAATACTTTCCTTGTGCAGGTCATGCAAAAAAGCACAGCTCTGCAATTAAAAAGAAACATTGCTTCTAGGTACCCATATTGATATTCTGCAGAAAGAGTTTATTAAGTCTGTAAATATAGCTGGCTTCAGTGGCTCATTGTACAGATTATCTCAATATCAAACCCACAGCGAATCAGTGTTTTACGTCACTGACTACCAGTAATAGCAATGCAGAAGCAGAGGTGTTGAGTTTAAATGTCAGCCATGACCTGAAGCTCTCAGCATTTTCCCACACTCGATTTGCAACATCCAGTTTTCCTGAGAGACCCCTGTATTTGTACTTTCCTTGTATAACTTGGGATTGGACATTTGTACACCATTTTTTTCTCTGTGTTGGAAGCTGGAAATCCAGCTTAAGAATATTTAGTCTTGCTGGGGAGTAAAGAAGCAATCATCTTAGTGAATTGCTGGTTTTAGAGAGTCCAGCTATTAAGGTAGAATTGAAAAAAAGATAAGGCCACTGATACAACTAAATTGTATGAGTTACAACAAAACTGAGCACTTGTTCCTACTTTGAAAAAAGCAAAGATTTTCTTACCTCAGTAACTGATGCTAATTCTGTCAAAAATACAAAAGCAAAAAGTTCTTGGGATCAAGTATGGCTTTGGTTATTTATTTGTAAGTTCACTCTAGCACTACTCTTTGATTCATTAGAAAAAATTCTGGTATTATTTTAGTTATAAAGTGTAGTATTAATTAGTAGCCACCATTAGCTACTAAGAAATGGCTCCAGGGAAGTATAATTATTTCAAATACTGAACAATTCCTTGCCATTACAGGAACGTATAATTAATTAAGGAGACAGGAAAACATTCCAAAGCTTATTAATTAGGGGTGAGACACCTCGATCTGTAGCACTGAATCTGAGCAGTTGGCAGTAGAAGCTCAGCTATAAGGAACACACTTCCAGTGAACACCAACAAATGAAAAAAGCTCTCAACAGCGATTTCTCAGCCAGATGCTTCTTGGTTGTGTTGCAGAACTGCCCTGTGCCCAGCCTACTGCTGCTCAAGCCAATGTGCTGTGGAATGGCTCACAATGGGAACGTTTGGGTAGCTCCCGTGAAAAGCTGTTTGTCAAATCAGCCACCAAGGAATGGCATTGCAGGAGGGGCCATGGCAAGTCACTGACAAGCCAGGCTGCTGTTTGCATCTCAGCACATGAGAGCAATATGCCATTATCAGCTCTGTGGGACAGCAACACAGATGTTTCTCTGAATACAGACACAGAGAGGGTTGGCAACTGTATTGGGAATCTTTGTAAGTGAGCAAGCTCTCCTACTCACTGCATTCCACAAAGAACAGCTCATGGCATCTGTGCCAGGAAAGTAGGCAGAGCTGACCACTTCTCTAGTCATTTCCTATGGTTATGTACTCATTTCATAGTCTGGTCCATGAAGAGAGACAGGTTTGTGCTATTGATATTGGAAGGCATGGTCTTTCTGCTGAGGGAGAACATAAAAAGAAGGAACACACCCCTTATTTGGTGCAGTAGTGGTGGGACCATGAAGTTGGATTGCTAAGATTATTTAGATGCAGACTTCCACCTCCAGGGTTGGAAAGATGATGGTTAATTAGGATGGGTATTCTCAAGATTTAACCTACACTACTTCAGGTTGTGACTATGACAGTCATAACTGAAGCTATAGCAGACTTAGCTGTCATTAGTTTCCTCGAACTATCACAGCAACACACATCTTATCTCCTGCCCTGACCAGATGTAGTGGGTCATCATCAAGATGTTGTCTCTCTGCAGTATTGCAAACTACTGTAGATCACCATACCCATCACTTCCAGCTGGTTTTGGAAGGTGCATAGTATCTTATACTGCTGCCTGGCAGCAAGAAGGCCAGGAAGCAACTGGAATTGGTGCCATCAAGATTGAGGGAGTCACCATGCTATTCAGCAAGATTGTCCAGCCTCCAACAATTCCTACTTCAGTTGTTTTTAAATCCTTGTTTTTAGCTTTTAACTTCCCCTAAGTTCCACAGCTTGATTCTATTTGGTGTGAAGAGTAATACTACCCTCTCAGTCATCTCTTTTGAAGGCAGGAGATTCCCCAGTTTATGCAATCATTTCTCATACAGAGGACACTTTGTAGGTTTGACTTTGCTCTAAACATTCTCAACATGTCCTGTATCTGTTTAGACACAGGCAGAACAGAACTGAATACCCATGTGCTTGGAATTGCAAAGGAAGATGCTGCTATTTGGCAGGAAGTAAAGAACCTTTCTGGAATTCAATGGGCAGTCACCTTTTGGATTACTTAGGCCTTTAGCTCTCTAACTTAGGCATGAGACAAAGCTGTCCGAGATACAAACCTCTTTTCATTAATGATATAATCGCCTGGAAACCTTCAGCTGGATATTCAGACAATCTTTATTAGGAGTCTTTGTGCTTCTGTTGTCTTCGTGCCTACCTACACTTTTAACTCAGATGCTCTAAACTGCATGGATAGCAAAATAAGTGATATGAGTAACCCTCATAAAGGTATACACAGAACTGAAGATGTGGGTACAAAGCCCATGTTAGCCTGGGCAGATTCAGGCTCACATCTCCCGTGAACTTCCGTAGCTTCAGAGTTTGTGTATGGCTCACCATTGCTGTTCTAGGTATGCAAAAGGTTTCAAATGGGAAGGCAGAAGAGGAGATCTGGTTCTGTAATTGAGTGACTATGATACTGTGCAGGGGAGTACTCCTTAGGGACTATGGGCTTCTGTCTCTCATACAACACTCTTTAAATATAATATATATGAAATATCACTACTAACATCAGGGGAAAAAAGACAAGAAAGCATAGAAGGAGAAAAGGCTGGTTAAAATCAGGGCAAAGTGAATCTCAAGTTCTGTAACTTCAAATTCCTTTATTTGCATCTTCATGCCCTCTAATAGCTTCTATATCGGTCGTCAAAATATGTTCAACATCCCTGCACTTAAGAAGGACATTCTTCTCTTCATCAAGTAGGATACTGAGTGTAGCTGGGAATAAAATAACAGTGTTGATTCCCAGACTAGAGAACTCTGCTTTTAGCGTCAATTTTTTATTCAAGGCTGTGTTGCCTGGGCAATGTCAGGGAAAATATAAATTCTCTTCTGTAGGAGGAAATGCTCTTCCTCCAACTTCTAAAATGCTTATCTTTGTGTACAGCTGAAATATGATGAAGCATGTGTCCAAAAAAGTGTATTCCCAAGTCAGCATTTCAAGTGGGTGTGAATTTCAAGTTATTCAGAAATATTCAGTCATCAGTGAGGGGGGAGGAGGAGCACCAGATTTCTTTAAGTGCACATTAAAAGTGGCAAAGGGACCAGTCAGGCTCTTCACAGAGGTCAAGTATCTGCAAGCTTACAGCAGGGTTCCCAAGTGTCTTGATTTTCATATGAATTGACACATTAGGCTGTAATCAGAGCAGGTCCATATTTGTTCATTTCTTGAACTAAAACCTTTGCACTCCTCACAGCTGTTAAATCAAAAATCCTGAGTTTGCTCAACCTAACATTTAAAAAGTGTAATGCAGAAGTTTGGATGTTGGTTTCCTATTATTCACAATGTGTTGCACAGAACATTTGAAGTCATGACATCTGTACTGCATGCATAAAATTCATCTGGGATTTAGGCTTATCTGTAGATCCAGGGGACTACCTAATTCACAAAACTTCCCCTGAAGAAACTTCAGTTTGTGGGTGAATGGCCTGGAACACTTCACTCCAGAGCAGACAATCTGGAAAATGTTTTCCTTTACCTCTCCCCATACTTGCATCCAAGTCAACAACTAAAAGTGTAATTTAGAGATGAGATCATCTCCCTAACAGTTCTCAATCATAAAGCTATCACATCCTGCTACTTTTAAAGTATATTTCTTTAATTATTCAAAGTTTTGAGAAAGCAGAGTCTTAAGAGAGACTTACGTACTGCAAGAAGTAACCACTTGCAGAAGAATTTCCAAGTTTCAGCTTCAGCTGCCTTGACTGTCACATGCATGCCACATCAATAATATCATGCAACCACCTCCCTCTGCACACTTCTCCCTAAAGACCTGGCTTTCTCTCTTAAAAGCCTTGAGTGTATAGCTCCATAAAATCTGTCATGAAGAAGGAAAAAACAAACCCCAAGCAAACCCTAAACCTGCCTGGACTGGTAGTACCAATCCTTTCACCACCTCACATGTACCTGTACCTTTTCTTTCTTTTTTTTTAATATATCTCTAAGAACAATGCGAATGACATTGTGGGCATTGATAAATCTCCTTGGAAAATAAACACCCGAGGGCAGTTCCGTCTCTAGTGATAGCTCAGGTGCCTTCCAGACAACAAAAGCTACAAGGCAAACAACACAAGCTGGCACAGGAGAGGTCGCAGGAAGGTTCAGGCAGTGTGACCTCGGGATTCCCAGGAGTGAGGAAAGTGTGGACGTGTTGGCAGGCTGGGAGGGCTGTGCCTCCAGCACTGTGGCACAAATCACTCTCTGAAGGATGCAGACTCTGGCAGTTCAAGGAAACGTGCAGTCCTGCATCACAGCTGGCTGCTGCCTATCAACACCTTAGTCCTGCACAGGAGTCTGAGCCACTCCTGAGTGCTCAGAGGTTGTTTCACATCTGTATCAACAGAAGGAAAACTCCGCTTTGCGAGGTTGCAGCAAAAGCTCTCAGCAGACACCTGTGCTGATAACCACAACAGCAGCTGTTATGTTTTTTACCATTGGCAGTTTTAAACTACCCTGTTATCAGCTGTGGCATGATGCTGTGGTACAGGTGATGCTCTTCCAGAGCCTGCTGTTTGGTCCTGTCATGCAAAGAGCTAATTCTGAAATAAAGCAATAAAAGGAGATCAGAAATAAGACTCTGATTATTGCAATAGGCCTACAGCCATTTGGTTTTATGTTATTAGAGCTATCATTAAAGATGACTGCTCGCACAGACACAGACTTTTTAATGCTTTTCAGTTTTCAGTGTGAGCAAATAATTTTTTTTTTTCCCCCAGGGTTGTGTGTTGCTTTTGAGGAAAAAAAATTAGTTTAGTCAGCTTTCTAGATGTTGTTCCTAGGATATCTCAACTTTAAGCTCTAGAACTGTTAGAAACACTGCTCCACAGAGCCACAGGTCCTGTTCAGAAATACTAATTGAAAGCACCTTTGTCTCACAGTCCCTAAGGTTTCACCAAAAAAATGCGTGTGTGTGCTGGCAGCTTCCTAGCACAGAATGTGCTGATAACACTTCACCACATAATGCAGTTGTGCCTAAATTACATTCTATACAGATCAATTAATATTACATAGGTTTATTTTAGTGGAACTATAAACAGAAGATCAAGTGATGCAACAGTTTTTATTAGTTATTTTTATTTAAAAGGGAACAATCTCCAAAAAGTTGACTATAGCTGAGTCAGGAAAACATCCAGAAACATAAAACCAGCTCAAAAAATCTGTAGTTTAGTAAGTCAATACCAGATGGTTCATATACTAGGATCACTGCGAATATTTAGAGACTTTTTACTCATACATACCACAAATGCAGTTGCAATCTAAAACTGATTACAAAAGCAGAGAAAGGGGGGAAAAGAGACGTAAAATCCACCCACCTTATGAATTTCTCGCAATCTTGCTTTCAAACATATCCTCAGCCAATCTCACATTATTAGTCACTGAAACTAAGAAATTT
Organism: Amblyornis subalaris; assembly: GCA_018881555.1. NCBI lineage: Eukaryota > Metazoa > Chordata > Aves > Passeriformes > Ptilonorhynchidae > Amblyornis > Amblyornis subalaris. Next base: position 4,656,219 of record JACAXG010000051.1, read on the forward strand.
TTTTAGATCCTAAGCTATTTTTAAGGATATACTGTTTGAAGAGGACACCAATCTTGCTGCCATTCTGACACAGCTTAAGCAACACATTCTTCAAGGCCATGCCTGTGTTTGTCCTCACTATTTGTGTATTTGCCAATGTGAGTCCCCAATAAATTCTGCAAAGTGTGGTGGAAGGTCTTCTTGTCTCTGGAAGAGGAAGGATGGGAGGGATATTGGTGGTCTGTGCATCTGATTGATATCACCTATATCACCGATGAAAGGAAAATGAGTTAAAATGTGCTRGGAGTTAAACTACATTGACAAATTAGCTCAGCTAATATGAATCTCACAGAGGAATAATACTTATTTTGAACTTTTCAATATATTTTAATTTAAACAGATTCCTAATCAAATTAAGCTGTCTGAGAAAGATCTTTAATTGTGCTATGGGACTGAGCTAGAGACAGCCTTTAGCAGGGGTGCAGGAGCTCTCTGAGAAGGAGACACAGCAGCTAAGCTGAGTCATTTTCACAAGTGAATGGCAAAAATATTCCTGCAGGATGAAAAAGGTAAGGTTAAGACAACCTCTCCAGCACAAAAAAAAAAAAAAAAAAAAAGAAAGATTGAGAGAAAAAAAGGAAATTCAAAAAAATTAAGTACATTCCTAATAAGGAGAGCCTGGTACCAGTTTGCAGAGGAGAGAGTGCATGGCTGTGCTGTGGCAGAATGTTCACTGACCACTGCACATTGCAAAGATCTCAGCGCTCACCAACTCCAAACTACTCATGAATCACTGATGCTTCTTGTTGCTGGGTGTGCTCTTACAAAGCAACAGTCAGCCAGGATGGACATCACTCCTATTGCCCAGAAAGTGAGACCAAAATTAGGAATTCAATTTCCTGCTGGCTATATCTACCTGTCTATTACAAATTTTGCAAGAAGACCCAATAGATAGGGATTTCTATCAACTATATAATTTAAGGTGAAATTATCTAAATTGACAGATTGTTTTATCTGAAACATTTTAGTTTAGAAAAAAAGGATACTAGACTTTTCATTGTCAAATCTGTTACATGTGTGACTAATAAAGACCAACAAGTTAGTCCAAGAATTTACAATTTAAATAGCTGAGACTAATCTTAAGAAGATTTATGAAAAAGCTGATTTGGAGTGCTGTGTTATATAAATTAATAGTGACAGATTTTTATGGGTAGTACACTTAGGAAATGACTACAAAATAAAACCAGGAGGTTGTTATATTCAAAGTTAAGCAGTATAATTCAAACAAATGATTCTGTTATTTACTGGCAACCATATGTTCACATGCCACAACCTATGTAAGTATTTGTATTTTAATATATAGTACTTGGCAACTACTTTCTTAATAAGGGGGCTCATAAGCTCAAGAGTGAAGAGTGATAACTTGTTACCAGTGCTCTGCAGTGAATAGGTAAATAGTTTTGATGATAAACAGTACAATTTGTAGCCAGACCTGAGTACCAATTTTCGTATCAAACATACCAGTTTTTATATCAAACATACTTTTCCTAGATAAGACACTGTTAAAAATGTGCATATCAGAAAACTAAGCAAGGAAAAGACCTCAGTAAGTTATATTTTATAGTTTATATACTAAATCCAGCTACATAGCACTTGAAAATGAAGTCTTAACCTTTTGAGTTACAGGTGCTTAGTATTTCTGGAAATAAAATCAGTTTACTTTTCCATAAAATAATCATAACTTGGAGCTTTTCCATTAAGAAGTATATTTAACATTTTACAGAGCAATTATACAAATGCAATTTGTACCTGAAACAGCTTGTCACCCCCTGACAGCTTGTCAGATACTGCTGAACTTGTTTTGAAGGAAAAGATTGCATAATCCTTGTTTACAGAACTTGTATACTCAAATGTCTTTAAGAGCCCAAGAAGTTAGAACAATGCAATAGAATGGCAATGTAAAAATAACATAAAAATAAAAATAAACCATTTTACTTTGATTTTTCCACAATATTAACTTGAAATAATGATTTTTTTTGGTACAGAGTTTGCATTTCCTTACATTGAGAGAACTCTGAGGGGAACACTGAGTTTGGAAGGTGTGAGTTATAAGCTGCCATTAAATTACTTGATAACATTACTCTTTATGATGACACATCATTTTGATGGTACTTGGAAATCTTTAAAGGAGCTTATAACCTTATAGATAAACAAGTGCTATGCAACATACTTTACATATAAACCTTACTTTGTAGCTGCTAAAAACAAATCTACAGATTGAAGAGGAATTTAACATGTAGGACATTTGCACACATTTTCCAAGCATACCTAAAGGATTTCATAATATGTTCCATTTTCAGCAGATTTTAGCGTTTGAATGATGTGCTGATTTAATGCATTTGACTCAGAGTTAGTAGCTGTGGTTTCAGCCTAGGTGTAAGGTAGACACATTTTGAGATTCAATTAAAGGCATTGAAATAAAATAATAACTATACATCTGAGCATAATTACTGAGTTTCACTTTTGAAAACTCAATTTAGAAGTGCGAGTTTACACCATCAGGTGTGAGTTGAGCACCATGGGCACCTTATCCTTTTACCAAAGAAATGTATTTAGCAATGGTCATGAAGATGTGGCAACATGACCCTTCAGGTGTGTGCAGAGGCACTCAGACTAAAGGAGCCACCAGGATTCCTGCATCTGCCCTGGGAGCACAGCTCCTGCTGACTGCACCAGATCCAGCTCAGGCACACTCACCCACACCGAGTGCACATCTTTTAACTGCACTGTAACGTGATCAACCTTGCTTAAAGACTAGAAAATATCTTTCCACTTCCTCCTAGTGAATAGTGATTCATTCAACTTTTAGTTCCAAAGGTCTTCAATAAATAAAAAAAATGAAGATTACTTTTATTAGGGAAACCCTTTGTTTCAAAAACTAAAGATTTCACAAGATTAACACTTGCAGAAGTATTAAAAATATAGAAATCATTCCACTGTATTTATAAATATGTAACTTGCATTTTCTTGAGAATTTTCTTCACAGCTTATTTTTTTTTTTGTTGAATCCAAACTAGGCGTGTTTCCTTACAACCATATGGAAGCTCTTGAGTTAGCTCACATCCGAAAAATGTAGTTTTCCATGGGACATATTGTATACTGAGTGATTGAATCTAAAATAAATTAAAAAAAAAAAGCAGGATTATTTAAGATAAAATGCAAAAGAAAGAGATGACAAAGCAACAATATACTTCAGAGCAATTTGTGGTATAAAGAAGTTTGGTGGACCTGAGAACCCAGAGAGAGAAAATAAATGCAAACAGTCAAATGATAATAGTGCAAGCACTTAGCATTTACTGAAGTTTTAAAAAGGTGCTGCATTATTGACCTATGTGCTCTTTATTCTGGTCAACCTTGAGTGAATTCATTGGCACCTGGTATTAACAGCTAAAATCAGATAGCCACAAACCAACAGTGTTGCAACAGTGAAGTATCAAAGATTAGAAAAAACTTCAGATCTGATTTATTTAATTAAGACAGCAATTTATAGGTGACACTGTTCCTATGATTATGCACACCGCTGCTGAGAAAGGGGCAGAGCTTCATAGGCCTGTATCATTCCTTTAAAGCATCATATAGAAATACTTCTTTTTTCTGAGATTTGATGATTCATCAAAATGAATTAAAACCCATAAGCTGGAGTATGACCATGCCTTGTGAGCAGGACATAGTGATTAGAAATCACACTGCAAAACGGAACTGAGAAATCTGTAAAGGGCACAAAGAATTCAGAGTCTTTTTTTGTTAGCAGCTGGCTATGCAATTCCTTCAGTCCACTGATGGGCTGCAGGTAGCTCATGAGATCCTGGGCCTGGGGTAAGGCAGAACTCCATGAGACCAGTAGAGTGTGACTCATGAATAGCACACCACTCTAGATCATTACAGTTGTCCATCTGGAGCACTACTATAGGAAACTTTTGTGTTTAATTTACTCTTATTTTTAGTCCTGCACAAATCTCTGGTTTCGTCATCTGGTAAATTATTTTTGCACACTTGCTCTTTAAGTCTTCTTTGAAGCTGGAGAAAGGTATAGTAAACAATGCCACCTTCTTATGATTCTCTCATCAATCCTCACAATTTTACCTTATAGTATAAGTAAGTAGGAAATAAAATGTGCATTTAGATGAGTATTTTTCCCTTATGGCTCACTTTTCCTTTCTTCTTTAATGGTATTTTCTTTCAGGTTTTAAGTCATTATGACCTGACAGCATTAGAGGTCAACAGATTAGGACTTGCTTGTCTAGTCTCATGTAACATCAACTCCTGTAGTACATTTATTGCTAGGGTATGAAGGAGACACTTTCTAAAAGAGTTTGACATAGTCTATGACAAACATTAAACCTTATTTTTCTAAATAAAGTCCCTTTTTGGAAAATACCCTTGTCTGAAAGAGTCTGTCAGACTGTGTTGCAAATGAGTCAGAAAAATGATAGACTAACAATTCTCAGAGATGTAACAGCAGATGTTAAAAAGAAACTTTTTGCAAGTGAAATAGACACTGCAAAAAATTGCCTTTCAGATGTACAATACAGCATTCAGGACAGATTATCAGAAGGTGCCAGTTACCATATTTCAGCAGTACTACGCCAATTTATACCAGTTGAAATACATGCTGTTTTAGAAAGCAATTATCATATAGGTGTTTCCCCTTAATTCAGTTTGCTCTAAATGAAACCATCGTACAACAGATAAATTTGAAAGTATTTGAATTATATTTGTTCTTGGTAAAATTAAAAGGGTGTGTACCAGGACCATCATAAAGCACTCTTAGCTGCAAGAGAAAGTTCTCACCATAAAGACAACTTTCCTGAAAATCTAGCTGTAGCAGTTGGTTCCATTTTCTCCCCTCCATAACCTAAGTTTAGTGAAATACTTATTCTGCAATATTTTATATAAGTTGAAATTTAGTGTCTTACCTAATACCCATTTTTCTGATAAAGATATTATTTCCTGGTACTTCTTTCCTGGTTTTTTTCCTATACAGATTTTTGCCTGACGTAAGGCTTTACATACTTTCCCTCCTGCCAGCTGTATAAGTTCAATTAGCTTTTTGCAGGGTGGCTGACTGGTAGGAGATACAAACATGACAGGCTGGTTTGAAAAGAGATTCTGCTGGTATTTTCCTGTTGATAGGTGACGTTGAAGCCTGCAGATCTGTATTTGAGGAAACAAGAAAATTAATTAACCAATGTGTTACATTTCTACTTAAAGTAAAACTAGTCCCTGTTTTCCATAATTCAGAAAAAAAATAATATATGAGTATCAACTCTACCTTTTCAGGTGTATCAGAAATTGTTGAGTAAAATATACAAAGAATTTGCTCTACTTTATCAATACAATTTCCAAACCAGAGATGAGATAATTTCATTAGAGGTCAGATATTTTACCTATAAAACTTCTTAAAGCACTTGACAGTATTATTTTTCACTATAGTCTTACATTCTTACATTTATAACACTGGCCATCACACAGAAATCTTAAAGGATATTATAAATAATTATAGTCTTGCAGCACAAATACAAACCGTGATAGCCCTTATAATATATAGTGCTCATGGGTTTGTATTGGGGAGTTTTACAAACATATCTAACTCAGAGTTTAAACTACTTTAGGGCCTCTTTTCCCGTCCTGTGCCCGCAGATACAAACTGTATTTTCTCTCAAGTGTATAAAGTTACACAAATGTACCAGCACTCAGAGTGAAACATTTAATGTAAACCCTTTTGTCTCCACAAAACCAAAAAAAGTTCTCTGTGAATGCTGTGCAGCTTGTAACATTTGATCACTATAATAAAAACCTGCTTGATCTATATAAGGCAAATTTTCTTCTCTGTACATACCTGGTAGGACAGTGCTTCAGCAATTAAAGCCATCTGCTTTAGCAGTGCATACAGCAAGTGTATACACCATGGTATGCAAAATAAAGTTTTCATACCAAAATGAAAAAAAAAGGTTGTATTTCTTAGCGCGAGGCTGCCGTTGACCTGCCAGAGCAATGTATGTAACAGCTCTCATTTTGTATCACTTGTCAAAGTCTGGAAAATTTATAACGAGACTGGAGTTAATAGTAAGATGAGAACAAAAAGAAATGTTTCATATTATGTGATGCTTGGAATTTTTCATACAGATGACAACATGAGCATGGAGGAAAGGTAATTTTGCATATATCTGGTTTATATGAGACATCTGAATATGAAACTTTAGCCAGTGTAACTGGAACAGTGGAAGAAATTACCTGTTGAGTTGATTCCTTCCTCCAGTCCTGACACAAACATGCTGTGAAACTGTAGACACTTAAGAATCTAATGTGATAATGTATGTGCTTGGAAGATGTGTGGCCCAAGTAAGAATCTTCACATGATTTACAGGGGTTTATAAAGCCAAACAGTTCCATGATGTGTTCACAGATAAAAGTCCAAGTGAATTGCCTTAGCACTTCTAATCAATTAGCTAGAGGAAGTTCCTGCAAAACATGAAGCCTGTGCTAATGTGAGACTTCAGAGCACAGTGGCTCTGTGTCACTTGCCTCTGCTGTTCTGAAACATGTCAATCCTAATCTGCATCTTGAGATCTCCTCCATCAATAAATAATTCAACTTTCTCTGATTGTTAATTCCTTGATTGCTTTCCTGAGAATAAAATTAGGTTGATTCTTCGCATTCTGAATTCACTAAGTCTTAAAGACAGTGACTGCTATGGATGAAACAGACCAAAAGGACTCAATCACAATCCAAGAAATACCCTGTATTTTCTATTACTCTGTGAACTTAGGTTTATGAATGGCATGGCACCTAATCTTGTCTCAGGGAAGTCAAATAGCCGCTAAATAATTTTGTTGATCACAGTATCCTTGCAGAGTTATATTGCAGACTTTAGAGGACCCAAATTTAYTGAATACATCCAATGGCCCTTCCTGCACCTGATGCCTTGCTCGTGCAGATCTGGTTTTGGACTCAGTGGAGTACTGCCTACCTCCATCTGAGCAGAATGCTCTTCTATGAGTACCTGTCTGCTGGGCATCTTGGTGTCATGAAACACAGATAATTAATAATTGTACTGTTTTAATACATGGTATCAGATTTGGAATTCTCTAAGAGTAGAATTTGTGATGGGCCTTGTGAGGCTTAGAGGCCATGATCACTGTCTTAAAAGGGGACTAGGTCAGGAACATAAACCACTTTGCAATCTCTGATGTACAGAGCAGTGTGATTTTGGTGTTACTAAGACTGCAATCATTAATCTTAATGAATTTAAAAACTGTACAATTGTGAAACTATGAAAGTGCTTATTTTAAGCACTTTCAACAAATTAAAATGTGCACTGTAGTGAAAAATAACAATCTCTTTGTATCAACCTCATAACAGCCTCATGACAAATGCAACGCCATCTTAGCTGATCTGACACAGAGCTCTTTGGAATTGTTTCTAGGCAGAAATCAGATGCAGCTAAAAGAAAAAAGACAATTACAAAGAGAGTATAGTGTAGTTTATTAAATAAATTAGATTTAACTAAAAGAGAAAAATGTCATACTGTTTTTGTCAACCTGAAACTAAGATTTTAAACTTGAAAATAATTAGAATTGAAAAGCTTGTATCTTAAGAAGGCAGCAGGACTTGTGTTAGATAGAAGACACCAAATATAAATTGTTGTGATCTGCTCTTTCACATATTTTAGGGAATATGATTTAAAAGGGCTGATTGTATCCCCCCTTCCTAAACAATTTCCCCTGAAAGGATTTATTTGCTGTCATTGTAATGAAAACTCATTTATCTGATACATCTTCCTATAGAAACAACTGTTGGATGAAATTAATATTACAGCAAATGTGTATCAAGCTAATCATAAAATCAGGAAACCCAAATTTTAAGGACCCAACAGCACTCACCTTAGCTCATGTCCACAATTAGCATGCTTTATTTATACATTTAGTACATAGTAAGAGCACCCAGAGAAGTGAAATGCCGATGTGCTATAGAGCGAGTTTTCTTAAACTGCCTTTACAATTCCATCTGGATGCATTACCAGTACATTTGAGAGGAGGACAGGGTAAGAACACACCACATCTCGGTGGTATCATCAAAGGAAATGTTCAACATGGACTGTCCTCTTTGCATTTCCATTGTCTGGATCACCGTCACCACCTTCCCAGTTGGCTGTGCCTGGATTTGCTCAAGCACACCGGGTACACTCACAGGTCACAGAGACAGGCAAAAATCACAGCATTTTTATTCAGAGCTCAGGGAGCAGTCTGGGAAGTTAACTTTGCTTTCTGGCCCACTAATGTGAAAGAAACACTGCTAGCCAGCTGCTGAAGGGCAGCCGGCTGACCACACAGGGCTTGGTGGGGGGATGAGAGGCACAATCCAGTGCTTACTCCTGAATTGACTCAGCTGCCTTTGCAAGATCAAAACCTTTGCGGCACTCCAGGGGTGCTCCCAGCCCTTTGAAACCATACACATTTCACGCAAACTTTCACAAATAAATAAATAATTCCTTAGCAGAGACCAAGCCTGGGAAAATATCAGACCCCAAAAGCAACTATTTCCACAACTTTTGTATCTCTAAGTCGGTAGTTACGGTTACAATTGTGTCAGTCCCTATTATAACAGACAGCACTGATTTTCCTTTCCAATTTGGACACTAAAACAAAATATTCTAAAACCATCTATTTAATCTTTTTGGTAAGATTCTAACCATGAACCTCATCCTTTCATTAGCTGGATGAATGGCAGGAAGACACCTTTTACATGCATACATTTCTCATAAATGTACCATTAATTTAGTTGTTTGCTTGAACCTAAGTTTTAAATGGAAAAAAAATCGCTGTTGACAAAGCAAGAAGCAAAACTTAAGGAGAATGTATGATAAATAAATAAAACCTTTCTTAGCTATAAAGAAAAAAGTCACAAAAAACATTTCACTAACTATTGTCCCTCCTGTGACTCATTTTCAATCCCCACAAGCCAAAAGAGCATGTAGTATAAAAACCCTAAAACTTTGTAGTTTTGTCTGGGACTTTATGAAAACAGCTCCTGCGGGGTGAGGTGCCAGAACAAACTCAAAAGTCTATAAAAGTACAAGGGTGTAATCTTTTCATGAGGCTCAGGAGACAGCTATCAAGTACCACAAAGGTATTATCTCTGAATAATGCCTGAATTCATGCAATATGTGAGAAAATAATTATTCTGGATATGCTTGGAAATTATTAAGCACTGAAACTGCTAACTTCCTATGTACAGCACTTAATTTTCAGTGTCTAACTTCCAGAAAATAGCATATAAAGAAATTTCCAGTCAAAATTGCTATTAGAATAATAATACTTCACAAAAAAGAAATGGAGAGTAGGGTTATGATTTATTACAATTAATAGAAATTGTATTTGTAGCCTAGAACTTATAATGTGAAATATTAGCTTCAAAAATATATATAATGTAGCCATCTTTAATGATTACACATATCTGAAAATTTGTGCATGCACAGCACAATCAATGTTTGCATTATTGATTTTCATTCTTAATTTTAATTATTCACTAGGGCTAATAAGTCTACAAAAAACCTCTCATGATTTATTTTATCATTATTATTTGAGCATTTATGGAAACATGGAAAACTGTAGTTATGTTTTGGTTATTGTTATTTGCAAAAATAATGAATATATTCTATTAAATGAAAACAGCAGAAAATAAAATTGCAGACACAAATTTTAAGAGAGAAGATTGTATATTTTATGGTTTACATCTATCCAAAGACTGAGTATTATTTCATTTGAAATTGATGAGAAATTGCTCATTTTCAGTAAAAAGAAAACGATCTGAATGTTGAAGTCTTAAGGATTAGTTCACTACTCTGCAACTATTAAATGACAAAACCCCCATAAAATTGAACACCAAAGCCGACAGGCTTTATGATTTGATAATGTACAACTTTAACACTAAGAGACATATAAAATAGCATAATCACTTAATATAGTTTAGTGGTGTTGCTGGGGAAATATTAAGCTCTAAGATTTTAATATTCATATTTTTTCAGTATGGATCAATATACTGTCTAAGTAATGTTTACATTTTCAGTTAATATAATTCTTTATGAAGCCCTTGTGAAGAATGAAATCAAAATTATATCTCTGTTAGGAATCATTACACTTGCATGGTGATGTGCATTTTCAGACAGTCTGTCATTTAGTAAAAATTTAAAAGAAAAACACATATGTGGAACCCCATGTATATGCAGAGATTGAGGGCTTACATCCACACAAGTGGAGCATCAGCCTGCTTCTGATAAAGAGGAGAGTATTGCAGTGTGCAGACTTCTGAAAGTACAGTTATCCTGCAGTGAGGAATTTGCAGAATCTGCAGGACCCTACAGGGATCAAGGAGATTTGTGTTAACAATGCAGTACTGCTGCAAGACAAAGAGGAAATACTTTCTTTTTTATCTTTCTAAATATCAGGTTTAATAGAATAGAAGCAACTAATCAAGCAGCAACTCTATTTTTGTAGGAACAACGTGTGCCATACATTTTCAACTTAAATTAAAAGCTCACAATTTTAGTTTGCTCTCTTTTATTTTAGCAGTTTGCTGAGTTTTTTTAACATGGTGAGAATAGTAAAATTGAAAAACTATCCACTAATAGCTTTAAAAATCATATTGAAATGCTTCACTAGACAAATAAATTGATATTTTCTCATATGAAAAGAGCATATTAAGACCTGGAAACAACTTCCTTCAGCAACCAGTTTCACAAAGAAATACATCCTCAGCTTTGAAGAATCTTGTCTAAGGTAATGGAACACCACACAGATGCAGGACCCCAACTGGTTCAGGATGTACTACCATACTGTTATCTCAACAGCACCCAGAACCTTATTCCACTATTTGGTACATGGATTTGGACATGCATTTGTTATTGCTAGTGATGTTTTTCATACTCAGAGCAAAACTCAATTTGCAACAGTCATGTAAATTAATTACAAATATTGCATCTTTATCTCTGACTATTTATTGAAACAATGCTTTCTTATTGGTTACCAGTATCCATTGGCTAAAAGAGAAGTTCCCTGTCTGTCAGGCCTTCAGACAGACAGAAGTGATAACATACTTTTTGAACACTTGATAAGGCTACATCAGCACCCCAGCACATGCACACACACGGAGATTATGTACAGGCAATAGCAGGGTATAGGTTTCTGCAATAGAAGACAACTGGTGCCCTGAGGCAGGAGCCAGAAGTGGAAGCAGAGAGAGTGGAAAACTTGGTCCAGAAAAAAGAAACCTTCAACGTCTGGTCTTGAAAAATAAAAAGGAAAGTAAAAGGAGAAATGGCATACAGTCAAGACTATATTATCTGGAAAGTTCTTCAAAACAGTTTCTTCCCCTCCTCTGATAGTCCTTCATGCAAATATTTCCTGGCCAAGGCGAGGGTGAAAGGAAGAACACTTGAATCCAGACAATTTAGCTGATATTGTTTCTTTCTACTGCGTTTTGGCAGACAACCTTGCTTCTCTCAAATCCCACAGACTGATAAGAAAAGTTAATTTCACCAATTTATTTTCTGAAAGACTGAGTCCCAGTGGGAATACTATATGAAAATGTTTGGCAAATAAATCTACTGTTTGGCGGATATTCAAAATTATACTGGAAGATGTCTGAACCATTTTTTTCTGGCATAGCAAATTTTTGCAGGGGAAAAAAAACCAAATTCACTTATTTTTAGTTTAATTTCCTTGTTTTCCAGCAATAGAACTATTTTGAAATACTGTGTAATTTCAATGTAATAAACTATAGATTAATAAAAAACAAACTAGGGTAAAGCAGTAAGTCTTTTCCCTTTTGAGAATAACTATGATTTGTAAATCAGGAGCTGTATTTCCAATATCTATAATTTAAAAACACTCTGGTAATGTTGTAACATATGGTCACTTTACTATAACTACTTGTTTAGAATTTCAAAAATATTCTGAAATAAATATACTTGCATTTGGTTTCAACACAAACTAATTATGTTTGAAATTAAAAAATCATTTAATTACAAATTAGCTAATGAAAGAAGGACTTTTCAGGACTAGAAATTTAAACCTTTCTTCGGAAATACCTCAAAATTTGTCCTTCCTTGGTTTGGCTTACTTCAAGAGATCTCAAGTGACTACTAGGCAGTGATAAGAATGCAAATTGCAATCTCAAATTTATGTCAAAATATTGCAAATAATTACCAATTATAATTGGGAAGTGTTTTTCTTACTGGAATATCAATAGAGCAGCCCTGTTCCATGCATCATGCCAAAGTGGTGTATGAGTGTGGCACATCCACCTCTGAGCCCTGCACCAGTGGTGTACCATGAGAGTTACATATACTACATGTAACAAGCCCCCAAGAATCCCAGTAAAATTCAAAGATGGAAATCTTCCACCTCCATACCCAATCTAGTCTAATGCTTATCTTCTCTCACAGTTAGAAAGCTTTCCTTAATAATATAACCTAAATTGCCTCTGATGCATTTTCAGCCCATTATTTCTTGTCCTAGTGCCAAGGCACATGGAGAACAATTTCTTCTTTTCCCATTTGTAACAACCTTTAAATATTTGAAGACAGTTATTATGTCTCCACTCAGTCTTCTCCAGACTAAACAAACACAGTTCTTTCAGTCTTTGTCCCGAGTCATATTTTGTAGACCTCTGATCATTTTGTTATTCTCCTGGATTTTTGTCAATGGATCCACATCTTTCCTGAAGAGCAGTGCCCAAAACTAGACATGGTATTCCAGCTCAGGCCCCACCACTGCTCTCTGCACACTGCATACAATTGCTGTCTCTTATGCTTAGCATTCCTGTTAACATATCCTTGTATGCCTGCTTCTTTTATCTGACTATGACAGAGGTTACATATATTGGTTCAGATCCTCTAAAATATTGAGTTGCTCTTTGGGCAGAAACATTGCATTGTCAGTCTGCAGGTGATTATTTCTCTGCCTTTGCACTTGTCTCTACTGAACTCCATCATAGTTATTTCTGACCATTCCTTCTATCTCCCAAGGTTATTTTAATTCCAATCTGTTGTAGTTTAGCCCTGGTGGCAGCTAAGCACCACACAGCTGCTTGCTTCCCCACTCTGTGGTATGTGTGGAGGGGGAAAATTCTCAAGGGTGAAAGTGAGAAAACTGAAGTGAGATGAAGACAGTTTAGTAATTAAAACTGACAGAATCAATCTCCAGTTCTACTGCTTTAGGTCATGATTAATCAGATTTTACAGCCTGGTAGCTTAGCAAAAGCCTAGACAACAAATAGAGTATGTGGATGGAATAGTTGTACATTTTATGCCAATGGTTCCTACACGTGCTGGTGTGGTGGCCTCATTACGTGTATGACAAAGAGCTCGTGAGCATATATGGATCTTCTGTACAGCAGATCTAAGTTAGCAATGTTGAATCTACCATTTTATATCTGGCATTATTGCTAGGCCTCTCCAACTAAGTAAGTTTGTAAATGTATGCAAGTTCATATGTCTCAAAAACACAAAGGAAGCAAAGTAAGAACAGAAAGTTTCTTCCTTTAATTCAGCTGACTGTTGAACAAAAGCAGTTGAGACCACATATAAACCAAGAAAATCTCGGCCTCCAAATACTTTGATTTAGACAACCAGCCATGACTTTAAAAGGTATGTAATATATACATGTACATGTTTTTCCTCACGGCTGACAAAGACCTATTCTTGATGGATCTATCCTCACAGGACCTTTGGCAAAGTGATACTTACTGGTCTAATTTAGTGCAATTTTGAAACTAATCTCTTAGTCATTCCACTGAGTGTAATTTTGGTTCCCACTGTGGAGCAGCCATCAGGGGCACAGACTGTACTCCATTTGGATGGAACACACTCAGAAGATGGGCTCGGTTCAGGCGAGCAGGCTGGAACGAGTCCAGAGCCCAAAGCACGTGTGGTGTGCCCGGTGCTGTCACATGCACTCTGCAGACTTCTTTCCATTCGCCTGGATTACTGACCCCTAGACACAGGCACCAGGGAGCACGGAGTCACTTCTGGTAGATGTAATGGGGTACTGATATAGATATGGTATGCTTCTTTCCAATGGAATTATTAACTGCAGAAAAAATAATGACCTCAGCTAAATGTAGCCTATCTTATAACAATTGCAACTTGCCCATATTGGTATCCCATAGTTCATTCTCATACAGCAACAAGAAGGAGGAAGATTAGTTGCATTTTGGCATTTATTCCCTCATATTGCAACCATTTACCCGTATTTTATATAAAGTATCCTCTAGGCTTACTGAACTCTCCCAGCCCACATAAGGCAAATTGTTTGTTGGATTTTTGTTTTAAGCAGACCAGTGCCTATTGCATGAGACCAGTATGTTAATCATTTCATCAGAGTAGCCTAAGGAATGAAGTATTAATGAAGTAAATAGCAATGTTTAATCATATGGGAGTAAATGCATCTGCATTTTCACAGACTGAAAGAATACATTTCCAGATAACTATATCTCAGTGATGAAAGACCACACTGAAACAAAAATTCCATGAGCTAATAACATGCTGCAGTTAATGGAAAACAATTTGATACTCCCCATGGTTAAATACAAATAATGAAGACACAAGGCATGGAAGCCTAGTATTTGCATTAAAGAAAAAAAAATTAAAAATTATAAGCTCATTTCAACTACCTTAGGCTTTTCAGATGTTGAATCATTTTGGACAGTCCAACTTTCTTTTTTAATCCACACAGGATATTGTGCAGTAAGTTTCAAGAATGACATTTGTTTTGCTGGCTTAGGGAAGTGGGGAATCCTTCCATTTGCCTTTAACAGTAAATGATAAATCCAGTGCTGTCAACAGATTTGCTATACCTGGCAATGTGCAGATGAATAATGCTTTGACAAATAAAAGAGTTTTCTATTCCAGTAATAACAAAGTGAGTGATCTTGTTGAAAGGAAAAGCCTGGCAAATGTGAAGGGTTACACAGATGCTCCCAAAAGGCTCATTCCCTAAACAGTTGTATTAACCCATAATAAAAGTAATCTTAACATTAAAAATAATTGCTAATTTTATTGTTCAAATATGAAAATGTGAGTCCTTTTGCTCTGTCTCAAAAGACTGAAATGTTTTACGTGAAGGCAGAATACATTCTTCTCTCTACTCTTCAGTTTTAGCTGAATGCCACTGCAACGCCCAGCAGTAACTCAGTGTGTGCCAAACATGAATATTTTTAAGCGTCATTTGAGTTTTAGAGGCTTCAGTAAGTGATGGGAACACAATCGTCTTGGGAATCTACAAATAACTTTAAAAAAGCTCATAAATCTGGCTTTCATGTTTTGGTTTTCAACAGCTTTATGAAATATGTCAAAGCTTGAACACAGTCAGTTTGTTTTCCTTCAAATTTCTGAGGATTGACTTTTCTCAATCTTTTTTGATATGCTGCAGAGAAACAAATAGAAAGGACTTGGCTTTAAAAAATCAAGCATCAGCAAATTAGTTTTTTTTAAGTTGCTTTCTTATTTTAATTTTTTTTTGTATCAACAGAGGAAAAACTAAGTAGGCCTAAAGTATTCCCTCATCAAAAAAACCCACAAAATGTTTCTGTTTAGCACACAATATATTATAACATACCAGACTAAATATTAATGAAAATGTGATGTACAATTAAAAGCTTTTTTTTCTTAAATTGTTTTAAAAAGATGCACAGTAATGACGAAGCACAACAGAAACCTGGAGAGCTGCATTCAGAAGCCCCATGCAAACTCTATTTACAGGGAAACAAATGCAGTACAATGATAATTAGCAAGGAACGCTTGGTTTTTAAAATATGAACTAAAGGGTCAGTTGAAATTACATCAATGTTCAGCAGAGAAAAGTCTTTAAAACTGTCTGAGAATCACAAAAATGAATCCACTCAAAGAGATTACCTGGCATCACACATGGTGCCACTGCTGTGGAACACTGCCCACGGCAAAACTAGACCTGATGAGGGTTGCTTTCAGAAACTCCCAAAAGAACTGCAATCATAATTACCTCTGGTCTATAACTTCCCTGAGTAGTACTCCTTGGCAGGAATACTTCTTTACGTGTAATAACATTTCTTCTTCACTTAATCTATGTCACAAATTGGAAGAAAAGATCCCATAGGAAGAATGGAAAGCAGAGACATTTAATCCTCCAGCACTAAAAGTAGCAAGTGGAGTTGCCAGCACACACAGAGAAAAAAAAAAACTCTAGGTGTTTAAATATTTGACCAGGTGCTTTTTATCAATTATGGTTTAAAATTACAATTACTCAAGAAACGTTTTTTGGAGAGGACCGCTTTTTTCATAGGTGCTAAACAAAAGACATGATTAACATTTTCTATTTGAAGATCCTTTTCGTGAACTCTTGTACTTTTTAGCATGACAGTAATATAAGAACTTTGATTATATTGTGCCAGCAAGCTGGGATGGTCTTCTGTATAGCTGAGGGAGAAAGATTTATGTTGTGAATACAGAGCAATTTTAAAGCTATGAAAGTTGGTGGGGTAATGGCCAAGTACTTGACACTAAATTTATTCTCTTTGCTCTTCTTATTTCTCAAGTTAAGGATAAGGATTTGAAAAGGGTTTGTTTTAATAAAGTGAAAAAATAAATTCACAAACCACAATGATAAGTTGTGCATGGTAGCAAATGATGCTTTTCTAAAAATAACTGATTCCAGCACCTTTTTCGAGGACCTGACATGTATAAACTTGTGAGCTAATACACCAAACACATTTACAGCATATTACCCTACTGTTTTCTTCTCAAGAGTCTACAGGAGGCAGAGTAGACATTGTGTCAGTAACCTGATCAAATGCTGGAGGAAAACAGAAGCCTAACAAATTGTTGCTGTGAGTAAGAAGAAGTTGGAAACATAAACCTTATTTAGAATATAATCTTATTAGGATTTCAAATGCATTTGGGATTTCAACATGTAATAACATTTCCACTTTTTTTCTTTTTTATCACTTATTTCTAATTTAACTTTTTTGGTGACAAAGATAATGGAACAATATTAATTTGACTTATTTGATATTTGCACTTGGTCTTGCAGAAACTATGTTAATGAGGATAAAATAAAAGTATGACTCTACAGGTGAAGCTGTTGAAGTGCAAATCTAAAGTGGCAATCTAAAATCAATTCATGAGAAAGTCCACTTTTGTTTACTGAAAATGTAATGGTGATCTTCTAAAAAACTTTTTTTAAAAAAAGAAATAATCTTGTAAATTCCATATGAAATCTGAGTTTGTTTTAAACTTGAGCTTGCCAGCTATGATGCAGTTAAATATGGAGAGCTAGGCAGACTTACTATGGTAGTGGACTTTCAGTGACTTATGCTAGCTGGGCAAAGTTTGTAGGGTCAAACTCCTGACCCTGTCCTTCTTTCTGAGTTCCTTTCCTATACTCCTACTGTTCTGCATCTAAGAATGGTGCAGGATCGAGTATCTACTACTTTCTAGTCTATCTGGATTTTACCTGAAGTGCTTTAGCTTTAGTGAAAGTAGAAAGCCTTTTCAAAAGGTTGTCATTGCATATGCAAGCAGTTGCAATTTGAAAACTAAAGGATATTCAGGAAGTACTGTACATAAAATACGAGCAACTGAGATTTGAGCTTAAATGCAAGATAAATACCCTGAAGCACAGAAACAGTCACGGTCTTCAAGCAAAACTACTAATTATTTTCTAGTCAAACCTCTGGATAGCTTAGATAAAATACAAATTTTATCAATTTTATCGATAACTCCTCTCCTGAAAACTAGTTTTGTAGTAGAAGTATGTAAGTAAATATTTATCATATCTGTCTCTGTCTCAATCCAGAATTCCTGCTAAAATCCATGGGAATAAGGTGGGTGTATCAGGAATACAGCTTTAGTCCTATAACAATGCAAACTATCATGATAGAACAGAAGGTACTGTTTGTTTGTACACATACTATACTAAAGTATATACACTACTCAGAGAATGAGGAAAAAGAATCTAATTTAGCTAGTCCTGCATAAGGGAAAGAGTTTTAACAAGTCCTGCACACTCACTGGATCATGTGTCTATTTATATTTGAAAATTCTATTAGGTTTAAAATTGAGGAGCTAACATGGTAGTTCTAATGCTACCCATGGAATTTTTTTCTCAAAATCACATTATTGGTTAAAGTGCTAATGCATTTGTCCTTATGCTATGGACCGGTACTGGGAGAGCAATAAAGCCATCATTGCTCAGAGTGTTGATGGAGGCAAGAACTCCCTGCACAACACTGGAATACTCCTGGGGTTAAATAGAGAAACCATAATGATGGGATTTGGAGGGAATTCAATAAAACCTTCTCACTCAAAGAAGGCCAGTGTCATACAGACTTTGAAGGAAGGGGAAAGCTAAGTCTTCTACAGAGAAGACACACACCTAAACTACAAAGTGGTTTTTAATGATTTCACAGCTAAACAAAACTACATGGTATCATCATGCTCTTTTCTGCTATATAACAGACCTCTTATTACAAACAAACACGGCAACTAAAAATTAAATAATCTCATACTAAACTTAAAACAGTAGTTTTGTCAATTACAACTTTATCACAGCTGATTACTTCTCTAGTTTGCAGTAAAGCTGAAATCGGGTATCAGAGGACTACAGAAGGAAAAATCAAAATACTTCAACTAAGTAAGTCTTACATTACTTCATAAATGAAAGGAATACCTCAGGTTTCTTATGCTCATTAAAAGCTGAATATATTCACTCAGACACACTCCGGTAGTGCCAGCATGATATAGTCACAAAGCATGCATATCAGGGTGACAGCTAAAAAGCAACAGAGAGCTTTGCTTTGCACATAATCTAAAACTAAATCTGTATGTAATTTCCTTCCCTTTGTTAATTGAAGATTAAAACTAAATCAAGGGGAAGCCTTCTATGAGGCTACTTCCAACAACAGATGACTCAACTAGCACCTGAGAATTTGTTGTGCTTGTGTGTACTGAGGTTCTGAACTTCCTGTTTCAATAAAATACCAAACAAGTTGTGTTTCCTTTACAAATAAGCTATTACATCAAACCCTGTTCCTATAATTTCAGTTTTTGTCCACATTCCAACATTTTCTTTGGCAAATGGAGAAACATTCTAATTAAAGAGAAGAGAAGAGAAAAACAAGCATCATTCATCATGGTAAGAATGAATGCTCAAGAGAACATCTGTACTGGTTACTTGTTCATTCAGTTTAATTTGGCTTTTTAAGTGCACTTAATTACAGCATGCAGTTCTCTGAGATAAAACATGGGTAACAGTGTTTCCACTAATAGTGTCTCATGAAAGCTATTAAAGGTAATAACCTGTGTAAAGTAATTAAAAAATATTTTTAGAACACCAGAATACTTGAAATACACTATTCTTTAACATGTCATTTGAATTTTTTATAAATTGAAATGTTCCTGTGTTTTGCTCAGCATGATCCATAAGAGCAATAAGAATCCTTTCCAATGGCCTCTTTCCTTAATTTTCACTTTCAATTTTTGTTAATGTTAGATTCCAGATGAAAGACTTCTGTCTACTTCATTTGCAATTAACCACGAGAAAGACAAATTCCAATGAAAAGGTAAATACCAGACCTGCAAACACAGCATAATGTAATTGTCTGGTTGAGTACCATACAGCCTATATATTACAATATATGTGGTTTCTTTCCTAAATTTATTTCCACAGAGTTGGAAGTGCTGATTCACCAAGGCAGAAGCTCAAACATAAATGACACTATAATAGGAGTTATAATTAATCAAACAAATTTCATTTTGGATAAGTAAAGTAATTATTGGTAAAAGGTGTCCACGTCCACATTGTATCTCTGTGGAGAGCACTGCTTCTTTTTCTTATAAACCAAAGGCTTCCAGCAAATGAAGTTAAAACCCCAGTCAGCTGCTCAGGGTTGTGCTCTTGACAAATCTGGAATGCAATAGAAAAAACATCCACTGTAAATGGTTAAAGCCAGTAGAGGATGCTTCAAACTTCTGATAAGAGAAATAACCACTACAATGTCTGCATCACCCTCCAAAGACAGCATGAAAATAGAAATAGAGCAGTTAATCCTGGAAAAACCCTAAGTTTGAGAAATGATCTCATCAAAAAGGAGAATGACTTGGCAGTGTTGTTGAGAAGAATCCAGCAGCCCTAGAGCAGTGGTGTGATGCTCTAGGGGAAAGCACACAACAGGAGATTGGATGGCAGTGTGCGCTCACAGCCTAGAGAGCCAACCATATCCTAGGCTGCATCAAAAGCAGTGTGACAAATAGGGCATGGGAGGGGATTCTGCCCCTCCACTCTGCCCTCTTAAGACCCTACCTGGAGTCCTGCATCCAGCTCTGGGGTCCTCAGCATAAGGACATGGAACTGTTGGAGCAAGTCCAGAGGAAGTCACGAAGATGATCAAAGGGCTGGAGCACCTCTGTGAGGAAGACAGGCTGAGACAGTTGGKATTGTTTGGCCTGGAAGAAGAGAAGGCTCCTGGGAGACCTTAGAACAGCCTTCCAGTACCTAAAGGGGACTACAAGAAAGCTGGAGAGGGATTTTTTACAAGGGCACATAGTAAGAGGACAAGTGGAATGGCTTAAGATGAAGGAGGGTAGGTTTAGATTAGATACTAGGAAGAAATTCTTTTCTGTGAGGGTGATGAGGCACTGGAACAGGTTGCCCAAAGGTGTGGATGCTCCATCCCTGGAAGTGTCCAAAGCCAGATTGGACGGGGCTTTGAGCAACCTGGTCTAGTGGAAGGAGGTGTCCCTGTCCATGGTGGAGGCGGTTGCAGCTTGATGATCTTTAAGGTCGTTTCCAACCCAAACCATTTTATGATTCTGTGAACCTCCAGAAAAAAAAAATCAACCAAACAAAACCCCAAAACCAACAAACAAACCCAGAGCAGAAAAACCCAAGAAAAGATATTGTCTACTTTCATATCAGATGAACCACTATGTGTCCTTGAGCATCTACTACATGAGTAAGTAGCAACCAGACCAATCCACATTAGAGAATACATTGGGATCACACTATGGGTAGTGCTTCAAGAAGCACATCTTTTGCTTTATAAGCATGAGCTGAGCCAGACCAAAAACCCAATGTGATGGGACAAACAGATCTTTCAATTATTTATGCCATTTCTATTTTATAGTTTTTCTTCTAAGCCACAATCGACTCAACTATATAGTTGCAGATAGTAAATTTTTGTGCAAAACTTCTYAATTAACATCATAGTTATCTACCTCCGGGTTAGACAAAACCCCAGAACTTCAATAATAGTACTCAATAAAATCTGTAGAGTTTGGCCTCACTTTGTGTTGAAACTGCAGCTATTTCAAGGTACTTACAATGTACCTTGATTCAGGAAGGAATCTCTGAGGCTAGGCAAAACTTTTGGTAGATCGCTGAAGTTTTGGGACAAGTTTTTAATTTTTAGCTGCCAGTGAGGACCCCTTTAAACAGATTCTTAGAAGTGTATTTCCTTTGATTTTAGAAAGTTAGTGCTAAACAGAATTGTTACACTTATTCCCTGATTGTCCAAAACATTTTAGTTTAAAAAATAGACATTAAGTAACAGTTACTATTAAAACAGCCAACAAAACTCCACCCCGTTCAGACTACCCATAAAACCCCTGTCCCTCAGGCAAACATACTGTTGCTAGACTTCTCTCTCTATAATAGATTTAAAAGTAGGCATGATATGCAGCAAAGGCTACTGAAGGTCAGCAGAATCAGGCTGCCTCATCTCCACAGGTAAAAGTCTCTCATGCGAACCACTGCCAGAGTTTTCTGCTTGAAATGAAGTTGATAAAGCCTCCAGGCCACAAATAAATCTGGTAGAACAAAATATGGATAAAGTGTGAACTTTCAGTCAGATTGGGAAAAAAAGAAAGGATGGAAATATTCTTCTGAAGATCAAAAGGTCCCTGGTGCAGATGCTATCCTTGGTTTTGGATTTGTACAATGCATTTAGATGCAAAGTCTGGTTTTATGTGGAGTGGAAGATAATGAAGAAATACTACCTTTGTAATAGTAATATAGCAAAGTGAAGCCCTTTTTTGATTGCAGCCTCTGGGACTAACTTTAGGCAAATATTAAATAATACTTTTTAAAAATTATAGATTTAGTTGATCTTTTAAATACTTCTGATAAATAACTTCAATACACAAGACATAAATTGTTGTAAGAAAAACATGACAATGGAACTTCTTGTCTTTGAAAAAACCTCCAAGGTCTACAACAGAATCTCATCAACACATAATAAATCACAAAATAGTAAGAACAAGTACAGAAGTATGTCCATATATAAAAACATATACTCACAAGCACAATAAATCAAAACCAATGCAAAATAAATCAGCTGAAGATAGAATTTAGGTTGACAACTATCTTATGAATACATTTGAAAACTGAATTTTTTTTGGGGGTGTGTGGTTGGAGCAAAGGTATGTGAGTTAGGAATCGAAGGATACTATTAAAATGCTTATATCAGTGAAATTAAGACTAGCAGGACAAAATTTGGCACATGTTCGTGGAGTATTTTCTTCATATTAGCTGTGAATTACTTCAGTCTCAATTTTGGAGGACAGAATTCTGCAGTTAAGATTGTACCTTAGACATACTTATGAAAGTGTCTGAGAAGATGAGCTATATCAGCTAAAATGTACATTCTAATGCTCTCAGGAGATGTAACTGAGAAATACATTCAGAAAAATATCTTCTCAGGTCTGTAGGCTGTGATCCTACACTGTAGAGGCATTTTCATGGACTTCAGTGTCATATTGCCTTCCAAGAACATGAATAAGAGTTGCAATACAACATTTTGCTTACAACTAAATGAAGAAACAGCAAGGAATTTATTAAAAATAAGAGACCTTTAATTAATTAAATAAGATTCACTTTTGCTGGAACCATTGCATGACACTGTGTTTTGAGGGAGTAACCAATTTTATTAGCTGGATATAGTGTACTACAACTATAATAAACAAAAGCCAACAAGAGCATCTCTGCAGCTGTCTCCTCTAAAACTGCCAGACTAGAAATTTTCCCTTCCCAACATAAAGATAGCTATAAAGAGTCCCCATAAAGTTCCACCCTATTTTGGCTTCTTCTGCACCAGGGAAGCTATTCCATCTAGAACTACTGTTAAATAAATGATAATAAAATTATAAGAATCCATAATTCAACACATTTTTCCTCTTATAAAACAATGTTTCTTGATATATACATTCTACTGCACTACATAGAAGTAGTTCTTTACAATTTCACCTTTTAAATAAATGGAATGTATTTTGGACAGACAGCATTTTAACTATTACAGATAAACACTGCATATAAGCCTGATTTACTGTTATGCAATAAAATATAGATAAACAAATAAAATATACCTAAACAACCTCCTTCTACCATAACAAGTGTGAGGATCAAGTAAGACAAAGCAGGATTTCTGAAGCTTTAGCTATATAGCCCCTGTGGGGCTCCAATGGCTTAACCAACAAAAAATCATTATATGCAGAAGCCAGGGGGTTTTCTAGCACATTCTGGTCTCATGAAACTCTCATTCTTCCATTTTTGTTCATTTAAGGAAGACGGAACACTAATTTTTCTGTCACTGCCATCCATACATGCAGTAAGTTTCACTCATAAAATACTGAACATGTACAGAGAAACCTTTTTTTACTGAAGGATAAAAGTATTTAGATGGCAGTGACTAAAACAACCATGATATTTCTAGGCATTATGATAATATATATTACTTACCCTAGGAAAAAAATATTAAAGCTAAAAGCTGATTATTAGCATCAAGCACTTTTGCAAAGTGTACGTGACCATCTGCCAGTGAGCTTGTCATGAATCATACAAGCAAACACAATCACAGTGCAACATCACCAGCAGAGAAAAGAAAAGACAAAGGCAYATAAACTTAACCACTTTTTTTTCTACTGTGGAAAAAACATCAAAGTAAAACTTCGATTGTGTTTTTAAATGATAACACAGTTTCCCCAAGTGCTGATTTTCTAGAAATGCAAGATTACAGTTCAGATTATAATGTAAAAGCAGAATGTGTTACAATTGCAGCAAAGCAGAAATTTACCAAATCTACATCAATAGAGCAATATAAAACTCTGTTCTTCATATCAATTAATATTGGCTGCAAAGATGACTGGGCCTGGTTCTGTTCTTATTACCTATATACTAATTTCACCTTCCTTACTGCAGGCTTTGCTTGCTCTTCTGGTACCTTGTGATCACAGTACTTCCTTTTTAAGTATATGGAAATACATCCTAGTGTTCCTTTTCATTTAAGAATCATATCCTCTCAAGAAACTCAGAACACAACCCAAAAACAAACAAACAAAACCTGCATTCTTGGTTTATGAAATGTATTCTACGTTTATATGCAGAGAAAACTCTGGGCTGGAACCAACCATCCTGTCAACACTTAGGACCTTCTTTTAGCAAAAAATTTACATTCGCTCATTTTTCATTTCCATGTTAGTCCAAACTAGTCAAATACAGAGAGGAAACTGGTGGCATACAGCACAAATACAAGGAAAGTAACCAGTGAAAAGCTTTTGTGACCAAAGTGTACTAAGGCATCAGGATCCTATTAGTGAGCTATTATGAGGCTATCGTGCTGTAAGCAAGGACTACAGAGTGCTAAAAAGGAATTATAGAACTGATTTTTATCCTGGAAAATTAGCTATGTAGATAAAACTGCTCTTTTTAGAAGCTAATTGGGGTGTTACAAGTTTGTAAGTCATTGCAGGACATGATCATGTGCTCAAGTGCATAGATTAAGCACATCAGCCAGAGAAGCCACAGAGGTAGGTGGGTGTCCTCCCCAGAATGGGCTCCTAAGCAATAATCGGATGCATCCATCAAGTCCAAGAGGTTTCTGAAACTGTTTCATCTTGGCTATTTTGTCTGAATATGCTATGTATTTCTTAATACACTACATCTTAAAAAATAACTTTTGGATAAAATCGGCCTTTTGACTCAGAATGGCTTTGTAAACTAACATTTAAAGGACATAGTCCACAAAAAAATGATGCTATGTCTTCCTCCTTCCAGTTTGAGCCAATTTCCCTGCTATGGAAGCAGGATGTACTTCAAGTTCTCATGTCTTCACTGGTAATAAAGGATAAAATTAGTGCCAGGCTCAACAATCTGTCTTTATTAAATAAAAATAGTAATTTACATTCTCATCCTGAATATGTAAAATTTCCTTTCTTTCTTGTCTGTAGCAATGTATCAAAAGAATACAGGGATTATTCCAAGTTTCACAGATGTAACACAGACAAAGAAACAGCAGTGGAGTACTAGAATATTAGAGAAGTAGCGTATGACTTGCAGGAAGTGATAGCCTGGTAGCACCTTTTTTGACCTAGGATATAAAGTGAGACAATACCAAGTAGGTGATTTATGCCATCTCATGGCATAGTTAATGGCATAGTTAATACTAATACTGAAAGTATGATAAATGAAGGTAAGTATTTTCAGGGTTTCTTCTGTTAGACTGGGAGTCGAAGTGCTTAAAAAATCCTCCACATTCATTAACCTGCACATTATAAAAGTTCTACCTGCAGCCACAGTATTTTTTAGAAGTAAAACCTGTATGTGACTGTGGATCATATTGTAGATAGGACACTCAATTCCGATTTAATTAAGTTTTCTACAGTATCCAAGGTATTGAGAGGACTTGCTTCTCATTAGGTATAATAAACACATACATGCCAATAAAAAGGAGTTGAGCAGTATCAGATGTATAAATAGATACAAGAAAACAAAATCTTGAAAGCAATGCCAAATATGTAGATGTTGTCAGTATTTACTGTCACATTTTGGAAATGTGAAATGAAAGTCTTATGATGGGACTTTAGAATTTACATGTCTGGGACTGCTAACTGAACTACACAGAAACCAGGATTCTGGCTTCCAAAATCATGCTAAAAAATATGGTTTTTATTTATGTGCTGCCTTCTATTGCTATTTTGTAGAGGAACATTTTCATGCTTCTGTAACCACGAGGAACAGAATTATTTCCCCTAAATTTAAGCTATCATTTTTTTCTTAATCTAGTTAGTTCACAATCTAGGGCATAACAGACCAAAAGGATGGAGTAACATAATCACTGGCAAAATCCAAAAACCAGATAAGATTTATCTTTTACCCCAAAACTCTTGAGAAAATTTGTAACAGCTGCAGTTTACATTTCAAATACAACCTAAACTACTCATGCACATAACATATTAAATAGCTGTTAGGCTTTTTGAAGCTCATAGATCAGAAATACATTCTTACCTAAAGATGCAAGGGGACACATACTAGGATGTTTTGGAAGTCTCTAAACCTACACTGAGAACCTTTGAAAATCTGTCATCCATTTATGAACATTAAACATTTTAAAGTTTTAACCACAAAGCATTTTAAAGTACAGAATATACGGCTATTCCAGCTCAGAGACATTGTTGAAAGTTGACTATAACAGCTGAGACCAGAGCAGAATATAAAAATTAAAAACAGAATAAGGATTTATTCTTATTTTTTATTTCTGCTGAGCTTGGCAGATGTCCCACAGAATGGGGGATGTCCAGTATTACACAGTCAAGTCTTATGTCTCATATGAAAAGCATATGGAGTATGGCTTTCCACATATTTTCGTTGAAACCAGGCTGGTTTTCAGATGCCTAGTAAACTGGAAAAATGACAGAGTGCATACATGGATAAAACCTGCATGTACAGCCAACGCAGTATGAACTACAGTGTATTTGATGTCCAGGTGCAGAGCTATTACATGGTCCCAAACCGTCCTGAATTTCAACAATTAGTATTTAGGATTCACAAGTCTACTTTTATAGAAGAATATTAACTAAAAAAAGAAGAAAAAAAAAAAAAAGGACAAGGTAAGAAACCCTCTCTTCCTTACATCTAATCCTGAATGCTTTAATTTCTGTTTGTCTTCTGTTCATTAAAATTACTTAATTCTGCCAGCTGTGATAGCGTGCAATACTTACTAAGCCATCTGCCAATTCTTTTTTTTGGAAACAGGTGCCTTCTTCTGACATGGAAGAGCCAGAAAAGAGATGGATTTTGATGAATGAACATCTAATGAATTTATGAACATTGAGAAATCAATGAAAAGGAACCAAGTTTCACATATTGTAAAGCCTGATTTGGACCAGCCATGAAAGCCAATATTTTAACTACTAGTAACACCTCTTGAAAATGCTTCAAATTTTTAAATTAGTCTACAAAATGTTTGGTGAGAAATCTGTATCTTAAAAAGAAAATTCTCACTGTGTAAAGCTAATGCAAATGGCAACTGCTTGAGGATTCACACATTCTGGTTTATTTTTAAAATACACTTGTATTTCAAATAAAGACAGTTCTTGGCTACTGTTCATGTCATTAACAGTTTTAAAAGCCTCAGGCCATCCTCTGTAAGCAGTCACAGGGTATCTGGAAATTACAATAATGCAGAACAGACCCACATTTTGTTTACTTCAGCAGCTTCTGACCATTGTGCCTGATAGACATGTCACAAAAAGACAGAAAAATCTTCTAAATGAGAAGCCCCCAGTTTGCCTTTAAAGCATCACTTTTTTTTCTTAGTCCTCGAGGCTATCAGTTTATTGAAATAGCTATCTTAAAAGTATGTGTTATTTTTCTTTATGTGTACTGTAGTCTAAAACTGTGGACCAGCAGAGTTAGGTCAGAGGTAAGTGAGTGCAGATTTTCTGCCCCCGTTGCAGAACCAGCAAGGTAAAAAACATATGAATACAAAGGAGCCCACTTCACATCAAATAAATGTTCCAAAGTAGAGGTTTTAAAAGTAGAGAAATTAATCTATCCCAAGTTAACAAAAATAAAGAGCAGTCTGATTTTGATGTAAAATTTGTGGCTTGTTAAGTTCATGATGTCCATGAAGTGCATTTTTTAAAAATTATTCGCTGTAAATATGTTTAAATAAGTTTTCTTAAAAAAAATTAATCTGAAAACAAATAGCAATTAAGCTGTTGATAATTCAAAATAATTTGTCTGGTTGCAAACTTCTCAGTCAGCCAAGCAGATTTTCATGTGGGCAACAATACTCTATGAAGTAGTCTCCCTCTGATGCTTTTAGCAATTGGAATAGCTGTATTATTTTGAATGTCACTGATGGAATTACTAACATAAAGTGAAGTTGTCCTAATATTGCAAAGAACTCTGAAACCATAATAATTTCCAATATTAAACCCACTGCTGCATTATATTGCAATAACTGTGCTTAACAATTTGCAGACATTAATATTAGCTTGTGGCTGACAGGTTTAATTTCATGTCTGTGAGAAAATGCAAGAATTATTTCAAGTATATTAATTATATTTTTATCATCTGAAGAGGGATATTTTTTCTACAAGCGCTTTTCACATGGTGGTCCAACATAAACATTTTTCTTTCTTTCATCAAAGTGATGAAGTTTGATGAGAGAAATTAAGAGATGAAAAAGCTTATTAGGTGACTCAATTTATACTGCTGCCGGTACAAGATTTTCCTTTACATTTTTCAGTGTTTTGCCATCTGTATTACTTATGCAAGAGGGATTCCACTGCTTCTCATGAGAGGCTTTTCTACAGTCTCATAGATCTTAGCTTTAGAAAATATATCTTTATACTTTGTATGAAATTAAAACAGAGTTTAGGCCAGGACTCCAARCAGTTTCCCTGCCTGTTGTAGTCCTGCCTGGAATACTTCATAGCTGGCTGAAAACTCAGTCCATTGCTAGCCCATTCTTCCTCACCATGGGTGACTTTAATTCAAAGATTTGAATTTTCTGTGTAGGGAAACTACTCAAGTAATAATTCAGATTTAGATAAAAGTCCAGTAAAAGGACTTTCTAATTGGTTTGTGTTGGGAAGAAAAGATACCACTTTAATGATAGGATACTCCTAAGAGATTTGATCTTGTCTACATATTCCACTGGAGATGGAGGATTATCTTTCCAGCAAATGATTTATTTGGAGAGATAAAGAACAGACTGTTACTCAGCCAGTGAGGTACTTACATTAATATTCACAGAGCAATAGGTTGTATGGAGGCAAGGGGTCCAAACTTAAAGAAGCCCTAATCTTGGTATCTGTATGCAGGTAATCTTTGTCCTGTCCCATCAGGGGTTCTGATGCATCACTAACCAGGGAAAAAAACCCACTTTACTTCCTTCCTTTGCATGTTCAGCAGTAAGACCAACAACAAAAAGAATGCCCAGTTTTTGTGGCAGGATCAGCAAGAGAGTGGGCACTGTTTCTGAGAACTATTACTGAACCATGTTCATTAGTACTGAAAAAAAGCAAATATTTATCTTTATGGAGTGCAAAAATAGTTTGCAGTTGCTCTGTCCTCTTCAAATTACACATCCAGAATACAGTTCAACAAATATGAATATATGAAAACATGCTGCAAATATTTTTCTTGCACTCTCCATGAAAAGGTTAGTGCATGTACTCTATTTTTTTCTTGAGGGAAACAGATGTCAGGAACTAGGTACCTTACTGTTGCCGTAAATGTCCTTTCCCTCTCTGAAAGCTTTGTTTATTCCTCTTACACAATTTCTCACTTCCTTTTCATTCCCTCTTTGACATCAGTTTATCTTTGAATTCAGATTCTTAACTTGAACATGCTCTTCGGAAGTATGACATGCTGTTATTATCAAATAAGCGTGCTATTACCAGATGAGAGAACCTTCCRCTAACCTGAATGACTGCTTACAAGAGGAAGGCTTTAAATCAAAGAGACTGGAGTGATTTGTAAGGCTATCTTACTGTCAGCTGCTTAGACATTTTAAAAATACATTCCTTTAAACAAACGGCATATGCATTTTTCTTCAGGATGTTGGTAAGGCAGATTTCTCATTTTCCAACAGCCTTCTGGATTCTTTCAGAGTCTGTTGCCTTTCCACATCAGCATAATACAGCATGCACATAATATAGCAAAAGTCAAAACCTTAAATAAAGATTTTAGGTTTAAATTGTCCAAATGCACAAAACTGTAATTAAAAAGACATTTTTCAAAGCATAGAAACAGTATATAAGCATAGAGAGTAGGAACATCTGTTAAGTCTTCACTTATAATTCAACAGTGCTCTGTTGAACAATTTTTAAAACCAGGTTTTAAAGGCTTTACTAGAGCTAGTTGATTTGCATTAGCACATCAGTTATTTCATTCAGTTTCAAACCAATGGTAACCTGTTTAAACAAGTGCTATATTATGTTTTGCCCAGCATGGGAGATAGGGCACAGCACTTAACACTGTCAGAGATATTCAGCAGTGCAGTTGTAAGATCCTTAACATTAGCTGTAATTTACATGTTAGCTTTGAACTCGTGTTATTTCAGTTTAAGATGTAATTACACTTGTTACCAGGTAAATTTTGCTGTCATCACATAACTCTGAAGAGAATAAGCACAGCATTTGGGCACTATAGCCAAACAATATAAAAATGTTAGAGGAAGGACATGTAGCAGCTATTCTTCATAATCCTGGGACTCACTTCCTATTTCTATATGTGGATGATCCATCTTTCAAAGATTAAAATAACATTCATGATTAGAAAATGCTTACAGTGAAAGAAACTACCATCTGTCCTACAAACAGGAACTTTATTAACGCACAGTGAGAGTCTTCTTAGATATTTGTCTACGTTATTTGTATAGACAACAGTTTGATAGATACTTGTGAATTCTACTTTAGATATCACTTGAAAATTTGGACTGATAAAGGAAATCACTATAAAAGTAATGAAGCAGTAGAAACTAAGAAGCATATTGTACTTAACAAGGTTTTGGAATGTGCAAGTGATAATGACAGGAATTTAAAAAACCTCATTAATTCATGTTATTGTTATTATTTAAGATGTGCTATCATAAAGTCCCAATCTAAATTAACATGACCAATGATATTTAGGTACAGTGGCATAAACAACATACTAAGCACACACATATATACAGATATAATCACGTATATATAAAAGATATAGTTTCTTTTAATGTTAATACAATCTCAGTCAAAAAATCTTGAGCAAATATCATGTAACAAAAAGTGGGACGCCAAATTAAGTTTATAATTTGAAAATATGGTCACATTAAATGTCCGATTATCTGAGAAAAGATACACCAAGTTTAACCCAAGACAATCCAGGAGAGCCAATCCAGCTAGTGGCTACAAAGAAAGCAATGAAGTTGACATATTGGTAGGAGAGGTGGTGAATTTAGACCTTTCAAATTCAAAGCAATTAAGTAGATAGTCTACTTGTGTGATGCTTGGATGGTTGTCTAACCATCCTTATGATGGCAAAGTTGAATGTAATTTACTGAGGCAGAACTAATATAATAAGCTTCATAAGCAAGTCATGTTTCAAACATTATGGAGGAGCCAGACAGAATATGTTACAAAATTCAATGTGCTGATGATAAGGATCAAGATAGGAATTTTAGATACATTATTGAAAGCATAGCATCGAAAAAGGAAGAGAATAAAACACCAAAGAAACGAAGGAATATAAATATAACTTGCAGATTATAGATTTAAATGCATTCAAGGATGGTGGCAGTATCAACTGTTAAAGAGAAAAAGGGAGCATGCAAGCATTTCTAAGGGAATACACAAAGTCTGGTTTTGGCTGCTTCCACTAATGCTGTGACATCTAGGAAAAATACTGTGTACTGAAATGACGGATTGGATGCTACAAGGCAAGATGGGAACAAACAGACTGAGTCACCAAGACAGAGTGGTAACTGAAATTTTCAGTGGATCAGATTATTGACCTCTTGTCTCTTCAGCAGAAGTACAATATGAGAACTACTGGGCAAATGCCCTCCCTTGAAAGGAAGGGCACTCAAAGGAAATGTGATGGAACGTCAGAGACGGAACAAAAAGATGATTATGAATTCACAAGATGTTACACCAGATGTTCTGAGTGATTAGAAATAAGATGCAGCTGAGAAAGTGAGTGGAATCCTGAGATTTTGTTAAAGAAGTCATGAGAGACTGGTGGAGAAGCTCTGACTGAATAAAAAAGGTAATAAGCAAATGGTGGGGAAAGGAGGAATGATTGGTAAGACATGATCATTAATTTTAAAGTGCTAAAATCTGAACTATGGGTCTTGATGAAAAGAAATTGTTTGGCTTATAGGAAAACATAATAACCTGTCACTCCTCTCTTTCAAAAGGACTGTAAAATCTAAAAACAGATAAGATTTTCAGCAGACTAAAAATCCAGTAGGGTCCTAGATCCTGTCTCCTGTTTTTTAAGTTACAAGTTCATGAGTCTTGTCCTTGTTGACATTTATTCCTGAGAAAAATGCTAAACTACTCGCAGTGAAAGAAAATATTTTGAAAACAGCAAATGGAACGATCATAAACTAATATTAAAGTACCAGGCACCAAAGGTGAGGACTTAATTGAATGTCAAAATGTGATGAATGTAAATACCAGGAATATATAAAATACTTTATTAGTTTATTCCATGTTTCAGATGATTTTTCATCTCAGATTTGATTTTGAAGTTACATATTCTCACATTACAGCATTTTCATTTATATATGTAGATCAAATATCCCTGTAAGAATCCAGCACCAAAACCTACTTGTTTACATGGTTTTGCTTTTAGTTTGCACATATTTCATTATGTACTTTTCCCTTCTTAAAATGAGAAAACTGCTGAAATGAGAACTTATCTACTAAACCAACATCGTGAAAGTTTTAGTTGACAAAGTTCGCACCTAGCAGACTAAAGCCAAGTCAACATTTTCTTACGTTACATAAGAAATTTACATGCTTCCTTTTCTATCAGAGATCTCACAAGATCTCTGTATTTGCCTGCCAAACAGAAGCTGTGCAGCTGTAAGTAAAATGATAATTGGAACAATAATGTTAGTAGAATTCAGGCATCTCTCTCAAAGCAGCCTTGGTCATATGCTGTATGGAAGAAACCCAGGATTGGCTGAGTAAGGGAATTTACTGTTTCCCAGGAAAGGAAATTGTCTGCACACATCTGGCAAAATGTTCTAAATGTTTAGTTTTGACAAAATATACATTTCAGCTCTGCTTATAAGGTGAGTTCTGTAGAGTGAATATCTTCTTTCTAAAAAGGGAAAGATCTAATTTGTACTTTAAATATACCAATCCGCTATTTGCTATTTTATGGCATATATTGTATACACTCAGCTCTAAAGCAAGCAGGAAATCACAGGCTAAAAGCTACATTTTAGATTACAGAATAAATGTATCATGAATGTAAATACAACACTCCATATTGACAGCAGAAATGAAAGATGAAGAGAATAACAAATATGAAAGAAACACTGAGAGGATGTGACTAGTCTGAATTATAATTTTTTATTCAGTTTCATACTGACATATATGAGACTCCATGCCAAGTTATTTAAATTCCTCCGTACTTCAACATGTCTAACAAATGAATGGTCATTCTCATAACTGACAGGGGACAGATCTTCCCAGTCATTCAGCTTTTCAGAATAAGCCCTGCCCTTCAAGCAGACTTGTTATAACGCCTCTAAGGCTCAGTAAAAAGACT
The DNA here is from genome assembly GCA_018881555.1 of Amblyornis subalaris. Taxonomy (NCBI): domain Eukaryota; kingdom Metazoa; phylum Chordata; class Aves; order Passeriformes; family Ptilonorhynchidae; genus Amblyornis; species Amblyornis subalaris. The sequence goes on from JACAXG010000051.1 coordinate 4,689,839, forward strand.
GTATTCAGGCATCTTCCTCTTGCCCAGATTTCAAGAACAATAATGGATTTAAGCTGCCTTACTTTTCACACCAGTTTTCTAAATTTAGCTGTTACTACTTTCTTTCCTCCTGAACTCTGGCTTTGACTCCCTGGAGAGGCAGAGAAGACCACTTCCTCCTCCACAGCTGGGAAAGCTGCTCCCAAGGGATAGAAAGGGTGAAGGATCACAATCAAATGCTCCAAAAGATGCACCAAATATGGCACTATGCTGTAGTGAAGGGTTAAAGGCATGTATATTTATTTTGTTGGCAAGGTGAACACTCACTAACTTTCCTGGACAGTGGGAAAGAGCACCTCATTAAAGCAATATGAGCGCATTGGACCCATATAGGGAAACAGCAAAACCCTCTGTCGGTTATGTGTGTGTTGGGGGCTGTATTCCAGTTATTGCCCCTGCAGCCTGGGATTATCAATGAAAATTTGGGAAAACATTACCATGGTAAACCTCAGGGTGTTACTCCAAGAGCTAGATGAGAAGCACAGTGAGTGGTAGCTAACTGGTGGTTCCTGCTGTGCTGGTACGAGTCTTTCATTAGTAGTTTATTGTCACTTCTCAGAATAATACCTATGTTTTCCTTACCTTTTCCCTGAACTGCTGACAGCTGCCATAGCAGCTGGCCATTTACTCATGCATTCATTCATTCATTCATCCACAACAACAACAAAAAAACCCGAAACACAAAAAACAAACCAGCTTAAAACACAGTAAAAGGTTAACTCGCTTCTCTTTCCAGTATTCCTACAACCACAGTTCTCCCTAGTGGAGGCCCAGGATACAGCAAGGCTTCCTAGGCAGTCTCCTAGTTCAGTTTTGCTCCTGGCCTCATTACAGCGCAAGGGCCTCCCGGGGTCATGCTTCGGCCTTTCCTAAAGGAAAACAGACTTCAGTTCAAACCTTTAGAGACACTCATCTCTCCTCAAAAACACAGCAAAACTGAGCTGCCAGATTACAATGATGATCTGACTCACTAGGGTGGCATACAGATGGCAAGCTTCATAGCCATTCAAAAACTACTGATTTAATTAAGCCTCTAATGGAGATCCTGTCTAATGAATTCTCAGCAGATTCTCCCTTAAATCTTGTCTTTTATATATGTTCAGTCCCTTGAGTAGAGGTCTAATAATTAAAAAAACTTTTAAAAGACTACACGGCTCAATCTCATATTTTCACTTAATATCTAACTAAAGAATTAAAAAAAAATCCATGAACGTATAATCAGAAAGATAAAGATTATCCTCCAGTTCTTCTTCATTAAGTTCTTCCTCCTTTTCAGGGCTGGAGCAAACTAATTTTCAGCACTACTCTATTGAATATAAGCAAGTGGTGGTGAAATGAAGAATGACTACTAAGACATGGCCCTGTATTTTTTGAGGCYAGCTGTACAAGGAAAATGGGGAACAGACCAACTTAAGGACAAGTACAAGTCATAACAGGAAATTCTCATCTAACTTAGCAAATTAGTTAAAGTACCCAAATAACAGAAAATACGGAATTTGAATATCTGGCTAGATACTTAGAAATGCTTCACATAGTCTAGTGCATTAAGCTAATGCTACATTCTGTCTTTATTGGGTAATAGTAGGTTTGTCAAGTACCTTGCAAAAGACTGTTATTCCCATAGAATTAAACATTATTTCAAAGACTTCATTCAAAATTAGATATCAGTATATATAAGTTTGAAACTTTGTTATCAATGCAAGTAGCTGTCACATTAATCTGCTTTGCTATTGCAATACAAAGTTGAAGGGAGGGCAAATGCATACTTCATATACCATATACCCTCCAAATACGTACATTTTGTAGCAAATAATCTTGACTGCTCCAAATATATTCCTCTGTTTCCTCTGGTTAGAAGGATGAACAATGGCATATGAATAGTCCACAGGAAAAAATCTGACAAACTGGTTCCACTCATCACAGTCCAAATATAATCAGAATCTTTCTGGAATTCTCCAGAATTGAATTCTAGAGATTTTCCTTTCCAAAGGTAATTATTTAAAGAAATACCAGCAGCTTCCAACAATGTAAGACATGCATTTTAGCTGCTACAACTACTTTTGACAACCCCTGAACATCACTTCCATGATATAAAGCCACATTAATACATTATATGAGATATAGCAAGTTGTGTAAGTCTGTCCTAAGAGATCCTGAGACATGCTGGGATTTTCCTCGAAAATGAGAAACTTTGGTCAGTAATTCATGTTAGTTGGACTAGAATGGCATTCCCTTTGTTTACTTTAATTAAGAAAAATCTATAGCTTCTAGATCCAGACCTAGCCAAAATCTCAGGCAGTTTGTCTTCAGGAGTCAGTATCCCATCATGCTGGTTTCAAGAAGACATTTTCTTCCTACAGAGAAGTAACTTTTCCAAAATTTCAGTGGAATGAACTCTTTCCCAGGGTCTGGTAAGTTGGCCAGTAATTTTCTGCTTTTTCAAGATGACTGATTGTTGTAGAGACCATGGGAGTTGGGAAGTAGGGGGAAGCTCCTTTTTACTCTTACATACACATTTCAAATACTTAGTTTATTAGAAGTTCCCTCACCTTTTATGGGTATTTCCCACTTCCAAGGGCACAGAATTGGGCTAGGGAGAGCTAACAGGGTAACTCCTATTCAGCCATGTCACTTCCTGAGCCATGCCTTACTGCTAATGCCTCTGGGTGATTTTTTCTCTTCCAGTCCCAGCTGACTTGTGATTTCTAGCTCTTTTATTAACATTAGCACTTCCAAAGTTAGCCATGTCATATAGACAAAGAAAGCCTTTAAAATAATAAATAAAAACCTTGTAAACGCTTAACTCTTGAAAGACATGCCTAAAAATGAGTACTCATCTCAGAGATTCAGTAAAATACAAATACAAAGTCTGTGTTCAACTGAAGACTTCTAATTACTGCCCCTCTTATTCTCTTTGCAAGGACGTGCCCAAGCCTGCTATTGTATGCCTGGGACAGTGTCTTTCTCTGTAGTTACACAATGTATTAAAAACCAAGTAAATCACATCTTGGTTCAGCACACTTTAAAGAAAATAAATTAGGAACAAACAAGCCCAGGGACTTCTCTTTTGGGGGTGGGGAGGGTGAGTGGTCGAGGGGAAGGAGCTTAAAAATTATTACCACCGCAAATAATTTACTAGCATAGTTGGAGGCTATCGGAACTGATTGCTCTGTCTAGGAAACTCTTAATTAGAGCCGTGCTGCAGGAATTCGCAGGGGTTCTGCCGCTGCCGGCTCCTCCCTGGGGTTTCCTCTCGCCGCCCCGCTCCCGCCAGCCGCTTTGCGGTGCCCCCCGGCACCGGCGAGCCCGGGAGGGAGGAGCAGCTCCACTCCACATGTCTGCCCGCTCTTATCAAGTTCTGCTCTAAGGGCAGGGGAGTGAGTGACTGGGGTGGCGGGGCGCGGAGGAGGAAGGCAGCGGGCCAGGCGGGGCGGCCGCAGCTGCTTCCCGCGCCTGACAGCTGCGGGCACGGCGCGGAGCGGCCGCACCGCCCCGGCTCGCCGGGAGGGAGGCAGGGAAGCCCAGCCCTCGTCCTGACGGCACATGGCAGCGGAGTGCTCGGCTGCCGCGCAGGTTAAGTAGGGCCGGGCTCTGGCCAGCGCACCGAGGCTCTCTAGGTCCGCCGCGTTACCGCAGGGATTAAAATGCAGCTGGCTGCCTGCTTCTTTTTGGGCTGCGGCATATTCTTAGCTTCAGGATACAACTCCTTCAGTAAGAGCATGGAGACGATAGGCAAGAAGCAGTACCAGGTTCAGCACGGGTCGTGCAGCTACACCTTCCTTCTGCCCGAGGCGGACAACTGCCGGTCCTCGACTCCGTACGTGTCCAACGCGGTGCAAAGGGATGCGCCTCTGGACTATGATGATTCAGTTCAAAGACTGCAGCTACTTGAGAACATCATGGAAAACAACACTCAGTGGCTAATGAAGGTAGGGTAATATAATTTCTATCCTAGAAACTTAATATCCTGTTATCTGTTTCAGTGTGTTTTTTTTTCTCTTGAACAGTTTCTAAATTCACAGAGTGCATTGTCTAAACTAAATTTCTGAATTATCTTCCAATCAAAAAGTTGTTTTGAAGTCTGGGAACATAATTTTAAGTAGAAACGAACAGTGAACTGCACAGTTCTGCAGAGATCGTGCTTTAAAGTTTGTCATTACCTTTGAGTTGCTTGGATAAATAGGAATTACATACACAGACGGACCACGGGCATGTCTGAAGTTTCTGACATGAGAGAACCAGCTACTGATTTATAATTAACTGGCAAGGGCTATGTTAGCTCTATTTAAAGAATACAGAATGCACCTTTATCCAAGGCATGTCTGAAAAATGTTATCTGAAATGTGATTTCAAAACTTGGATGCAGAAATTATCCAATAAGCCCCACTGATAAAGAACTGTTCGAGCAAGGACTGCAACCCAGACTTTAAGTGAAATTAGCCTTGTGAAGTGATGGAATTTCAAGAAAATTCATTAGCGGATATCCTATGCATCCTGTAACATTTCCACTCAAMCATACAATATTCAAGGGAAAAAAAGTCTGGAAAAGATATTGCAGATACCACAAAGCTTCCTTTAATGCAATTCCATTGGAACTAAAGGAAAATGACAGTTTATTGCCAAAGTGGCAATATTTGTAACATCATACCTGAAAGAGTAGGAAAAAATTTTGCAGCATTTATTCTCAATATTACTGGAGAATAAACCTGATCAGTATTTCACATTTTTATAGAAACTCATTTGATTCAAAATACTATGCAGTTCAACAGATTTTGAGTTAAAAAACCTTTATTTCACTACTTCCTGGAAAAGTGTGATAGTATAGTCTAATTGCATAGTAAATTTATGAGCATTTATGCTTTGTACCAAGATGCCTATCTTCTAAGCAGTAAATATTTTGAGGACTTGGCATTGTATTTCAAATAAGTGTTCCAGTGATGCCATAACAGTTTCATCATAGCGAAAGAAATCTGTGTTGCAAATTGAGAGAATTCAGTTTTCTACAATGAATAGCCATTTCATACATGGTTATAAAATAATTTTGCACTAGGGTTCACTTCTCTCATCAGTTACAAAGTTGCAGAACTACTGCAACCAATGAAACCTGCAGGCAAATTCGTGAGTGTTAAAAAAAGAAGTCACATTCCAAAACAAACAGCGCAGGGTTTTCATCAATGAGCCTTGAAGCTTAAATCCAAAATGCATACACTTGAAGGCTCCAGTGTGGAATTCTAAATCTCTGTTTACAGGTTTAGGATGCTTAATTTAGACACACAAATAATATCAGTTGAGTAGTTTTTGGTTTTTTTAAACAGGGAAACTTATTTTCCTCCACTTACTTACCTTTCTACTTATTAATTTACAATGCTCACTATTGTAATGTTAAGACCAACACTAACAGATGTGCAATGCAGGATGAAAAACATACAAAGTAATCTATCCAGCTGTTAAGCAATTTCCTAACATAAATAGTAAAATCACAGACTTCAGTCCTAAATGCCACTTAAGTAGGCAAACACAGTATCATAAGTGGCATCAGGTAAACAGAAACCAGTAAGCAAATTCCAGCATCCTTATTTAGTAAAAACTATGCTTTTTCCTGTCAGTCCCTGGGAAATCAGTGCCAAGAGGAATAGGATAAGTATCTCTAACCCGTTCTTTGGGGGATCAAAAGACAGATTCTGATTTACAAGACAGAGAAATGTTTCTTGTATTTGAGCAAAGACCTCCAAATAAGATGCTTTAGAATAGCCTGATTTTTTTTCTAGGTCTTCCACAGCTAAATATCCTGTAAAATATGTGCTGTTTGCCTTTTTACTATTTTAACACCTGCTCTTTATGTCATCTGTTTTGCTCACAAAGACCCTTCAACAAAAAGTAGCTTTTCCTCAGATTTACTTTGCTMGAGACACCTGGTCTGCAAGTGAGGATGAAAAGCAAACAATAACCTTTAAAGTTGCTTAAAAGTTTACTTGTTTTTTTTAAGGTCACTAATACATATCCCTAGGTTCGTATTTCAACCTCCCAAAATATAATGCAAGATCATTCAAGGCGGGGCAAAAAAATTGTGTTTGTTTAATTTTTTTAGTGTATTGAAGGTGTAATACAAGATTGCTTTTAAAAATAACCTGACATTTAGCTTCTCAGCAATTGCACAGAAACCTTCATTAGGTCTTGCTCTTTAAAAGTTATTTTTGTTCATTTAAGAGGTAGAACCTTTTTTGTTTTAAAGTTGTGTAAAAAATACATTACAAACTTCTAGTTTGAATTAACCTTTAAACATTTTTCCTGAAGTATTCCACATCCCCAAACATTTTTACACACCTCCCCCTCTCCTGCCTTTAATCCATCAACTAAAGGAAATGTTCTGTTTCTGAATGAACCCTGGGCTGTATGAATGGAACAGCATGGGAAGTGTGCGCTTCATCTGCTTAATGGACAAACACAATGGGAAGAAAATGAGTTAGATACGTCCAGGTTCTTTTCTGATCTGCTCCTGCATAGGAAACAGAAGACTTTTTTCTACAGCTACTACAAATTGCTTCTTCATGAAAACACATTTTTTTTTTTAATTTGAACTTTAATAATGCATTATGCCACTACTGTACATGCCATACATAAAACTGGAGAATGTCTTTTGAAAAGAAGATTATGTTTAAGCATTCAGATGACATACTAGAACAAACCACTATTCCACCTAATCCAGTGTTTAGCAGTAAGCCAGTAAGTGATACTGCGAAGCAAAGACCAAAACCCTAGATCAGCTGTGCAGCAATATACCTGAAATGAACTTTCCTCTTTGATTTTCCCTACCTTGGGGTCAATTTGTATACTGAAGTGTAAGACTATTTTCTAATGTGTGTGTGAGCAGGGAGAATAAAACTCTCAATAATAAAATTTTCAATTAACTTGAGAGGATAGCAGTTTGGTATGCAGCTGAGATACAACACTGGAAATTTTAAATATAGACATATATGCTGGCTATTATACTTTGGAACTTTTTATATAAAACACCAGGTTTTCGGATGTTCCTAAAAGTCAGGCAATCCCTAAAGTTCAACAATGAAACAACTTTCTATCTGAATAAGTGGCAGCTTTACCATTTGGATCATGGCACTTGTACTCAAGGAACGGCATTTTTTCAGGTATTAAGACATTGAAATAACTGAATGCTGACTTGAATTTGCTTCTTATTGTATTCACTAGATCTCATCGCTCAGGAGAGGTGACTGTCCAAAGCAATAGTTTAAAGAAACAGGTCATATTTTCTTAGTCTTTCCTGTTACAAACAGCTGAAAACAGTGTATGATCAAATTGATTATAGCATCTGGAATATAGGTAATTTATTTGTAGTTTATCAGCAGATCAAAAGACTAGAAAATAAAAGTCTGTGTCAGGAGTCAACATTTAAACCTAAGACCAAAACTTCATCCTGAACCATCCCAGCAGACTAGGAGGGCGATGCACTGCTGATAGAAATGCAGTATCTTTGGATACTCTGAACTGATATTCATTTTCCCTTGTCTTGATACCCTGAAAGCTAAAAACATTTTGTCGCTTTGAAACATGTTTCTTCCTGGAAGSACAACAAAATCAGATTTTTTAATATGTACAAGAATGAATGCTTATAATTTTTGATGAGTAATTACCAATGAAAGGTTATAATTATTGTTGTACTGAATGTCATTTGTCAAATACAAAAAGATACTCTGACATGCTGTTGTCCAAAGCCATTTGCACACAATGGATAAGGACAAATATATTGTACAGTGTTGAATTTTGAAGTATGCAAGAGATGATTCTGACTCTGAATCCTGCATTCCTTTCTTAAGTAATGCATCTGTTTTTACTTACTGTGAAAAGTGCTTGTTTCTGTCCATCAACGATATATTTGCTAAGCAAAAGAACACTGGCAGGACTCAAAAGAAAATCCTTTCTTACTTTCAGATTAGTATGTTACCAGATAAAGTTTCCACACTACTCTGGATGATATAATTACGCAGTTTGTTGTAGTACCTCTTGTAGGTAAATTTCAGTGAAAGGATTTGAAATGACACTGTTGCACGTGTTTAAAAACTATGTTGTTGAGACCATTTCTGCATCATTCTGTAAATACCAAGTCAGTGATACAGGTATAAAATTGTACAAGATCAACAAAGAAGAAGAGATTTTCTTGTACAGATCTACAAGACAAAATTGAAATACACAATTCACGTTCTCCAATATGCTATTAGTGAAAAATACGATAAACAGTGGCTTGTTTTACAGAACCAGTCTCTTGCTAGCATTCAAGATATATTTTCCTGTGCCTTGTTTGTTATTAACATGATCATAAACTTGTCATCTTTGACTGGCCCAAACAGCAAATTGGGAGATTTTCTCCATCAATTATCAACATCAAGTGCTTAATTTCCCTTTGCTTTTCTTTCTTCACGTGTAAATACAGGAAATGAGCTTGAAGATGCTTGAATTGCCAATTTCCAGTCCTTTTTATTTGCATAGCCACTTAACATAAAATTTAACAGCATAATCTTTAGAATATCTTAATCCTTTGGCAGAGGGACTGAAGTTCAGAATGGTGTTTCTTTTGCAGACAATTATTGTTACTGCTTCTTTTTTCTTGTTAATTATGAAAAAATTCAATAATGTATATCTCAATTTACCAAGTAAAACAATATCATTTGCTTGATTCCTAAGCTATCATGTATGTATGTATTGCTTAGAATGGAATTTACCCTAGAAGACATAGATACCCATTTCTAACCTTCAAAATATGACAACTAGTATATTTAGTGACTGTATAATACTGTCCTTTACATACTACATTATTTGCTTTTGAAAATGTACCATATTCTTTGATTTACAATACTAAGCAGCTTAGTTAACCACTAGTTCTTTAATAACTTTTTACATACTTTAATGCAAGAACCTCCTGTTGCATCTGTTGTTTCATGGACTTTTACACAGCTTTGGCAGAAAGCCAGGGTGGGGGCAAATAAGATGATCTTCCCCACCGTTATTATTATTATAGGGCTAGACATGCAAAATGCTGCCAAGTGATTTAGAAGACACATTGTTGTATCTTACATTAGTATCTACAACAGAGAGGTGCCACTCTTGGGTCTTTGGAACTTCGCAAACCCAGAGTTTCATCAGGTGCCTATCTGTATTAATTAGCTACCTAGAGTAAGTCCAATCAGCCTCTTCAGCCTGAAAGAAACAAATAGAGGAATGAAAAAATTAACAGAAATCCCCCTTGAAGAGGCAGATTTATCCACATTGCTGAAGAAGTTACAAAAGCTAGCATGCTGCATGGTTCTCATCCTGACATACTATATTAGCACTGAACTTTGTAAGCCTCAGAATCCAGCGACAATAGGTAGAAGTTAGAACTGCGAACTAGACTGCAAATATTATATGAATCTAGAGATAAGCATTATGCTTCCCACCTGTTAAAAAACAGCTTGGGTACAAGAGTTAAATCAGGATTGACGGCTTTTCTGTAAGACTTTGGTGTCTTCCTATTCCCACACCCTGACAGAATCACAGAATCACAGACTGGTTTGGCTTGGAAGGGATCATCAAAGATCATCTAGTTCCCACCCCTCTGCTGTGGGCAGGGGCATCTTCCACTAGATCAGGTTGCTCAAAACCCTATCCAGCCTGACCTTGAACATTTCCAGGGATGGGGCATCCACAACTTCTTGAGGCAGCCTGTTTCAGTGTGTCACCACTCTTAACACTTTACCATAAAAAAAAAAATAAATTTCCTGGAACAGAAGATGCAAGTTGTACTTCAGAGAAAAATGGTTCTAGCATCTAGTTAACAATAAGATACTAATGGGAGCCTTAAGGATACCTGTCCAGACTGCATAAGGGTAAATGGGAGAAGACGGCTCTTGAAAAAAAGAATTTCATGTATATACAAGTACCTGAAACAAGGATGTCACACACAGAAAATATTTTGGTAGCCCAAATGCACCTAGGAAATATCTCACTGGCAATAACAGCTAAACCAATGAGAAAACAATGTGTCAGTAGACCATAAGTATCAGTAGATCCTTCAAGAAAAGGAGAGTTCCTATGCCACTGAATAAGAAGTTTCAGAAAAAAGCACTGACAATTTTATCTGCCATTTTATTATTTGAATTTCTCAGACTAGYGAAATATAAACTACAGGTGGGAAAATAATAGGAACCTCAGATAATTTAAAAAGACAAAGCATTTCGGGAGAAAAAAGGTATAGCACAGTAATTTCATTCCTACAAATGCTTTAAAGATATGGCACATTACACAGCATTAAACCAAGTAACCTAACATACAGAGTAAGTTAAAATGTGCTTTACAACTGGAAATACTGTTATCATTTCATTTCCTTGAACAGACATATTTCTAGGAAATGGGGCAGAGGAAAAAAGAATTTTATTTCTTCTCTAGTGAGAATAAAAGAAATACTTTTTGGTGAACCTGATATCTGTTCCAAGTAAACCAAGCTCAGAGGAGATGTTAAAGAATTCTTCAGGTTACAAAATCCAGATCTATGTTTTGTATGAAAAAAATCCCACACCTAGATAGTTCTGCAAACACTCACTGTGTCAGTTTTTAAGCTGCCTAGGAAAAGATATTTCTACTCCTTAAAAGCTTTTTAAAAAAAAATTCTTACTGTGTTCCAAGTAATTACTGAAAATCCTGTTAGTTTTTATCTGTTTGTGGAACAGGTTAACCCTAAAATTAAGATGTTGTTTACAAAGCTCAGCAAATGTATCCTGCAATTTGTATGATTAAATGATATCTATCTGTTCTCTTTCCAATTTCCAGCACATTATGGGCTGCTCTGAAGAGAGAGAGCAGGAAGCTACAGGAACTTTTCCGCTGTCTTTACAAAGCTTTATCAGTTTAACTAACAATCTTCCAGGAGCCTACTAAGGTCATAAAAACATCTTGCTGCTAAAAAGAGAAGGCTGATAGAATACGCAACCCTTTCTCTGTTAATAAAAGTATGGATTGAAATCTGCTATTCTTCACAGCTACACTATTCATAGAAGCTGTAAGGAAACATTTTCCTCTCTAGATGAGCAAATACTTCAGAATTCTTAGATGGCAGCAACCTTTTTTCCAATTCAGCTGTCTTTGGAGGTTTCTTGTTAAATCCAAGCAACATGTAAGTGTCCTAGCTTTGCTCAAACTCCCTTTAATACTGTAGGGAAAAAAATGTCTATATAGTTTTTTACTTGTGTTCAGGTCTCAAGCATCATGACAGAGTTTTAAAATAAAAACGCTAACTATACAGAGTTCCCGTACCTGTGGGGAAGAACATACCAAATTTTTATCATTGATTTGGCTCAGGTATTAAAATCAATGTGTTGTGGTAACACAACTGAGAGCTTAACACACGATTCTATTGAATAGCGAGTTACAACAACTTTAAGTTTCCAGAAGGAKGGAAAAAAATTGATTCATTACAGTTCTCTCAATATTAGCAACTGAAATTCTTTTAATAGGCATTCAGTTTTTAGACTATGTAGTACTTTTCAGTAATATAATTATCAAGAGATTGAAACTAGCTATGTGCATTTCAAAAGCTGTACTAAAGCATTGATGAGGACCAGAGTAGTTCAGTATAAAATCAAAACTATCATATTAGAGCATTCCAGTGTGGTACAGCATAAATATTCATACAACTGCCATAATTTGCATACTTTAGAAGCAATGTTTTAGTATGTTTTTTGAATAAACTGTTTGTCAAAACCACATGAAAACACACTAGGCAAACATTTGATCTTCATCACTCCACTTAAAAGAACTTTTTGACAGGGAGAAAATCTAAAAGTTCTCATCTTTGAAGAAACTAATTGTATCCATTTAAAAACAGTAGAATCTTCTGAAAATCTCTAGTATAAAAATGACTGAGCAGTGTATTAAGTCCTGTCCAAACAACAGCTCTGCAGACCTGTTCATTCTCACGCTGCAGGCATTAAGAGTCATTCACCTCCTGCACTCACGGTATCAGCTTCATCGCTATGCTTGCTTTTTGGTTCAGGCCTGCACCTGATGTGCGTGATCCTGGAAGGAAAAAGCCTCTTTGTTCCATTCTGTCAGGGTGTGGGAATGGGGAGACACCCAGCTCAGTGGAAAGGACATTTCCTGGGCAATAGCCATAGCCCCCATAGTAGCTCCCCTCCACATGATGTGACATCTGTGTGCCGCAGGGCTGCTGCTCATCATGTGACCTGATGTACAGACTGACACTGAGGTACCTGAGTAAGCGGAGAGGTTTAATTTTGATCTCTGGCACCTAAAAATCATTTTAGTTTTGTCTTCCTTGACAGAACTTGTAGATATCATACTATGACACTTTATATACTTGCTTTAGGTCTTTTCCCATGAACTACGTTATGTTCTGTGCAACAATTTTCCTCATTTTCCATTTACAGGGTTAACTATGTGCAAGATACTAGTTCAAACCCACACTTTCAGAGTGAAATATAAACCAGCACTTTAAGGAGAATGTGCCAATCAGTCAAGAAGCAATAGCCTCATTTTTCCAGGGTGTCAGCTGACAATCTCGGCTGTGAAGTGTTAACATTCAAACACCAGAAAGCTGCAGATCAAGACTGAAATACACATAGTAATGGAAAACACACTTGCCATACTTTCCTGTTGCATTAACAAATACCCTGCTCATTCAGATGGTTTTCTTACTCAAGAAAATTCCCTGGTGAAGACTTAATGAAAAAAATTTCCATTTTTTTGCTTTTCTTTTCAGAAAGATTTTTTGTAAACAGGGTAATTCAACTATTCAAATGGAACACTAGTTTCGAGTTTCTTAATACAACGTAAAAAAAATGGATAAAGAAGGCAAAAGACAGCTTAAGTGAATAAGTAAAAAAGACAAAAATCTTGTGGATTTCTGCTTCTAAGGAATTGACTTTAAAAACCACTAGGCTTCCTTGCATGAGGTCTGAACTTTGACCATATTAACAATCCCTGTGTTTTCACTTATGTTAAACTGTCATCCTGATGCCAGATTTTCTGTCAGATATAATGTTTGCCTATAAAGTAATAGTAAATTAAAAAACCCTATCGTAACTGCTACTGCCTTACTGGGAATGTTTTCTGAAAACTATTCTGACATGATAAAACAAAGTTCAAATAACTAGAAAGTAAGCCCCTAGCCCTTAGAAATAGTATAAAGTGCAACAAATATAAACAATTTGACCCCGTTGAAATCTTAGCACATACAAGCAAGGATTCTGACAAGTACAGTTTACCAGCTAGGGAAGAAAGTTTAAATATCGTTAATAATACCATATTTTTTTTGCACTGACACATAAGTTTATTTGACTTGAATCTAGATAAAACTTAGCCATGTCTTGAGTTCAGCTTCTTTGTTATGGTAAACTTTATTATTTTAGAAAGGCTCTGAGGACAACATACAAAAACCTAGCTCTGCTCTAAACAAGTAGAAAAATTCCCACAGACTTCTTAGTGAAAGTAAAAAATACTGAAAAAGTATTTGAAGTTGAAAATGGAGTAGACCAGTAAATCAGATGTGTCCTTTAAGGCTTATTTCATGTGAACTACCTCTAAGTAAGTACGGATGCTACTGGAATAGCAAAAAGAGTAATAATTTTCATCACAAGGAAATAAACATTTTCCTTTTCTTGTCCCTCTCAAGTCTGTGTGGGAGTAACATCTCCCAGGAGTCTCATCCAGTCAAGTCCTTTGCACTCACCATTTTCCTCAGTGAATTTTCTTCCAACTTCACAATGTTTTTTAAACTTCAAGCAAACTAGAATTCATTCCCTCAGCTGGCTTTAAGATCAGCCTTCTAGTCCCCTTTTGCATCTCATTGTCATTAAGAATTCCTATCCCTGACACATCTACTTTTAAAATTCTGCTCACAGAGATTAATTTCTTTTTTTTTTACTTCTCTTAAAGCTATGCAGCTTCCTGGCTGTCCCTTTCCTCTATATTCCTTCTCATTCAGATTTCTCAGTTCCGGATTCTTTTGTTCTCATCACTGAATTTGTTTTTAATCTTCTGTACATACTTTCCTGAGTACTCACAAAATCATAGAATGGTTTGGGTTGGAAGGGACCTATAAGGTTATCTAGTTTCAACTCCCTGCTGTAGGCAGGGACACCGTCCACTAGACCAGGTTACTCAGAGCTCCATGCAGCCTGGCCTTGAACACTTCCAGGGATGGGGCGTCCACAACTTCCCTGGGCAACCTGTTCCAGTGCTTCACCACCCTCACAGTAAAGAATTTCTACCTAATATCTAATCTAAACCTACCCTCCGTCATCTTAAGGCCATTCCCTCTTGTCCTGTCACTACATGCCTGTGTGAAAAAGCCCCTCTCCAGCCTTCTTGTAAGCCTCTTTAGGTACTGGAAGCCTCCTCTAAGGTCTCCCAGAACCTTCTCTTCTCCAGACTAGAAAATCCCAATTCTCTTAACCCGTCTTCACAGAACCATCCATCCCAGCCATGGGATCATTTTGGCCTTCCTCTGGACCCATTCAAATCCCTTCTTATGCTGGGGGACCCAGAGCTGGATGCACCACTAGTCCAGGTGGGGTCTCACCAGAGCAGAGGAGCAGAATTCCCTCCTTTGCCCTGCTGGCCATGCTGCTTTGGATAGAGCCCAGGACACGTTTGGCTTTCTGGGCTGCAAGTGCACATTGCCAGCTCTTGTCCATCCTCTCCTCCACCATCACCCCCAAGTCCTCATCAGAGCTGATCTCAATCCCTTCAATGCCCAGCCTTATGGGCTGTGCTTATGCTTGGGATTGCCCTGACCCAGGTTCAAGACCTTGCACTTGGCCTTCTTGAAATTTATGAAGTTTGCACAGGGCCATCGCTCAAATCTAAGACAGACAGGTGCATATAGCATCATGTCATTGTACTTTCTCCATTGCTAATATGCTTACTCATCTTGACAGCAGAGCTTTGCATCGAACAGTCTCTGGAAAGCGTATTTAAAAGTTTCCCTCCTCAGTGGCCCTTCCTGTCAGATCTTGACAGATGGGGAACAGTGTCCTCTCATAAAATATCCATCCTATAAAGTATACCTTTAGTTCTCAGCCATTTTTTCTGAGAGTTCCCCCTTTTCTCTTATGGTTAATGCCAATAGCATCATTTGTTTTGAGAGGATCTGGCTTCAGTTTCTGGTCTTCATAGAAGGGCACCAACTGGCAGCTCCTGGAGTCAGGCTTTCAGGAGCATTGACTTGAGCTCAGCTCAAGAGGTGACTTTCCAGCACTGCCTGAGTACTCAGGGGGTACCAGAGACAAGGAAATTTTGGAAGCAATAGACAGAAAGACTTGTCATTTTGTTTCTGTTCCAAAAAACTAAACTGCCTGCTTTTAGATGGATAATTCCAGCTATTGAGGTAAAAATCAAGTATTTTTAATCAGGATTACRTAATTTAATTTTTTTTTCTGCATCACATTTTGTTTCTGCAATATGCTGTCTGTATGTTCTGATGCTCCTTCCAAATATTTGTGTTTGTCCACTCTTAACATAGTAGCTTCCTGTTTTATCTTTCAAGCATGGAATTCCTCAGAAGCTTTTGCATTAAAGACTCTCAACTGGGCTAATGGAACAGCACAGAGAAATAAATAAGTAGCATTTGACAAGAACATATAAGGATGCCCATTTTTTTAACTAAGCGTAGGTGACCACCTGAGCTTTTTTTTATTTATGGCAGCCCTTAGTGCTTTCTGTAGTCACAGTTAGGCCCATTTTGGTTTTTGGGTCTTGCTTCCCCCACCCAGTGTTTTGGAAACCTTGGGGAAGTTCTCTGATAGGTTTGGTCCAGCAAGTGAGGAATTTTCAGGCTGGTGATGTAAATGTAGCAGCTCTCCAGACACCCCACCTCCCCCGTCCATCTAGCATATTATCAATGAAAACAGTAGTGACAAAGATGCAGCACATCTTAAAAAAAGAGCTACAGTACTTGAGCAGAAATTACTTCCACCCCCCTTCAAAATCAGWGAATGGGGTCTTAGTAAAGAAATTCAGTCCTTCAAAACTGAAATCAGCAGCTGACATATGCTTCCCCAAAGTCTTGAGCATGCAAAATTTGTCAAGCCTTCAGCTCAAACGACTGGTTGTCACTTGGTAGAAACATCATTGATGCTTCTTCTACAAGAAAAAGATCTTATAAAAGCTCCATAAACTATATTTAGATGCCAGTATGTTGCAAAGTCTAAGAACTATTAAAAATACTTTCAGTTTCTTTAATCTGTGAAGCTTAAAAAAAAATCTAATTTTTGTCATGCTTAAAGATGCTCTGTGAATACAGCTTTGAAACAGGAGACACCCAGTTTTATAGCTTACAAAAGGGACTAATTGTGTTCCATAACTTCCTAACTAGTTTGATCCTTGAACTCCAAATCATTCTTCCTTCTGGTTGGAAATGGAATGCAAGATGACTGCTTCCCTAGAAAGCAATGCTGAGAATGAACTGTAAATGCCTAGCTCTTTTTCACTTCCCCAATAACACGTTTTGAAAAGTGCAATTTGGTTCATATTTCTTCAAAAACCTGCACTCTGATTTGCTTCACCACAYCATGAGCTACTCTCTGAAATAGGCTGTCCCATTGAAAGAGGAGTTAATAAAAACCACTTGATATTGTAAGTTTATTTGTATTTATTGAGATAAAAAAGATAAATGGTTTTACCTGTGACAGATATATTTGCTAAATATCTTGTAAAGTTTATGAGGCTACATAGACAATGTTTTTCATAAAAATGTCATAAGTACCCCCACCAACATATCTGATAGTAAGTTTATTTCAGCTGCCTATTACTCAGTGGAATGGAAAAAAATACACAAATGGGAAAGGATTATTGAGATCTGGGATAGCAAGTGTTTATTCAGATGTCATCTTTGTAGGGCAGAATCTCATCCTTACACTGGTCTGGTAAGGTCCTGATTCCCTGGTGGTAGTGTGTAAGTCCAAAATCTGACTGAAAACATGCAGGCTTGTCTCCAAAAAGTTTGAATATTCAATTTGTGAAATTATAGCCCAATGCCATAACCTAGTATTTAAAAATTAAATATTGATTAGCAATATTTCCTATAGTGTTTATAAATAAGGAATCCTTATTTTGAATATTGATGGCTTTTTTTGCATATAACAAAAAATATTTATATGCATTTCAGTGAATGGCAGAAGCATCACTGGCTTCTTGTCTTCCTGGCTTCAGTGCTACTGAAGTTCGGCAAAATGCCATTCATGACTCACACTATTTATTTATTTATTCTTTATTTTTAGACTAATGGGAACTTTATGAATTCCTTCCCTGATTTCTAAGAGAAATACCACTTAGCCATGATCTTGAAAAATGGTGATTCAGAATCTTAAATTACTGCCTTAATGAATAGCCTTAACTCTTAATGAGTATGATTAATCACCAAATAACTGATTCTAATTTTTAACATACTGTTGTTAAATTTTGGTTTTTTTAAATTATTTTCTTACCTATATAGAAATTTACACTGTTAAATGGTTCGTCAAGTTGACTGTTTAGTTTCTATTAACAGCGTTTTTTGAAAGGAATATTTTTCGTTTGCAGTTTAATGTACAACTCCCAAAAATGCACCATAGAAAGTATATGCATCATATATAGTATAAAGAACCCATGTCATCCTCCAAATGACAAAACGCATGTGTAGGTAAGAAAGCAGTAGTGTAGTATCATACATACAAAACAAGCTCGGTGTCTGGGATGGTGGGAGCTCAACTCTACAATAGCCTTTGAGAGTGTTTCAGCTGTCAAAGTCTCTTCCCTTTTCCTATGTGCTCCCTTGCTTTTTCTACATCATCCCTTGGTTTGTAACGTTCGTAGTTAGTTCAAAACATACAGCAGAAAGCACCATCACTGTACTGTAATAACTTTTAGAATTAGGTACAAAATACTTCCATTCAACAACACAGATTGAAAGTCATTCTTCCTAAGTATTTGCATAGACAATGAAGACATTTCTGCATCTTGTTTCATGTTATATAAATGAAAATGTAGTTTTTATTCAAGTAGAGTTTTGCCAGTAAAGGAGGGGGGGAATTTTTTTCTTCTGCTAGCAAGTGCGAAGCATAACAGCTTCCTCTAAGTGAAATGTAATCAGACACAAGAATGAGTTGGTAAGCTTTCATTTAGTGCACAAGTGTCACTAATAGAACCATCTCCTGCATGTCATTTACTTTAAAGTCTCTATTTACTATTTTAAGAGTCAACATTTAAACCTTTAGTATTTTATTATACAATTTTAGCTTAAATACTTTCCAGTAAATCCCAGCTCACTTCCAGATAGTATTCATTTATGATGTTACTTTCACCTTTTGTTTGCTGACAGGAAAATGAGATAAGAGAAAAATCTTAGCTGGAGGTCTGGACAGGCAGACATGTTTGATGGGGCATGTAAGAATCTAACAGCACAGAGACATCTCAAGCATTCCCATATACATTCCCAAAAGATTTTTTTCTCTCCCTTGAGAAACGTCTCATAGACTATCGGGACTTCCTGCCCTAGGGAAAAAAAAAAAGAAGAAAAAAAAGGCACAGTTTTAAATGTCTCTTTTTCAAACATGATTCCTTTTTATTTCTGCAGTGTACTGATTTTTTCCAAAAGTTACAAGCTCCTAAAATTGATAAGTTACTTTCAGAAAACATGGAGAAATAAATTATTTTATTAAAAGCTGATTTAAAATAGCTTAAGGTCTGATTGATGGGGATTGATGCAATGCCCTTAAAAATATGTTCCCTTAGGTCTGTCAAGATAAATGACTTTTGGAAAGGGTAGTGATTCTTCTATTTCTATTCTGACTTTAAGCAGTAACAACATTGACAGACTGAAAATAAGTATGAAAAGCTATTTTAAAGAGAACAAAACTGTCTGCAAAATTGAAATTTTTACAGTATTTTGCCTTCATAACACCAACACATTACAGTGATGTGGAAATACAAATACAAGCATGTGTGGAGAGCCTGGCAATATGGTTGCATACATGCACATTAAGCAGCATGTGCAGCATACATATGTAGGTAAAATACTACATATTGCCTGTATGAACTGCTGTGATGAAATTGTGACAGTGTTTTCTTCTTTTTTAAAGACTACATTACATTTCACTCTTATCCATGTCCAGTAGGATCCAAGGTGGCTTACCCCAAATAACCCTTCCTAATGTACAGACTTCAATTATACTACAAATAAACAATTTAAATATTTAGTATTTTAATTGAAAGTTAAGTCTGTTAAAATAGTCTTTGAAAAAACTATATTTTTGTCTTTATATACAAAAATGTATCTGTGAATCAGAAATTTATGGATTTTGTAGCAAACAAAGATGACCTTTTACTGTGCACATTGGCACAGTTTGAAAAAAATGTTCCAAATTGTGGGCTAAATTCTACTTCAGATGACTCATGAAGAAGTCAGACATGGCCACAATCCAAAGAACTCTGCCATTCTGAAAAAAGGGCAGGGCAACTAAGACCAAGCATTACTAGGTTAAATACACCTCAAGACATCTGGAGTACGAGAAGTAGGAAAGTCTCATCTATACTCTGAAAAAGTATTCCCAAAAGAACTGATGAAACTCATCAGCAGTTTTCTTATTTTGCCCTCTTACTAGAACTGAGCAAAACTGATGCTGGATGCTTAAGTACATTTTCCATTTGGCTCACTTTTGTGTGTATAACGAACATCTTGGTCAATAAAATACCAGGATGATGACCACAGGTATTGGAAGGGCTGATTAAAGTCCAATGGTTTAAATTTGCAAAGGTAAGTTCTGAATAAAGCACAGGACATTTTTGTTAGGGATGTGAGAACAGTAATTCACAAAGTTTTTGACAGCTTAATATATGTGTAATGTCTCACTCCTCTGTGGAAGGGAGCACCCAGAACTCCTAGATGTCTGTAGCCAAAAAAGAATGGCAAAAGCCAAAAGGGTTAGAAAGAAAAAAGCTCACAAAATTTTATTAACAGACTACACATTCCGCATGGAAATTGGTATTTGTTTGCCACTATAAAGAGAAACGAGATAGGAGAGGAAAGGGGATCAGTTCTGGGTCCAGCATTGATCCAGCCAATAGTGTGTCCAAGGTCCTGGTAGTGCCACCTGGGCTTTGTAGGGGTACTTTTCTATAGACAAGTTTTCCTCCCCTTGGATTAGGTTACTCACTCTTCATGTAAATAAGTGAGCATGTGCAGCCTGTTCTTCTGGAGCCCTCTGGAAATGGGTTGAGGGTCTCTGAGAGTCTTTTGATGGTCTTGATCCCCCTCTACTGGATTGACTCTCAGTTGACAGTTGATGCCTGATTCTTGACCCCACTTCTGCACATCTGCTGTCCTTCATGTCACCATGGACCACAACACGGAAGTGGGCTCCAGAAAGGTGCTTCCCTACTTTCCTACAGCCCCTCTTTCCAGCCACATCCTCTTCTTACTTGCCCATTTGAATAGCCATCAGTGTTTGAGGCATCACCACACATTAACCCCTTAATGCCCAGGCTTCAGCAATTTGCCAAACACTGTAGCTTCAATGCGTATTTAAAAAGTGCCTAGCTGTAAATGTTGTATTTTCTGTTGCTAGGTTTTCTACTGGATCTACTCCACATTCATAAACCCAAACCAAAAGTTAGAGGAAAATCACTACATATGTGTCATTAGTCAGGCAGTTTTCTCTGTATCTACATTAGATGACTAAGCATGAAATATGTGTTGTAATACAACCTGTTCACAAAGGTTCTATACAGCACTGTATAGAAACTCATGATTAACATTACCTCTCACTGAAAATAAATGTTACAGTTGACAGAATCAGACTATAAACATTAAGAAAATCACCAAACTTTATTTGAAAAGCCTTCTGCAATAACTGACGAATTCTCTAAAATAGAACAAGCATCCAGTACTATTTGTACCATTTATATGGAGTAGCATTTGGCAAAGGAGGGATGTATGTATCCATGTAGCTGTAATGCTGCCAGGAAAATGACTGTTTAATTAGTATAGATTAAACATTTGGCAACAAAGAACAAATGCAAGACATCTTTTATAACTTGAAATAGAAAAAATGGGAAAGTGTCTATAAAATGAACAAATAAGTTGCTGGTTTTTTTGAAAATTCTGTAATATGGACACAAACTATACAATAGCAATCAGGAAGGCTTTTCATTTCACTAAGTATTGATAACCCTTCAGAAAGGATTGATACTATCTGCCAGTGGTTAGAAAACATACTTCTTTTTGTGCATACTCTACATGTTGTCTTTTCTTTCTTGCCAATTTAAAGCTTGTTTAAAAAAAGTCTTGGCTATGTGTTGGAATGTGCTCCAATATTATTGACCTGTCCTTGTTTTTTGGCAACTTAGCTGAAGTATTTTCATCAAATTTTATGATTTTATATGATTTGAAGTAATAAAGCATGACACAGCCCCAAAGCGATGACCTTAGAGAATTTTTTCTCTCTAAAAATGCATCACTATTACAAATCTTAACTGTGAAAGTATTTCAGTTTTCCCAGCTGTTTTTGCAATTTAAGCATACTTTGGGACATGTTTTTTCCCATCTGTGCTTTCACTTTTATATTTATTTTGTTCAAAAATACATGCCAGCCAAATTCTTACACAAAAGATAGATGGTTTAATCAAGAAATCGCAAGAAGAATCACTGAAATGCTACCAACTAACTATTCCTTCATTCAAATATTCCCTCTCCCTTGTATTATCTTTAAGATAGGATTCCTTGATTGACTTATTCTCTCAAAATCAAAATTTCTGAAAGAAGATGCATCACTAATAATCAGCTATTAGGTTTTAACAATTACTTTGTCCAAAATAACAATAATGTAATCAAGGTTAACAGAATTCTTATACCCCCAAAATTATTTGAATTAAAAGGAGATTAAACCATAACTAGCCACGTGGCAAAGGAGAAATCTGGCAAATAATCCCTGTTGCTCCTTCCAAATTTGAGCAAAATATGAAGAAGACAGACATGTTGTTCAAACCAAACTGCCAAGCTTCCCAACTGACGGATGGGGACTGAGGCATTCATTCCTGTGTCCTTCCCTCTTTTCAATGATCCAAGCTATTCTTCCCCCTTCAGAAACCCTGAGTGTGCTTCTGCTTACAAAGGAAGGAGGCTCCTTGGCAGGAGCTGATGAATAGTACCCTACAAAGAAATGTGCCACAAAGAACTGCAGTCTTGCAAAATGGCTGCTAATCCTCAGTGTTGTCAATGTAGCTCAGGCGTGGCTGTGGGAACTGGAGCCTGTGTTAAAAAAGTTCTTCCACCACCCTCTCAAGGAAACCCAAGGGCCTTGCTCTCTGGGGGTATGCAGTGGGAACATGTTCTGCTGTCACTAAGGTCAGTGGGATGTGGTGGGGCATTTTGGATGAAAGTCATTCTTTTCCTCTTTGAAGAAAGACAAAAGTAAGTACCTGCCACTAAGAAAAAAGAAGGAAGTTGCAGTTGTAAAAAAAGTGCTACTTTCTACAGTTTTGCATTGTATGATGAAGGGAGAGGGGAACAGAAGTAGAGAGGGACCACTGCATTTCTTGGTTCAGTTCAGGAAAAGAAATTTTATGATGTATGCAGGCAAAGAACGTACAAAAGTGGGAGAGGATTAGTGAATACGAAGGAAAAAACGGAAGGGATTTATGTAATTATGTTTTGTAGGATTTTTAGGGAAAAAACCACAAGAAGCTCCAAAGCCACTTAATAGGTCAATATAATTTTGATGCTTCCTGTTGCTCTAAATTAGAATAAATGAGTCAGATAATGAAACTGGCTTTAAATCTTCATATAAATTCCTTTTGGTGTTCACATATCATGCTTTCAAGTAAGCACAGATACCATATTCCCTAAATTACATATTTAATATTTTTAAGTTGAAAAACAGATGTGAAGACAAACTTAAAACTGGAGTAGAGAATACTTCAGTGATTGGGAATTTCCCACATAAACGAGAGATTATTCAAAAGAGATCAGACACTTGGAGATACGCTTACACTTACAGATATTAAAATAAGATAAAAGATAAATTATGAAAATGCAGATCTGTGTGTCCAAAAAAAACCTGCTTTCCAAGGCTGCAAGTACAGTGACAAGGGGTATAAAAATCTGGCAACCAGAACCACCAGATGCTTTAAATTGTAATCACAGGTTTTGCGTACTGTAATCAGAACAACCTTACATCTCTGTGTTTGAACTGGGCAATTGCCTAAGCCTACCATAAAATGTTTACCTTACCTTTAAGCCCAGAATTAACTCATTTTCTAGTAGTGTGTTTTGGAATAACTCAGTGATAACAATTTCAAAGAAGTCATGCAGTTCTGTAATCCTATATGCAGAGGTGACTTTGCTCAGATTCTCATTCTACTCTCTTTCTGGTGAACAAAGAACCATCCTTGAGGAATGAGGTTAAATATCCACAATTATTTAATGAAAGAATCAATGCTCATCAACAATCTTTCTTTGTTGATCTATTTATTGCTGTCTTTATTTTTGGGCCTTTTTTTCTAAATTAAAGACGATGCAATATTTTCAATGCTTTCTTATAAGGTAGCTCTTTGATACCTGCGATGTCTCACTTCTTTTTTTTTCCTCTGTATGTCATTTTTTACCCTTCTAACTGCAGATGTGCATTGAGTCTGTCAGGCAAGGCCATATCCTTGATCTTTACAAAGGTATTTCAATACTTAACTGTGATATTGAGGCAAATAAAATGCATTCTGGAGATCTCCCTTCATATTATTTTAACAAAGCAGAGTTGAGCAAAGCATTTGAGCATTTGAGCAAAGTTTTTTTCCAAGTTATCTATAATGATATCCAGTCTTCCAGATGCAGTTGCTAAAGTTAATTTGGACTCATAAATCATTTAATTCCCAGATGGCTAGCCTTTTCAGAGGGACACATACTAATTGTTGTTCAGTCTTCATCTCACTTTAGTGAAAAATTACTTATTTTTATATATATAAAAGTCTTCAGAATTTTGCAAATGTCCTTGGACTGTCGTGCACCAAGCACCAACTTGCATTGCTTTTTAAATTAAATTACCACTATACTCTGATGTCTCATAGTCTCATGATCAAGGACCAAAGAGGCCTTATTATTAGTACTCAATTAAAAGGCACTGATATTTGTTCAACATAAATGAAGAAGCTGACCTAAAAGATGTCACCAAAGATTTAAAAAAGTTCCAACATATTTGGTCAAATTGTCGATTTGTCTCTAGATGGGGAAACTTTTGAAAATGAGGAATAGCACCTGAAGCCAAAGGTAACATTTAAGAATCAACCCTGTGAATAGTGAACAACTCTAATTACCATAGTGTGATGGCGATGGAAGATACCCATGTTAAATTATTATGCTAAAATCCAGTTGATTGTATGCTTACTTTTAATTCAAAAAGATCATTATGCAAAGAGCATGTAAAAGGAGCATAAAGGCTGGTTTTAAATCTTTGTGGTACACTTGAGAAGTAAGTACACGTACAGAGCAGAATAGTAGATGTGGGTCAAAGCTTATGCCAGGTCAGAAATCTCCCTGTTGTGCATTGCAGTTCAGCAGCTGCATGGGGAGACCGGTGTGAACAAACACTGCTTTGACCATTTGGTCACACTGGGCATCAAGAAATAATGGTTATTTCAGCTTTCAGAATATACTACCAGTTTTAGAGGTTTTGATTTCTTAATATATCCTGTTTTCTTTATTTGCCACCTTTAAAAAACAACTGTGAAGTAAGAAGAATTAATCCAGTCCTTGCTCAAGTAATATTTAAGGGGGAAACATTCAAAGTTGATAGATCTGCCCATGGATCTTTAGCTGGTTGGAAGTGGAATGGTTACATCTGAGCAGTGGTTTATAGAATCATAAGATGCTTTTTCCTCACTGATGTGGAAAGTAAAATAATGTTCAAAGTTTCTTCTTACTACAAGCCATCATTCATATCAAGATAGCACTATCGAAACAGCATTTTTTTAAAAATCAAGATATCATCCTATTTTACCATTTTACTTAGATGAGGAATTGGTGATGTATTACCATTTGTACTTAATGACACTAGCTATTTGTTATTAGCTAGTAGCCTCCTTGTAGGTACAGCATAAAGCTCAAAATTTATTATGGTTCTCTTGCTAGAACAGTGTTGGAATGAAATAGAAATTTGATTCTAGAAATTTCCCCAGTCAATAGAAAAAAATGAAATCTTGTGGCCTGGACTTTTATGAATTCAAACATAAGCAATGATGCATGAAAGAAATATGAAATATTTGCAAAGTTACTGAGAAGAAGTAAAGAAGTGTGGAGAAAGGTCAGACTGCTTTTTGATAATCCAGACAGGTAGAAAGAAAGATTTACCCAAAAGGTTACTTCAATTTTCTCCTTGCTACTTATTTTCTGCTTGCTTTCCTTGAAAGCAGGGTACTCTGTTATAAAATGACTACTAAAAAAGCCTTATTAGTTTAGACAGAAATTACTTCAGTCAAGTATTTTAAACAACTTTTGCATTCCTTAATATTAAGTATTTAAAGTATTTATAGGTTTTTCTACTGTTTTGTGTCTTTATTTGAAATTCTCTCTGATAAAAATGCGCACATAACAGTGTTAAATGACATCTGACTTCTCTGACTTCTAGTCATGTGATGAAAAATGCTTTTAAAATAGTTAAGTGTAAATACAGGAAGATGACTAAACTCCTAAATTTTTATCTTCTAAAAGAATTCCCATCGCTGCCAAAGCTGGTGAAGCTCCTCTGATGGTTACAATGTTGGGAGCACCAGGGCAGAAAAGCTTCCAAGTGCCCACAAGCATTCTCATCCCTGTACCTTCTACCTACCTTCTGCAAATCTCTGTTCCTGCCTTTAGAAAACAAGTGGCCGCACATTCCGTGTCACATTTGGTCTTCCTCTCACAGAACTTAACATTGGGAAACTTAACATAAATACATAACAGACAAGGACAAGGACCAAATTTGTTTAGCAAGGCTGCCCGCAGGCTTACTGTATTATCCCTCTTTCCAACATTTAAAGAATGCAACGATCTTCTCTCTTTCCTTTCTCATGTAGCTTGAGAATTACATCCAAGACAGTATGAAGAAAGAAATGGTAGAGATCCAGCAAACTGCAGTGCAGAACCAGACTGCAGTAATGATTGAAATAGGCACAAACTTGCTAAATCAAACAGCTGAACAGACCCGCAAATTAACAGATGTTGAAGCACAAGTAAGTAATGAATTTCAACCTAAAAATGCTTCTGCTTCCCAAATACTACAACTATACAATTAACACTGCTTAGTGTTACACTATTCAGTTCAACAATTAGAAGTCAATCATTATCAACAACAGCTCCAGCCATCTTAAGGAAACATTAGTATTTGGTAATACATAGYTCCATCTCAAGCCCAGTGTTGTCACTCGAGTGATTTCCATTACAGTAGGATTTTAAGTAAGTCTAGAAAGACAAGTTAAATTAATCTTTAAAGAGAATGTATTTAAAACCACTATACTATATCTAAGCATCAGTTGGGTCCTAGTGTGCTTTTATTCAACCCTCTCATCACCAGATCTGAGCTAGAAGAGTCCCTTCAAGCTGTCTTTGTTCCATTTACCAGCTTAATTGCTTTTTTCAACTGAAACTTTCCTTTTTGATTTTTTTAAATTTGTCAAGAGAAGTATGTCTTTTTAATGAATGTTTTGACAGATATGCTAAGTGGGCTAACAGTTCATTTCCAGCACAATGCACTGAATTATGGTTAACAAAGGATACATAAACAAATCCGAGATGAATCAAGAAAAAAGAAATTAGGAAGCTGCTAGAAAAGTATATTCACACAGAAGTAAACTTGTCTACTGTACATTCGCTAACTTGCTTCAGACAAAAAGAAATGGGTTTTAATTGAAAATTATTAAGTACAGTAAGACATTCTGTTAAACAGAATGCAGATATTAGTAGAAGGACAAGTCCAATCAATGTAGATGGTATGTATTTGTAGTTTTGCAGACATGGTAGGAAGATGCAGAACTATAATTGCCAAAACACATAATGGATATATCATGCAGCACATAACATTTTGTATAATATAAAAAGTATGCAAAACCTAAAATTCTTGTTAGACATTTTACTATCTGTGGAATTCATTCAATGAATTAAATTATATTTTTAACCTAAACCAAGCCTTTGTGAACTCTTTGATAAACTGATAATTCACAGTTCACAGGCATACTGAATTAAACTTTCTGACTGCATTATTCAGGAGCCTAATATTTTGCACATGTTGAGAGAATGTATTTATTCATTCACAATAATATCTTTATGGAAATTACTTAGATATTTTCTGGTTAGAGGAAGAAAATGCTCACTGTAACTTTCCTTCTCTGCTTGAAATTACTGGTGACTGGGTTAAGGGCTTAATTAGCAACATAAGGAAATTAACCAAACAATTGCTCTCTCAAGGACACTTACTCTTGGCAATAGTTTTCAATTACACTTACGTGTGAAATCATGTCCTGAATGACTGTTTAACATGAAGGACATGAGTAATCAATTCTTCCTGTCAAGGAAAGCCAGATTCTGTTGAATTAAAAAAAGCTATTCTAAAACAATGAGAAAATATTTCTAGAAAACATGCCTCAAAGTAATGCAATCCAATACAGACTCTAAAGTATCTTCCATGTTTCCTAGTACCTGCATTTCATCATTTAAAGATGCAAATGAAGTGTAAACCATACATATAGAAAAGGTAATATTAAAATGCAAAGAACGAATTGACAAAAATCATGGTTCACATTATAAACACGTCAAAATATAATTTGGGATTGAGGAAAATAGCTAGGAGAGAACTATCCAGTGATTTCAGGACTAGGCCAAGATTTCAGTGAGTGAGAGACTTACTTTCAACACCAGATTGGGAAAACAACTCAACTTATTCTTTGAGCCACAACCATAATAGTTCCAGTAATGAAATAAGAATTATAGTAACAGAGGGGAAGGTGCAACAACAAAGCTAAAGTACACAGTAACTCTTATCCATTGATCAGAAATGTAGCGTACTACTGAAATATTCCCAATGATATATGGTAGTGTAATAACAAAATTAGTGCAACTCTATGTATTCTTCATTCTGATTCTATGAACATTTGTGCATAAATTAAGTGTTGAAAAATTTTTTTTTAACCTCTTACGTAGAGGTTTGCATGATTTCACAACATAACAAATTTACAATTTATTTAAAAGAAGTATCTTGATAGTCAATTTTTTTTTGTAAATTTTTTTTAGGTATTAAACCAGACAACCAGACTTGAACTTCAGCTTTTGGAACATTCTCTTTCAACAAACAAACTAGAACGACAGATTTCAGATCAGACCAATGAGATAACTAAATTACAAGAAAAAAACAGGTAAGTGCCTATCAGCCCAATAAAACGCTATTCCATGAAGTGTCCTAATAGTTTTAGAAACAAATGTACTCAAGTAGGAAAATAAGGGTTTGTACACAAGCTCTCCAAACCCATTACAAAATTCTCCCCATGCTCATTACAAAGGTCACATATTACTTAAAGTCTAGGAGATTCATGCAGGTTTACTCTTGTATTCTGCTTATGTATTGTTCTTCACTGTCTAAAGTTCTCCTTTATATGAGGAACTTAAGGCTAAAACTGAAACAGTACTTCAGTTGTAGCCAATTTATATTCTTCTTTAGACTTACCCAGATGAAGCTGATCTAACCTGATTCAAACTAATTGAGTGTAACCACATCTCCAAAATTTTATTTCCATGTAGTACACAGCTATCCTAATGACTAACCAGGTCATTGCCACAATTTTTTTCTAACATAGTGAGAAAAATAAAACACTAATCATATTCAAAGTTCCTTGCTAGTCAATGTTTTGAAATTCAGACCAATATCCAACCATTACTCCTGTCCTTTTCTGTACTTGGCTGTGGTCCAAAGGCCCATACCTTTTCTCAGCTGGTTTTGTTTCCATATCACCACGGTCTTATTTTACTTTTGGCAATAAATAGTTTACAGAGAAATTTAAAAGCATCAATAACAGTAAGTTTTCTCCTTCAAAGCCATGTTTTTTCAATGAGAACCATATGTGCAAAGTGTTTTTTCTTTGAAAAAATTAGCTTAAAAAACCCAGAAGACATGTTTTGACATTTTTGTTCACTGCTCTACTACATTTATATATGTTCCCTGAAGGTTTAATCTACCAGTTTAAGAAAAACAAGCATCCTTATCAAACGGAAAGTAAAGGAAATACTGAATTGTAAAAGGTCACGTTTTTTGGTGTTGAACTCAGCAGACTTTAGACTACCCTTGTAACATCCATGTAAAACACAAAAGCATTGCTTCTCACCTAACAAAATACAATCTGCATTGAGCTAATATGCTTGAAACATAATTTTATATAAGGTTCAGGATTTTTTTTCAATAACAGCAGTGGATTTTAGGTGAACTTCTCTCTTCTGGCTATGCATCTTTTAACATCAGCTTTCTCAGAGTCTCAGAACAATTAGCAGTGAAATAATGTTCTCAGCCAGTCCCCTGATCATACCAGCTCCAGAACTGGAGATGKGTAGCACATCTTTGAGTAACTATTTGCACGTTTCCCTGTCTTAATGCCATAATGTTTATTTATGTTAAGTATATATTTTATTATAATTATAGGACATTTGAAAAGTTCATAGTTACATCTTTAAATAAGTTTCATCTTTTAATRGGGTAGACCATGAAAACTTAGTCACCATCTCTTTTCTTTAATAATGTTGAGTTATCAAACACCCAATTATTACACTTTTCAAGCCTGCAATACRGACTGTAATAGATAATGTTGTTTATTAGTGCACTTATATAATAAATTAAACCATATCTATCAAACTAAACTTTCATTTAGTTGTCTACTGACTGCGTAGCATCAGAGAATGAAGTTGAGTATGAAGAAAGAAACTTCTACAACAGGCCTGATTCTCTTGACATCAGCTCAAAATGGTGTCTGGGGAGCCTAATTGTAATCTTTTATTTAGCTTTCTAGAAAAAAGAGTTCTTGAGATGGAAGACAAGCACATGCTTCAGCTGAAGTCAATAAAAGATGAAAAAGATCAGCTTCAAGTCCTAGTAGCCAGACAGAATTCGATTATAGAAGAACTAGAAAAACAGCTAGTTACAGCTACAGTAAACAACTCAGTTCTGCAAAAACAGCAACATGATCTGATGGAGACGGTCCATAGCTTGCTTACTATGATATCAACACCAAACTGTAAGTTAAAGTAGACATGCTTGTATCATTTCAGTGCTATTTCCTAATTTATGTACATTATTACCTATGAAGTCTTACAACTAGTTCTGACACACTTCTCCTTTTCAAACAGTCTATTTTTTTTGCCTTAAATCCTGGATCTGAGTTAATTAACCTACTTTTTTGGGGGGGGTGGAGGGAGAAACAACCACAACGTTTATGTGGTTTCTTTTTAACATTTTGTTTATCTTCTCTGGTTTATATTGGTTTGTGTGCCCAGCTCTCCAGTGGTTCAACAAAATACAGAGATGCCAAATATCATTCATCTTACACGGCATTCATATGTGTGGAAATACACACTCCCTTGACCATATATCTAGGTGAGACTGTGTGTTGTAGGCCTGCAACTTTTCTTCCTGGGTCACACAGATTGTTTCTGCCACCTCTCATTGCTTTATGCACATGGAGTTGATCAAAGAAAGGACGAATTATAGTGGCTACTAAAGAAAAAGGAATCAGCACGGGC
Source organism: Amblyornis subalaris (assembly GCA_018881555.1). Classification (NCBI taxonomy): domain Eukaryota; kingdom Metazoa; phylum Chordata; class Aves; order Passeriformes; family Ptilonorhynchidae; genus Amblyornis; species Amblyornis subalaris. Next base: position 4,720,665 of record JACAXG010000051.1, read on the forward strand.
ATAGTTTTTAGCCCCCAAAACCAGAAAGCACCAGCCCAGGGCAGCAGGTACTCCCGAAAGTTCTCCACCAAGGTTTGCTCGTTCATCCTAAAAATCCCTCAGCCTAGCAAATTTTATAGGCAATAATCTCACCTCTAAGTGGCTGACAACCTTGCAACAAGCTGCTATGCCACTGAGCATAGCTTGCAGATTTATGCAGATTCACAAGCTCCATAAAAAGACCACACAAATCATAAACTGAAAGTTATGGCTACAAAGGATTTAAACATTCCTTGCCTTGAATTTCATGTCTGATACAGAACTTGGACAAATTAAGAAGCTGTTCTATGTAACTGTATATTGTATATTCTGTAGAATCTGGCACATGTAAAGTTCTCAGAGCTGAAAATACACAAGCATACAGAACCCCTAAAAAAGAGATTTAAAATGAAATACGGGAAAAAATTTTTAAACGTTGTCATTACAACTTAAAGGACAGTATAGGTGGTCTATGCTATACTACTGTAAGCTGGATCACAGAAAAGGAAAAGGGTGTTCAGAAGGCCTCACTTTTAGTATTGCCCTATATGTTATGATATTGTAGCTTTTACTAAACAAAGTAAATTCCAAGTTTTTTTGTCTTAATAACTGACGCTATTCCCTAAAATACCAAGGCTGTACATGTTCCTGCTGATGTTATCTGCTATGCTAGTGCACAAATAAGTAAACAAGTCAAAGTCATGTTGGCTCCAGCACCATTAAACCCAGAGTGGAAAAAATAATGAGTGTTTGCCAAAAAGACAAAATTAGCAGGGAAAGCTTCTAAGACAGTATGCAAACAATAGAGTGTGGAAAAGCGATTAAAACACTGAATGTGTTATTTTTCTATTTAAGGCAAAGCACTTAAACAGGTAGATAATGAATAAGCAAGCTAAAAAGAACATAAGCAACTGTAATATAAGCATGTATTTATATGGCACCTAAACCTTTGTAGTAACTGACTGTGATTGTTACATTAAATTAAAAGGGAAAATACGCAGAACCAACCCCAAAAGGGTCAAATATGAAATATCAGTCAGTAGGCGAAATGCCAGGAAATTCCAACCTCCATAGTTAATAAAGAACTGAACAAAAAGATGAGCCTTAGATTTTTCGGTTGAATAAGAAGGCTTAGACATATGAAAATGTATGTTTTACAGAAGTGAATTCCAGAAGGTACGTCTCTTGAGTGGGTTGGGCTAAGCTACCAAGCGTCAGCTTTGTACATACAAAGTTGTTCCTGCTTAGCACAGGGGCAAAAAAAGTAGTTTAAAACTTTGTAAGAGTAGTTCCACCAGTCTGCTACATTATAAAAGGTTTCATAAGTCTTACATAGGATTTCACAATATTAGAGTACTGGCCAAAAGTGATTATTAACATAATAATTTGCTAGTTAGGTATGTATGTAATAGTAGTTAATGCATGCAGAGGTTGTAATGCATTTGGGAGTCCAGCAAGCGCAATGAGTGGAACTGAATGAGATTAAATATCCTGAGTTTTCTCATTCAACATATTAGTAAGTGTTGGCACTTTTCAACCTATCAAACAACCACACTCCTATCAGAATAATGTCTCTAAATGATACAAAGTAACAACACGCATAATAAGTACCTTGATCTGTCGTTTTTTTCAGGGCCAGACATATTTTTTGGAACTGCTTTAAGCTGATTACATCATAAATTGCTTCTTAGTAACTTTCATTCATCTCCTCTTAATGCCTTCATTTTCTATCGTATTTTTAACAGCTAAGAACAACTTCATAGCCAAAGAGGAGCAAATCAGCTTCAAAGACTGTGCTGAAGCTTTCAAATCTGGACTGACAACAAGTGGAATCTATACTTTAACAGTTTCAAACACTGCACAAGAAAAGAAGGTAGGATGACTATAAAGAGCTACCTAGGCATACTGCATGTTAAAAGTTATTTGATCTGGAAAATACGCTGTTTTAAAGGCTAGTTAATAGTGAGGTTTACTACTTACCAAGTTTTTTTATAAGCATTTCGTCACTCCTAGATCTGAGTATCTCACAGGAAGAAAAAAGTCCTTCAGGTGAAATCTTGGCTCAGTTGAAATGAATAACATTTTGTTGTTTGCTTCATCATGCCAGAATTCCATACTTTTTCCCACATAATTAATGAAATTAAATCAATAAGGTACTGTAATTTCTTCTTAAAATCTGTAACTCCAACAGAGTTGCTCTGCATGATCAGCAGACTCCTGTCTCTCTAAGTTCTTAGTTCCTTCACGTGCCCAAGTCCCTTCAGGCGGCGAAAGGAGGTAAAGTCAGGGGCATGGAAGGTTACTTACAGATTTATACTCATGAAAGCAATCTACTAGTACTGGACTCATGTATGGGTTTCAGTTCTTTGTTACACAGAGTTTTAAGGACATTTGTGTAACAATTAGATGAACAATTAGACACTGTATAACACAGAGGACTCTTCTGGGAAATACTGCTCTGGAAAATACTACTACTGATTCATATAAAAGGTGAGTTTGCAGTGGTTTCACTAGATCAGTTTAAATTCCACTATGGATATTTTTTTCCCTAGTGTTTAACTGAAATTAACTTCAATGTCAATTTAAGTTAAAGCACTACACCATACCTCTATAAAAGAGACCTTGAGCTAAAAATGGCACTCAGTGGATGATACACTGGATGCCTGACAGAGATGCTCCATCTACTGAAGTAAATAAAATGATTAAACTTCAGACAGTATAATAGCTGAAGCAATCAATAGAATCTGAAAGGGAGAAAAGTCCCAGGTGGTTTGTGAGGATAAAGAACCAAAAACCTGGAGTGAGCATTCAGAGGAGTGGGGCTCAGATGCTGAATGTTTGTTTCCAACTTTTCAGACACAGCAGGCTGAGGAGGCTAGGGGACATATGAATACAAAAAAATGCTTAATATATTTCTTAGACAAACACTAAATAATTTTCTGATGTTTTTATTTTCTAATTTCTACTGTAGATATTTCCTTACACAAAAAAGGGAATATTTTAGGGAATTCCTAAAGCTCTACTTTATTCCATCAGAAAAATTAACAGGAAATGTAAAAAAAGAAGTGAAAAAAGAGGTGCAATGTGGAAAAGCAATTGGTAAAGCTCTGACAGAGAAAGCATTTTTTTTCCCAAGCAAAGGTTTAGAAAAGAAGTTCACCAGTGACTAGCCTCTGAGGTGCCAGAATTTCATTTAGCTCAAGTCAGACTGTGATCTTTACACTTACAAAGCTCTCAGCTAAAGGAAACAAGTAATTTGATCTATAAAATACAATAGATAAAATCTGCAATTTTTTGTAGATATCACCTAGAGAAATTATTCGCAGTCTGCTTCTCTTGGGGAAAAAAAAAAAAGAAGCAGGTTTTCCTTTGGAATAATCTAGTCTAAATACATTCATTTCACAAAAAAATTAGTTACATAAGATGCAATAAAGTGTTTTATTACACGTGAAGCTGAATGGCATTTAAATAGCACAGATAGCTACAATCACAATTTAAAAAGCTAAAGGAGATGAAAGCTACTGCATCTCTAATAGATTGCAGCGGTCTTTGTTACACATCTCAGGAAGGTTTACGTTCCTTGAATCTCTTACTATTACTTGTCTCAAGCTTTTATCTTTGGTTTTAATTTTACTGTTATGTATAATATACAGAACATGCATATTTTCTAAAAGCAGACACAGGTGCATGACATATTACAGAATAAAAATTTATGTCAAACTTTAACACCACATTTTCAAAAGTACAATCACAAATTTCCTAGACTATAAAATATTAAATGTTTTACATTTGAACATGGAGGCTTAAAATACTTAATGTAAATACCCATTTTGGTAATTTACTAGGTTAAAAATGTAGTTAAACGGTAATAATTTAATTTAGTATTAAATCAGTCATTTAATAATATTAAAGAATTTAAATCTTATTCTGCCCACTTCAGATAGAAAAAGACAGGGAAGGTTTTACTTACCGTATGACAATGAAAATAAGAGACTAAAAAATTTTAACCTGATGCTGGTTTTTTATACAAATATGAATTCATAAGAGGAGTTGTCAAGGGAAGTGAAGGTTTAGGGATAATCAACATGTTACACCATTTTCAACTGTTAATGATGTGGATGGCTACTCAGACCAGGAAACAGAGTGACCTTTTTTATTTGCCAAAAGTGCTGCACTGCTGTTTATGTTTTCATCTTTTCCTCTTGTAACACCTTCTGACCTCCCAACAGGCTTATAAACAACTTCTGTGTAATCTGTAACTGATCCCACTTTACTAATTTGTCTCCCATCATAATTCAAAACTAAGGAATTGCATATGAGAGCTAAGAGGAAAACAATTATTTAATTCCATTAATATTTTCAAACTTTCCTGTTCTGCACCAGGACAAAAGCTAAGTCCTTTTAAAAACACTGAGGAAAAACAGCAAAAGACTGCTGACACAAGGAAAACTGGCAGAGGCAAAACTATGAAAAGTCAATAGTTTCATGTTCACAGCAACCTCATGAACCAATTAACCTCCTGGTCTTAACCAGGCAGAATATATAAAACTGTTACCAACATATTATGCCAAATCTTAAAAGAGTGACTGAAGCAGTGACTAAGCTGTTCCCCATTTCCACCYGTGTTGAGCTGAATTTTTGTCCCAGAACTGACACACATTCCAAGCCAAGGCCTTTTAACCAAAACTTTCTTGCAGAAGATTATTTGGGCAGGTTTAAATTTGCCAACAAAATGGTTTATCATAACTTTCCTAGAAAAAATTAGCTAGTCATTTCAAAAGGAGACACACCATGGACCTTATGTCTAAAATACACATGCATAAATTGTTTTCAACTCCAAGCTTTAAAAGAGATCATATGTATAGCTTCTCTGATACGGTAATAATGAATAAGATGAGGTTTTAGGGGGGTTTTTTGGTGAATCTTAGAAGTCTCATCATCTGTCTTTTTCACTGGTACCTGGTATTAGGTTAAATTAAATTATAAACCCTGTGTGTAGTAGTTATTTTTTCCAGAACAAAGAAACTCAGACTGTAGTTCTTATCTAGTCACATCTGTAGGAGGTAGAGATAGCAGAATACAAAATCATTGAACATAATGACTGAAAAGTGTTCAGACAACAGCCAAAAGTGATGCAAAGGGTCACTGCAAAGATGTGGCAACTGCACTTGCTTTGGTATAAAAACTGTAGTGGCTCTTCATTCTGATAACTGAGCCTCACCCTTACCATTCACAAAGTAAGTCTGAAAACACTTATACCCCAAATATCTTCTCACAGTGCTACAGCTGCTAGAACTCTAAGTACTGAAGCAGTTCACAAGATATATCAAATATTCCCCATTCCCATTTGTTGTAACTTGAGAGCCTAATCTCTTTATTCTTTTTGGCATCTGTTTGAAGACTCCTGCTGCCCGTCTAATCTTGGTATCTATTTTTACTAGTTTTATGAAATGTTACATGCCTTTCTTTTGAATATAAAATCTGGAATAGGTTGAAAGGTCAGAAAAGTCCTGTTCTAGTAATGAGTGTTAAGAGAAAGAGAGTTGACTGACATGAAATTTTTTTTGGTGTGGAAAAATTATACTTCCAAATTCACATAAACTTTTAAAAATTGTTACTACTAAGAAAAATCTACATGAGATTTTTATGGTCATCTGTTCTTCAATTTCTCATGTGTTTCAGTTCCTAATGAGTTGCTTTTTCCTTTGGGAACAAATTTGCAGTACCCCAACATTTATCTCAAAGAATCTGTAGTGTCTATTAAAGTTAGTTGTCTTACCATTCACTTAAAAAATGGATACTGCCTGTAACAGGAATATTTTACGTAAGACATTCACAATCATTAACTGTTTATATTTTAATCTCATTAGAACACAAGAAAGTGCTATTTAAAGGCATTTATTTCTTCAAAGTATTAATTTCAACTAAATTGAAATTTATATGATAGGCATAAAGGAAATGGCATGTAACATTCAAAAAGCATCAACTAACATCTACAATAGCAATATCAGACTGAACCCATGGCTCAAATAAACTAATACATGGCCTCCCCCTGTACGTAGTTAAAAACTACATGTTTCAGAGAAGAGTGAAACAATTGTATTCTCCATCTGGCTGCTTATACTGTTCTTTTCAGTGGGATGAAGCTTCAGAGTCAACAACTTTATCTACAACTAATGACATTTGACCATTGTTAAATCAGCTTTTGAACTTGTATTGATGCTTAATAAAAGTATCTGCGCCTGCTTTAGTCCATTCCCAGTATCCTTCTTCATAGCCCTCTGTGGAAATTAGTTTTCACATATACATTACACGTCATGAGTTAGCCTTCTACAACAGATTGATCATCTCTTACAATACCTTATCTTCAGCCTTTACTTTGAAAAGAGTTTTAGGTAAATTAATTTATATACTATTATCAAATATTTACCAGTCATTAAATACAGATGTTAGTAAAACCAAACAAAAACCAGGCATTGAGGTGTAAGGAATTGCATACATCAGTATAAATTAAAGTTGCTGCTTTCAGTTAAATTCCATTTACAAGACATACTTTAGAAAGTAATCCCTTATCCAACTACTTTTCTTATTTACTTTATCTTTCCTAAAAATCTCCAACTGAATGTCTCGTGATTCTCTGATGTTGAACACTCTACTACAAGCTTAAAGTACAGTATCTGCTTTGGATTTCCAATGTGCTACAGCCTATTGAAACACTAATATATTTGATATTTGCAGCTGTAAGGACTTTCCCTTCAAAAGTCTGATGCCTTTGAACAGTATATATGACAGTGCTTGAACTGTAAATACTCTGTTTGATTTATGTAACTATATATATATATCTATGTGCATGTATAACGTATGTACAATACATATACGCTAGAAGAGCCAACTATATTGAAAATTTAGTAAGGTGCACACTTTACTTCCCAAAATGACACACGTAACACTACCACAGGACAGAAGGAAACTGGCTTCTCTGAAGTCATACTTTTTCAATGAATTTCCAGGATGTCAAACAGTTCAAAGAGCTCAAATCTGCTGACTGCTAATACTGATAAGACAGTCTCCCATACAAGAGCATGAAAAAGACATACAGCTTCAGTGTCACACAGTCATGATTTGGCATATTGTGACAAGCAGCAGTTAGGTAAGAAGTAAGATCACTCAGAACTGTTAAACAAAGAAAGAAACATCCAAATTCATAATGAAATACTTGCCTAGGTTTTTTTTTTATTATTTATTTAATTACTCTACAGATGAAATATCCTATCAAAGTGTAAGAAGTCAGATCTTGGCTATACTATTATAAATGGGAAGACACAGCTTCACATAATGAATGAAAGATCCAGAATACAGATTAGAAGTTGATGTATTTTAATACTCAAACTAGAACTTTAAAAGATTTAAAAGATATAAAGTGATTCTCAGGAAGGCTCTGAACTTCAGTATCTTGGCAGAAAGTGGTCAAAAAGAATTAAACTTCCAAATGAGAAAACATTAACTGTGAACTCTCCAAACAGGAATACTTGTACAAGAAATTGAATTTCTTTCTTGAAGATAGCATCGGTACTAACATGCAATTTAAATAGATACAGACTTCAGTTTGACTTTCATTGTACTGTCTTAAACCAGCCTAAACTCCACTGACTTCACACATCTAGTTATAAGTTCTGTTAGTTTCAGAATAGCAGAATTAGATGCAAGAATTTAAAATCCTTTCTCAGGAAAAATTGTACTAGATAGTCACATATTCACAAAATTTTGTTGACTTATGCCCCACTTCTCCCAAACATCACTCCAAAATTCCCACTAATTTTCAAAAGACTTTTTTTCCATCAGCATCTCCCCAGTATATTGGCACTTTCAGTAATACCTTTTATCTTTGACACTGCAGTGATTTAATCTAGGAGATTGACTGAACATGTCACCTATAAACTTGAATTTTACTGTGCCAGGGATGCATTTATTGGGTATTCTAAAACTGAGTTCAGTGAACTGCTTATTACATGTCAGTCCTTTCAAATTTTTAGCAATAACTTGGTAAATTCAAAGGTGATTTATGAATATTTGGAAACATCTTAGAGTTGTTACTTTTTTGTTCAAGAATATAAAATTTTCATCGCAGTCTGTATAATAACCTTGCTTTAAAATTCAACTTTCAGATAGTAATTGTTCTACACTTAGATTTCACTTTAGGGTCAGACCATTTGCAAAGGCACTGAACAATGACTGTGATAGTAGAAGTATATTTTCAGTTTGCCCATTGCCTGAATTTAACAGTACCTATACTCTGACAAGCCATGGGAAATTTGGATGGATCTCTCACATAAAAGATGGAGAAGGGAAAGGTATTCTGTTGTATTCTGTTAAATGTGAAATATACCGAGGAATCACATTTATTTGTGGACAACCACAACTGATTTGTATGAAAGCTATGAAAACCTGCATTTTTAGGTTAACACATATTTTGCACACAACTTGCCACTATATAGAATTATGCAAAGTACATGCTTTCTGGTTTTGTTTTGCTGTGACTGCATGCACTTAGGCTGTTACATGCTTACTGTGGTAGGCCTACTGTGACATGGAAACTGGTGGAGGAGGTTGGACAGTTATTCAGAGACGAGAAGATGGCAGTGTGGACTTCCACCGGACATGGAAAGAGTACAAGATGGTAAACAATGTTTTCTGAAGTCTTAATATTAGTTATTATTATCTAATATTGGTTATTATTATCTAAATCTAATATACCAGAGTTATATTAATAGCATCCTTAGAGTGTAAGCAACTTTAAAAAGTTGTCTTTGTCCTCAGATGCTCATTTAGAAAATGTCAGAGTAGTGTAAGTTGTTTGCCTAAGCAGACTTGCAAGTGTGATGTTTGTTTTTAAAGAGAAACCTTACTTTTCTTTAATCAACTGTTCCATCACATGTCTACATTTTTTGAGTTGTTTATATTTGTGTTTCTAGTGGCAACAGTAGAAACTACTCCAAATCTACTAAGTGGTATTGATTCACTGTTTCAGATTCCTGAGCTTGTCCTTGCTGAAATCAACTTTTTGAAATATTACAGATCAATAACCCTCATAGACACAGTAAAATTTTTAGTTGACAGGCTGAAAACTATTAAACTTAAAAACGGATAAAATGATCATTTGCAACTCAAAAGAAAAAAAAATGCCAAAGCAAAGCTATTTAAATATACAACTTGAATTACAGGGATTTGGTGATCCTGCTGGGGAGTACTGGCTGGGAAATGAGTTTGTTTCTCAACTGACTAATCAGAAGCGTTATGTTCTTAAAATATACCTGAAAGACTGGGAAGGAAATGAGGCATATTCATTGTATGACCACTTCTCTCTAGCAAGTGAAGAACAAAAATACAGGTAAGCAGGAAAATCAGACCTGAATAAAAAAATCTGAAAGTAATCATTCTAAACTGTGTAGACGCATGGCCTTATTTCATACAAATCATGACTGTTTTCCAGTGCATTCAGAAAATAATGTTTTCTCCATTTTTCATCTATTGTGCAAAAAAAATATTTCTTTTTCCAGAGGAGAAAATGTATATTTTGCTACTGCACCCTGGGTGAGTATAACACACAAAATGCAAAGATGAAGAGATGGTATGGAATAAGATAGGATACATATGCCAATATAGTGGGTGACAGTGCAGTCATTAGGACAATACGAACTTGTCTGCAGCTGCTATCAAATCCTGCTTCCCTGCAATAAATACATTTCTGGAAGGTGGATGACTAAGATGAATAATACTGCAAGGATTTTCCTTGTCAGTGGCTACTAGGAACTCTTCTTTATGTTGTCATAAAGAGCACACTGTGTTGATGTGGCCTTATCCTTCCATGACCCGCTGGCTTAGATTCTCAATAACTCTCCTACCTGTGAAAATGGAGCAAATGTGCATTGGACACACCAACAACTTGTCAATCTAAACACCAAATTTTAATGGACCTATTATTTATGCTCTAATCCTGTAAAATGTAAAGGTTCATAATTTCTTCTTAATTCTTGGTTAAAAGAAGAAATAATACAAATTTTAAATAAGTATTTTTATATAAATATTATCATAGTATTATACACTTTAAATAGTATCATGGTATTAACATATTTTGAAATAGTATCAGTCACAGCTAAAATATATGGGCAGTTCATAGTTCATTCACCAGGCTCTCTGTAAATGCAGTAAATATTGTTTGATTTATTATAGAAGAAACTAGAGACTCCACAGTATAACAGATGCTTTCCTACTACATGGTTCATGAAATGTTTCTTTGTAAGAGTTTTACAGATTCCTGGAGCTTTGGGTGACTGGACAGAAAAATTGTCTGCATTTAGATGAATTTCTCCAAGATCTCTAGCAACTATTTGTTGTAAATAAAGTCAATCTGACACCTGAGAGAACTGATCAGTCTTACATGCAAGCAAAGCAATTCAAAACTATCAGCATCTGCCCCCCACAAAACATTAGATCTTAATGCCTTAGTAGTATACAGTTGTCTCAACTCCAAAGTAAATATTTTTTCATCTGGAAACAGTCAGAATCTACAGCAGAGATTTTTTTTAAAGTAATGCTTTATAATACTTAGAAAGGCAGTCATTGCAAAATGGGTCATTACCCTTATCCATCTACAATATTAAAAGACAATTACTGAAAAATAAGATGGTAAAAGAAATTTTATTACAATATGCAAACAAACATAGAATTCATCATAAAATGGAGTGGTTTAAAGAATATATTTAACACCATGAAAAAGAAAAAAACTGGAAGAAAGTATTCAAGAACATCTTCCATGCCCCATCCCTGGCAGTGTTCAAGGCCAGGTTGGATGGGGCTTTGAGCAACCTGGCCCATGGCAAAGGGGTTGGAAACAGATGGTCTTTAGGGTCCCTTCCAACTCAAACAATTCTATGATTCTGTGATCCATTACATTAAAAAGATTAATACATTCTGCATGCTGGAAAGATCATGAGTTGGGCCATAAAACTGAAATTTCTTCACATTAAACTGAGATCACAGTGGACTTTTTTTTGAATCAAACATCCTGATCTCAAAGCTATGAAATCAAACCAAGTTGCTCAGGACTTTTAAGTTGGGTCTTGATAATCTCCACAGGTGGAGACAGCACAATTTGCTTGTCTTTCCTCATGGTAAAAAAAGTTTTCCTGATATCCAGGCAGAACATCTCATTTTAATTTCCATCTGCTGCCTCTCATCTTCTCTTATACTAAGCTGTACATTTACAAATGTACTATTAATAATAAATAAATAATACTATGTTTACATTAGACTTCAAATGATATTTGAAGACCCAGACTAGGCTCATGCATTTTACTGGGAACCTTTAATATAATTTATGTTAGAAAATGGCTTACATAGTTTTGAACTCATCTTAAGAAAGAACTGTAATTTTTTAAGACATTTTTGAGAAAATGTGTAATTAACTGATCTTTTGAAACCTAAATGAATAAAAATTAATTAATTCATTATATTTTGAAATAGGGAATATAAAATGGGTTAAAGTAATCTGTTAAACCAAAGACAACTTCTATCATAAGAAAAGAATTACATGCAAGATGAAGACTGCTCTGGGAACAAGTTAATTCTCCTCTGAGAGTCAGATCTCCTCCTTAAACAAATAGAATACCTCTGAGAAGCATGCATTTCATACAGAAATGCAATCACCAGAAAGATACTGTGGGAGCAGAGGGTTCCAGTCCTTCCAATTCAAGGTGTCAGAAGAATAGCTGTGTAATTGCCCTGCCCAGTTCAGTGCCCTGTGTCTCACCCCACAGGTGCACTGGCACCTATGCAAGCAGATCCCAACAGCAGCAGCCTCACTGAAAGCTTACCTTGCCAAGGAATTGAAGCAAACTTAAATACTTGTGATGATTTAACACTAAAATCTATGAATTATGTGAAAATGAAGAGTAATTAGGAAAGAGGAAAGGGAAATATTAAGAAGCTTCTAAAATATCAGTTACTAGCTCATAATTAGTACTTCTGGTAATGCTGTTATATATGCAGGGTTGTAATACTAAATTGCTAGGTTGTGCTAACAGCAAAATAGGAATAAAAAAGGTTTTGTTTTAAACTTTTGAACTTAATAAAAAAAATAATTGCATGTACCGTTGCGTTGAAGTACAACAACGTACTTTCAGTATTAATTAATACATGATCTGTATGAAAAATCCCAGGAGTTACTACCTACTTGCTCTCATTTTCTTCTAATATGACATGAACAAACAAATGTTCATTAGAATATTGTGCTGACCATTTCTGGTCATATGAACACATGCTGAAAAACAGCTTACAGCAGTACATTGGCCAGAAGAGAACTCAACTATTTGAACAGGATATTTATTGCAATTTATTCCATCATTATTTTGCAGACAACTACCATCAACTTCCACATAATAATTGTTTTTCCATTTCTCATTTCTACAGGATTTACCTTAAAGGACTTACTGGGACAGCGGGCAAAATAAGTAGCATAAGCCAACCAGGAAATGATTTTAGCACAAAGGATGCAGACAATGACAAATGTATTTGCAAGTGTTCACAAATGCTAACAGGAGGTAGGAATGTTTTTATGTTTCTCAGTTTTCCTATTTTTATTGGCACTGAAATTGTCTATGAGATAAATAGTGATAATTCTGACTTAGTAAATTTTGACTATTAAAAAAGTTCAAAACTCATGGATAGAAATACTAGTATGGTGACTCCAAATGAAGTATTTTATCATTTGACAAAGGTTAGTTAAAGTAAATCAAAAGAAGTTAAAACCGGAGGCAAAAAAATTCTCTGAAGTTGGGGTCTTTTACAAGAAAGTCTGTAATTGTGGAACTAATCAGAGACAGAGCAGATTCCTCTTCCAAGGAATGATGTAACATTGAGAGATCAAAACACAACTCCGTGCAAAAAACTTGTTTCAAGAGATTCAGCTTGTCAGTGAAATGGCTCCTGATTCATTAGGCATAAACCCTTTCCCTAACTACTCAGAGAAGAAAAACTCCAAGAGATGCTGTGCACTGCACATGCCACAGAAGGGTACAAGAATTTAATTTCAATATAATTATGAAGTGGTAAAGATACACAACAGATATAGCTACATTTTTCTAATGATTGTTCACTAGTTATATTTGAGTTCTAGGTGGTATTTCATCTTCAACTACACAAGTAATTCTATATAATTTGTTAATCTAGAATTCCACATTCTGAAATGTAAACAACTGCTTTATAAATTTGGCTTCTCTTCCTGTTATCTCTTAAGCAATTGTTCGTTTTCCTATAGCAAAAGTTGGAAGAAAAAAAGACAGCTTCAGTTTATCCAAAAGGATAATTGGATTACTGCCCTGCAAAACAGAACACATACACTACTGCCATCATAACAGAAGTATACAAATATTATTCTATTAATAAAAATAATTTTTTCTTATGACCCACTAATAGGGTCCTAAGTTTGGGCTGCTTTTTTCTCCTTTTCCTTCTTACCAAGTTCCAGGAGGTTTTGAACTGACCTGCACAGAGAACTGAATTAATCCTCTAGAAAGAATTAAGAAAAGAGTTTAAATCTGTGAAGAACAGGAGTTTACCAAAGAGTAGATAAAAGCAAAGACAGATCAATATCATTATAGTTCCAGTTGTGTTTTGCCCCCAGACTGTCAACAACGCTTTGATGTGGATAATAAATTGATTGAACACTTTCTCTGCTCAATTTTCAAATACAATGTATTGCATAAGATTCAAGAATAATTGATATGTAAATACATTTCTTTCCCGAGTTTGAGGCAAGTATTTTATACTGACACTTCCAAATTATAAGAACAAAAAACTGGGGTTAGATTTCTGTCCCATTTCCAGATAAAAAAGTGACCTTATATACTATTTTGAGAATTACTTCTGCTGATGTTTGTCTTCTGTCTTGCAGGATGGTGGTTTGACGCATGTGGTCCTTCTAACCTCAATGGAATGTATTATCCATTACGACAGAACAACAACAAGTTTAATGGGATCAAGTGGTACTACTGGAAAGGCTCAGGATACTCTCTCAAAGCTACAGCTATGATGATTCGACCAGCAGATTTCTAAATGTTTTTCATTATGTGAATTGTGTATTGTATAGTCTTCAAAGACTTATTTTACCAAGCAACTTGTGTCATTTTTTCAAGCCCAGAAATATGCACTAGTGTTCTGAAGGGGTCAGTTCAGTACAGTTCCTGAATTGCAATAGCCTTGATCAGCTAAAGCTCATATTATTCAACCAGACAGAAAGTCTAAAGCATCAACTTGACATAACAGTGATTTGGCCAAATGACTCAATAAAAAGAACACCCAAGAAACCATCAGACAACTTAAGGACTCTGTTTTACTGATCATTTATGTTATGTATGTGTTAGTAAATAACTGGAACTGTGAAAAAAACCCTAAAATAGTTTTAGAAACATGCATTTTGCCTCACCACTGAACTTTAAACATTAATATAAAACACTTAGCTAGATTTAGAACTATTTATCTTTCTGTGTCATGTTTGCCCTTTATGTACATAAAAAAAATATTGTCCTGTAATTAGCTCAATACTGTAGTAGGGAATACATTCTTTTCCCCCATAGTCTCCTAAACAACTTCTTATTTGGGGATTTTTTTCCAATAGCCTGTATTACTATGTTTAACAGAGGGTAAATAGCATTTAAATAGTTTGCATTTATTTTTGGAAAATACCATTTACAAAAATCATCATTCTTTCAGTTTGTATTATTACAGTCACTATCTTTAAATTACAAAAATCCCTAGGAATTACAATATAGTATGTATTTCTATACATTTTTATGAAGATTGCACTTTTTCCTTTCCCTGTCATTTACCTGTAAAATAACTGACCGGTATTTTATAACCCAAGACAACGGCGTTAACACCAGATGTCCGGTTGTCTATGACAATCATTTATCACCTGGTGCTGTAATATATCTATATGTTTCGTAAAAATAACCTAACTGAAAAATATATGCATGTTCTTTGATACAATTAAATTTATGCTTATGACTTAAGATACAAATTACTACATTTTAAAAACAGGAAAAAAATCTGAAAGTTATCTAAGGTCACACTGTGGGTTTTTTTCAGTAAGGTTAGGACATCTCCCTAAAAATTCTCCGTAGGCAGACCCTCAATGTACGCCACAATGTGAATAAATTACTTTACTGGGTGATCTTTGCTTTTTTTCCCCCCCCTTTTTTCTTCTTTTTATTACTATATGCTTTAAAATTGTGTACTAAAAATTGCAGTTCAGATTGAGAAGATATTTCTTCATAAATCACAATAATTTAGTGGAGGTTTTTCCCCAAATTAAGTTTAGCTTTTAATTCTCATGCTTAGTCTTTACCTAATAATTTTGTAAAACTAATTTCAGCAGATGACAGAATGAGTTACAATGCGAGAACTTATCCCAGAACAAAACAAAAACCCCAGACACAACATTTTTGGAGGCTAACTTAACAAAAGGTATTGTAAGGGCAACAAGGCTTGTGAAGGGTCTAGAAAAAATGTCTTATGAGGAAGGGATGAGGGATCTGGGGTTGTTTACATGGAGGAGGCTCAGGTGGGACCTCATCACTCTCTACAATCACCTGAAAGGAGGTTGTAGTGAGGTGGGGCCTGGTCTCTCTTCTACCGTGCCTGCAGTGAGAGGCCCAGAGGAAATGCCTTTAAACTGATACAGGGGAGATTCAGATTAGATATTAGAAAAAACTTTCAATGTTATGGTGGTCAGGTATTGGAATAGGTTGTCCAGAGAGGTGGTGGAGTCACCATCCCTGGAGGTGTTCAAAAGGCATCTGGATGTGGTAGGTGATGTGGTTTAGGGGTTACAGTGGAAGTGCTGGGTGGATGGTTAGAATGAAGGATCCTGTAGGTCTCTCCCAACCTTGATGATTCTATGATTCTATCTTGAAAACAGTAAATGATTTTGAGAAGGATGAAAAAAGCTCTCCATTTTATACCGACAGTTACTAAAGCTGCTCTCAGAGTACCCCACCACTCACACCACCGCTACCATTCTTCTTCACTGAAAATGTGTCATCATTACTAAAGGTTAGCAGAGACAAAAAAAAATTTCTAATATTGCTTCCTGATCTGATTTTATATAAACCTAAAGAATGTAAATTAATAGTCATCATCTGAAGAGTTGCATAAAATAATCTCAATTTATTTGAAATTACTGTTTAGTGTTTTATTGTTTTTCATAGCAAACTTGCAAGGATATACATATCCCAAACTAAAAAAAATACTTCCCAAAATTGCTTTCATGAATTTCTAAGAAATGTCTTAGAGAAAAGTCCAGAAGAGTCATCACACTAGTAAAGGATCTACACATATCAACAAGCACACAACACACCAAGGGAAGCCTAAAGAGAAGGTGAAAGGGAGACCTTTCTTGTACCTACAACTGCCTGATCAACGGCACAGGGAGGACAGAGCCAGACCCTCCTTGGAGGTGCACCACTATGAGACAAGAGACAGGGACAAGAGGCAGCAAATACAAGCTGGAATTGCATAAAGTGAATTTTACTTTCCATTTATTACCATGAGGGTGGATTGGACAAGCCCCTTGGAGCAGAGTGTTGAACTAGACAACCTTCAGAAGTCCCTGTAAATCTAAAATACTTCATGATACTATGAAATTTAATAGAAATGCTGAGTCTTCATTACTGCATTTCCTGTTTTGCTACATTTAATCAGACAACTACAGAAAATACTCCCAATATTTGAGATAGTAAGCATATCCAGACCAATAATAAAGAGAAAGAGGAAAAAAAAGAAAGCCAACAAAAACAAACAAACAAAACCCCACAAAAAGCTTCTTAAAATACATGATGGAATATGAATGCTCAACCTGGCAAAGGAAAATAGTGCTAACTTCTGGTTGACATTAACTTTCTTTATTTTAGTAAGAAAACACTGTATGACAAAAATAATTTAATATTGCATGGCTAGTTTTGATTTGTTGAAAAAAGTGTTTATAAAGTTTAAGGTTTTCTGATGATTATTTCAGAAAGTGATCAAAAATACTGATGTTGACATGGAATGGATCAATTGTTTAATTAGACTTCATCTGGGGGGAAAGAGGATCAATTTATCAACACAAATGTAAAATTTTAGTGAATATGTCTTTAAATGACATTTCATCTAAAGAAGATCGCATGGCTTGAACTCCAAACTCCAAAGTGAAGCAACAGGAAGACATGTCAGAAGGAAGGCAATAGTAGAACACAGAAGGCTGCAACAGCTGCTTTGGAGTTGGTACAAATATAGTAAGCAAGGTAACCCCTACTTTTAATTCTTTCCTGTGATCAAATAAACAGTATGTGAAACTAGAATGCACTTCCATTTTCTCTAAATACTTTTTAGGAAGCAGGAAAGAAAAAAGAAAAGAAATAAAAACACCATTCATGCTCAAAAAATAATTGTATCTTTAAAAAAAATAAGGTATGTGTTACAGTAAGAAATGACTGACTAAAGAAGGGAATGATTGGACACCAGCTTTGTTCCTCTGCAAGAACATTGCGAACAGAAGTGATTCAGGTTCTCAGCACAACCATAACCTCCCTCAATTTTATATTCTCACCATCTCTCAAATTCTCCTTATTTCTGCTTTAGGAATAAAATCTCTAAATGGAATCKAAAAAACAGCCCCAAGAGGAATCACTTCTAAAGAATGCTGTGTGCATTGTTACTGATAGCATACTTTGTTATTAAACAAGGTAGTCTGAAAAGAAACAGAAAACTCAAGCCAACTTAATCTGAAACTCAGTGTAGATTTTTTTCGTAGAAATACAGAAAGGGTGAAAAAACCCCCATGCTTCTTATTTATTTTTCACAATAAATTTTACCATTCTTACTGTATTTACTTTACAAAAAATCAACTTTCTCCTTTTAGAAAAAATACAGAATTATAATGAATGATTAATTTCTTTAGGCTTATTTGAGAGTAACTGTTACAGTTTCCCTACACTTTGAGAATACACAACTTATAATCATGAAATAAAGGCTTCATGTTGAATATGTAAATTTACATAAGTTATAGATTTAGAAAGAATGTTAAAAAGAAATCCTTAACAAGTTAATAAAATTACAGTAAAAATAAATTTCATACTTCATTAACTGTTCTTTCTTCAAAGCCTGTATGAAACTTCGAGAAAGAAATAGCAGACGATAATATATTTAACTAGCTGCTACAATGTAGGAGAAACTGTGAAACCTTTTTTTGGGAAAACTATTGGAATGATTGACTAGTAACCAGCTAGAATTCTACCTGTTTTAAAATCAAAATAAAATTACTGTTTAATCAATTACAACACATGAAGTGCACTGAGGTCTGCACAGGTACACCATGCCCTCACATACACACTTTTGCACTAGTTCCCAATTCAGTACTTGAGAATGATCATTAGAGGCAGGAAAAACGCTTCATTTTTTCCTGCTTAGCAGTTCTAGAAGACCACAGTAATTTTCCATTGCCCAAGTAATTTTTGGGCCAAAAAAATTGAGTCCATGACTTGCAAATCTTTCCATTTGGCAATAACATGTCTCTCCAGTTTATATACAAGTACAGAGAGAAATAAAATTTAAGTACATTTATACTTAAATAAGATGCTGTTTTTTTCAGGTGTTAATTGGTGGATCAATTTTTTGCATTTTCCATGTGTGTCAAAGCTTTTGCACACACTTCAAAAAGTAGTGGGTGCAGAAGAAAATAACTCCTTCGAGTATTTCCTGTAAAAAATATTTTTCTAGTCGGCTTTCTTATTCACAAAACCTACTTAGAGGGCAAATAATTTCCCAGATAAACAAAAGAAAGTTCGCAAGCTTAAAGGACCATTAAACTTACAGGAGCTGCAGGGAAGCTGGATGAAAGCTCATATGGTTCCTCTGAGATCCAATGGCCTAATTCCAAAGACCACAGAACCTAAGGTAAAATAAGTGGTAAGTAGAATCTTAAAATTTCTAAAATAAACTCTTTGAATGTGTAATTAGAAGTGACAGTGCCATCACAATAGTTGGTTTCCTATTTCATTTACCCAAACCAAATGATTTGCTGAAAAATCAAGCAATCAGAAAGATACAAATTTTACAACTGAAACAAACCATTGAAATACCAGTCATACTTCTATGAAAAGCTACATTAAATTTTCAAATATTGTTGAGGACGAAAGTCAAGTATTTTTTCAGCACAATACATAGAGTTAGAGAAAAAATTTGAAAAGGGAAGTCATAATCTATCAGTCCTGCTCTCTCGGTTCAGTAATCACTGAACTTCATGAGGTTCCTGTTGGCTCATTTCTCCAGCCTGCCAAAGTCCCTCTGAACAGGAACACCCATCTGGTGTATCAAACACTCCTCACAGTTTTCTAACATCTGCAAACTTTTTGAGGGTGCACTCTTCCCCATCGTCCAGATCATAAATGAAGATGTTGAACAATATTGGACCCCCCACTACCGACAGGGATTATGCAACTTTTGCATAGAAGCCACATTACATATATAAATCATCCCGCAAAGAAGAATAACTCAATTTCTTTCTCTTTGGTATCCTCCTCTGTCAGTGTCATACTCTAGAGCACAAAAAAAGACTGCCGAACACTGACTCTCTAGAAAATACTTAATCATTTGTATTCAACTGACTTCACAAACACTGGATCAATATGATCCTTGGAGATTAGTAATCCTAAATCTTTGGACTACTTGAAGACTTCTGTTCCCATAAGGGCCATCATAAAATGGTTAACAGAAAAAACCCTACTTCAAATGGTTGTATTTTTAATTTCTGAAATACAGTATTTTTAATATTTTTAAAACTTTCCCAAAACTACTCCATCCAGCATTTTTATGGGTTCATTTTCTAAACATTCTTCAGAACAATTTATCATAACTTGCAGTTGGTTGACTATAATATCAAAAGCCCCATGAAGAGTATTCAAATACTATCCCTCAGTTGGTAAAAGTATTGTCTTAATGGGAAAACGGCAAAAGACAAAGCTCGTACACTGGCCCTGCCCTTGAGTCATATAAAGGACATTCTGCTACTAATAGTAGATAGTCTAAATTCTGAAGCACATTCTGATGGAAGATGAGATTCTTTTCCTTCTTGGTTTTATCAGTGGTGAGCCATAAAGCTTCTCATATAGGTAAAAGACTGGTAAGTTCTTTGCCAAGTTTGTCCACTGTCACTCAATTCAACAACTTTTCCCTTTTACAGATATTTGAGCTTCACAACATCTTTTCTGTAGTTGCCATCTGGCACCCCTTAAGTACGAGCCAAAAAAAGCAATGTTACCAACCAGTGAGACACCCTGCTGCTCCTAGAGCAGCGAAGCTAAGTGAACAAGAAGCGTATATATACCCCCAAAATGGAATATATGGAATTTATCAGAAAGCAAATCCCTGTTTTAAGATAATCCTACCTCTCTCATATTCTCCCTAAATAGTTCTCTAGCCATTTCAGATAGATGAAGTCTGTTAGCACAACCATGCACTATTAAACTGTTGTCATTATTCACCTTAGAACAAGCTGAATTTCATCAGTGTGTGAAATTATTCCCATGCTTGATTCACAATAACTGAAAAACTCTGTATTTTTTTTTACTCTTTTGTAAGATGCCATACAAATGCACATATTATTAGTTTTAATTTAAATTATAAAATGTTACCTCATAAAATTTGTGAGCAGGTCTATGAGATATTCTCTGCAAATAAAAACTGGTGTTATATATATTGAACATGGTAAAGTTATCCTTTACAATGTTACAGCTCACTAATGGAAAATTCTAAGCTGAACAGATTGATCATAAACTAGCAATGTAAACCTTACAAAATGGCCTAATTGTAGGTAGGAAAATAAATTGCTCTAAAGGGCTTTTTTGCCCCAAATATGTTACTACAAGAAGTAAATTGCAAACTCGATTTTGATAACAAAATTATTTTCTAAATAAGTTCTGTAGTTTTCAGTCCAAAGTAGCTTATGCCTGACATAAGCTTCCAGGGAAACCAGTGACCTGTATTGTGAACTGCTGCAAAAGCTAGTGCCTTGTGTAATGTGACAAGTGGTGTTTGACTTGTGAGGGGAGGTGTCCAATTTTGCAGGCTATTGGACATGAACAGTGATTTTTTGCTGATAATAAAAAGCAGCATATCTGTAGACCTATTGCTAAACTTGATTACAAAAAATCCAAAGAATATTATGTTTACTTTTAGAAAAAGCACAGCCAAATATTTGAAAATGCAACAGCTGTACAAAGAGGGAAAATAATTTCTACAGTCATTATATCATACCAAACATAAAGAGTTGAGCGCATTAATAAATCAATGACCTTTAAAAAATATTTAAAACCTAATAATGAATTGCTATGTTCAGCTGAGGAAAGTATAGTAACTTCTTAAAATTACAGTTAAGACTGCAATTTAGGATTGTAAATCATAAATTTTAAGGTACTACCTGTGTATATTTTTTACAATTACTTTTAACAATTTACAGTAAGAATATTGAAATCTCTTAGCTTTATACTGATAGCTGTATATATTTATTGAACATAAAAGAAATTTGTTAATGTAATTTCTCTTTTAATCACAATATAAATTAACTTTAACTAGACCAAGAAAATTGTAACTTTTAATACAATTCATAGATACATACTACATTAAAATAAATTCTTCATAAATAAACTTAAGCAGGAACAGATGTACCATGCTGTATACATCATGTCCTTAGAGTACCAAAATTATGTTTGTATCAAAAGTAGCTGGAAAACAACCCAAACAGATTAAAATATAAACCGAAAAGAGTAGTTATGATTAAGTAATCCCGTTTCATTTTCCAGGCCAATTCTACAGCAAAAACCTCTATTAATCCTTGTAGTATTTACAGAATTTTGTTTAGAAATGTATTTTGTTTGTGTTAACAGAAGATGGATTAATGCTTGTCTATCATGGTTCTGGAATTGAGTACAAAGGCATCATATCTACTTTCCTAGATAAAAAGAAAATTAGATACTGAGTTCATGAACAGGTCCTTTAGTAAATAATTAGGTCATCACTCACTAAAACATTCAGTTTTCATGAAAACAAAGACAAGAGCTTTCCATTCCAAGTCACTGAAAGTTTGCTTCTGACTTTGGCAAATTTTCAACCAGTATATTTTCACAGCAACACAAAAAAATGCTTCATATTCATGTAGTACAAAAACAAGTGATGATCTGCAATATTATTCTTAGCTGAAATACTTCAGAATATAAGTGTGTTTCTATCGAGAAGAAAGAGCTATCACAAGTGATAGCTTTCTTGTGAAAACTGCACAGTTTTCAGATGTGCAGTTACATAAGAGTTAACTTAAAATGTACAGTATAGATCAGATATGCATGCTGGATATAGGACTATCAGAAGTTAGGAAAATACAGCTGATAACACTGAGATATAAGAATGTATCTGATTCCAGTAAAATATAGTCTTGTTGGTCATGGAGAACCAAAGTAAGGAGGAAATAGGGAGGGAAGAGAAGAGTGGGAAAAGCACAGTTTTTCTTTGGACTTCTTACAACCTTAAATAATGTTTTCCTTTGGCTTTGGACTCTAGAATCAAGTTGATTAATCATCTGTTACATGCTCAAGTATGGGCTCTTTTATCTAATTCCACAACACGCAACCTGTATGGCATGGAGCTCCAACAAGTGTCCTGCAGGTTATACAGCTGCAAGTTTAGCCTTGGGGAAAAGTTTTCATCTGCATATTCATATCAGCTACATTCCTTTGTTCACATCACAGGAAAAGGTACAGCAAACATCAGGTTCTCAAGGGTCTGAAACTATTTCATTAGTTATTGTTTAAGGTCTCTCATTTATCCAGCTAGCACACTGAATGATCATGTGGTACTTGTACTTGAATAATTAATCTTGAAATATGGAAATGGAGTGCTATGAAGATTAACTGTCTGATGGTAAATTTGGTATTTCTTCAGCATCCATCTTTAAAAATATAATTTTAAGTTTTTCTCCAAAGAAAAAAACCACTTCAGCCTAAATTATCTCCACATTACAAGTCAACAGGCAGAGGTAAATAGCTTCTTAAAAATACTAAAAAACATCTTCCAAAAGACAAGCATCACTGCTCAAAAGTAATACCTTATTTAAAAGATGCTACTAATTTCTCCAGATTAATTGATTATTTTAATTATTCTATTCGAACTATTTTATCAATGAAAGTACTAATGGTAGGATTGATTACATTTAAAGGATTGAGTAATGTAGCATCAATAAAAGGAGAAGATTATTTTGCTTAAATTAAATTTTCCTGATTAATTTTCTACTGAATTCCTCATGCTGGCAAAGTAAGGCTTCAGCTTTCTCTTCTCTAGTTAACCAATTTGGGTAAAAACATGGCAAAATTATGCCATTGACACAATTAGAAATAAGACAATAATGCTCTTACATGATATGATTAAAGGAATAAATTTTTTTTAAAGTTCAAAGCACTATTTTATTTCAGTAAAATAAATTACTTAAATTACTTGAGGGAATTTACTATTACGGACAAAGTTGAACCAGTCTCTGTGAAAGATATAACCCAAGTTCTAAAAATATTAAAAATAGCAATCTTGACAGATAAGTAGATACCATAGGATTAAAAAACTTTTGATCTGGAGATCTGAATTCTGAAGTTCTTCTCTAGTTCCTTCTCATGAGCCTCTCCTAGTAACTTCAGAACTTTGTCTACATAGCAGCTCAATAAAATGAGTGAAAACAGCACCAGAATTTGATCCAATAACATCTACAGGAACAAACTAATCCTTGGAACAATTTCATTCAACCTATTGGTATTATATGATGGATATAGACGATCTTGTGATGAAYCTACAAGACAGACTGTAAGACAGGAGGACAAAATCTGGCATTGCTACTAATCAATATCGATCTATGAAGAGCATGGGTAGATATTTTTACCATGCATTTGTTCACAGAAGTGCAGGGCATAAAATGGGCACTGAGATTCTAGGACAGCACTTGTCAGACTACTGATTATCCAAATACTGCCTTATGTACAAAGACAGGAAACTATTTTGTAGTAGTTATCTCCATCTCTAGCTATCTTAGTAGTTATTTGAAGCTTTTTCTCAAGGAAAAATGCAGCTTTCATGTTTGACTACCCTGTTACGAAAAAGTAAACTATAGCAATTATGTTGTGACTTGTTTAATGCTCCATACAAAGCTAAGCGTGGGACAGATATTTCAGTGTATTTAATTCATAGATGCAAAGAATCATATAGTAAGCTGGAAGGGGTCTGTAGAGACTTTCTTCTCCAAACCCCCTGCTCAAATATGTTCCTCTTAATGCAGCCAAGGATGCTATTAGTCTTTTTTTGCCACAAAGGCACACTGCTGGATCCTTAAGGTGACCAAAGATGCAAACCCTCTATTCCAATGGAAATTAATCACCAAGAACTTCTGAAAACCCTGAAATATAACACAACAATTTCAGATAACTGCATATATATCACATAGGACAAGCTTCATACTGGTAAGTGCCAGACATCTTGAAAACAAAAAGGCAGCAGTTTATTTTCTGCCCAAAAGGTAAATTTTAAAGTATTTATAAGAAAAAGGAAACCAAGAAATTTAGTTATTCAACAACCCTTTTCTGTACAAGATGAAGAGCTATTTCCATATAAATTTCAACATCTGTGTTTTGCAGCTCTGGAAATGTGAGGAAAGCTAAAAACTGTCATCTGCAATGTCAGATTGAGTGGTTAATCTCTATTATTACAGTGAGCAATTGAGATGGCTTTAGCCTGGGCTGACAGATAAGTTCCCCACCCAGTCACTACTATTTCTATTTTACATTTTTTCCCACTTGCAGCACAATATCTAACAATTTCCCTTCATTTTTACCAATGCTGAACACAATACATGTTTCAGAACACAGCAGAAATATATTATATCAGGATATAAAAAATTCAATCTGAATTACATGAGTTGGCTAATATTGAGCAGAGATGGTTTATTTAGCCTTTAATCTATCCAAAAATAATGCATGGGACATGAGTTTTTCATCCATGAGATAAGACTTTGGGCCTTTCTAAAATACATAATGAGGTACAATACAGGAATACTATGGTTAGATTAAGCACTGAAAAATTGTAACTCACAGTAACAGAGCTTCACACAGACAAATTTCATCTAATTGAAATAACTCCAAGTCAACCTGAATATCTTAACATTTGCACCATTTTATGTAACATGGACACAAACATGGTTGATATTTCAGCTATATAAAATAAGTTCAATTTATCGTGTAGTAAAATTAAAACGCATTTCTTACCCATTCATAAGAAACAATCCAACACCCACGAGCAATTCCCAGCATAACATTCAAGGTACGACGAGGACTCCCAGTAACTACATGACTTGTTGTTTCACATACATCATATGAGAACAGAAAGTCTCCAAGTTTATTCACAACCTGAATTACTGTATTTTGCTTCCTAAAAAGAAGAAAAGGAAAAAAAACCCATACAACATTGAATGGATGAAGGCAGAATTAGAAAAGCATATACACACAACACAAATTAACTCAAATTCACCTCATTTCTTTCCCCACTAATCATTCTTTATCCTTTTCTCACTAAGCCTCTACCCATTTGCTAGCCCTAGCCATTTGCTACTAAATTCATTAGCCTCTCCACAGAGTCCAAACAGACCCTTTCCCATTATCACACAATCACATCTACTTGCACATCAAAGCCCTTTTGCCACCCACATCTATCTTGTCTGTTCAAATAAAAGCTTTCGAGTACAGAATCATCTAATATGTTGTTTGTGTACAATGCCCAGTACAACAGAGCCTAATTCTTGGTTTCTTTTGTAGTACTGTAAAAAAAATACTACCAAGAAACGTAAACATTTAGACACAGTACACCTAACACTTTTTCATTAGGAAGCACAAGATTTTCAGCATCTGAATAAAATGCTGTATCTAAATCTAGAGAGAAGTCCTAAATTTCTATCTGGCTTGCTACCCACACATCTGTGCCAATGTTTCAATTAAAAATTCACTTATCCTTAAATACAATTATAATGAAATATATAAAATATTAATATAAATTCCAGAATGGCCATCTATAACTGGAATTCTAATTTGAGCTCTCTACATAGCTACGCAGGAGCACATAAATGTATCATGAAAACAGGAAGATCTTGGTATCACTGGAGAAAAGCTGTTGCAGAAGAACRATTTACTGCTCTTATTAACAAATATTTTTACAATTATAAATGATCATTAAAGATCTGAATTATCTTTATCATGAAAGCTGAATTCTGGTGGCCTCTCTGCTCCCCACACTGACTTGGAAACATCCATGTGACACAAGATAAAGCAATCAGGCACAACTTGAACACAGTCACACCTATCACGGTGGTGATCCTTTCAGGCAAAATGTTTAAGTTCATCACTGACACAATGCAAGCGCACTCAGAGCGTCTCCAGAAGCCTCTGGGTTTGCTTCATTCTCACTACATTTAACTCCACAGAAAGGAAGTCTGTTAAAACTCCCAAAATGTCCCAGCTAAAACAAACCCTATTAGCAGAATCCCAACAAAACTGCAAAAAATTCTTCACAGAAATTGAAGCAATCTATTTTTCAAGAAGTTTAAAATAAAAAAATGGATAGTGAAAACAGTGTAGCAAGTTAATTTCACAATCAAGTAAAAAGTGGATATTGTATGTTGAGATGCTTAAAAAAAATCAAATGACTGACCCTCTCTGCAGTATGAATTCTGGCCTTGGCTATATGGCTTTGACTGTTACTAGAATACTTAGTATTCCCTTTTCATTTTGTGAGCTTTAACTTGACATAGGGGCTGACTGTGCCCAGACTGCATGCACCATGCTCTACCTGAACCTCTTCTTAGTTCTTCCTGCATCTACACAAAATTCCCTACAATAAGAAGAAAAATTCCTGTTTTTCAAGACTTGAATCGAAGATATCTTACAAA
Source organism: Amblyornis subalaris (assembly GCA_018881555.1). NCBI lineage: Eukaryota > Metazoa > Chordata > Aves > Passeriformes > Ptilonorhynchidae > Amblyornis > Amblyornis subalaris. The sequence continues at coordinate 4,747,738 of JACAXG010000051.1, forward strand.
CTGCAGCGAAAACTCACCAGTTTATACTTGAGACAGCTGCAAAAACTGGTGGAGAAAAATTTATAGCTTTCACTGAATTTATAAATCAGAAGAATAGGTAGCTGGTGGCTGTGAATCAGTGAGCAGTATTTAATATAATCTCAAAACCAGATGTAATGCAACTATTGAACTCATGCATCTTAAAATGTAAATTCTAATGAACCACTTCTGAAGCTGTAGCTACTGGGTAGCAGAATTGTCTTTTGACCACTGAGCTGTGTTTTGGAGGACTATTTTCTGTTCTTTAGTTCTTTCAGAAGCAGTCCTTATCCCTTCACCAAGTTGATGAACGCCTACAACTGTAGTCAGCCAAAAGCATAGTTTTGATAAAAAGGTTCTAAAGAAAAGCAATTGTTATCATCAGACATTTTAATTTAATGAAATAGTAATTAGGTAGTGGGAAAAGTCAACATACAACAACATAAAAGAAATAATATATTAATGACCTCTTTAAGAAAAAGATAAATTTCCCCAGCTCAGCCAAAATTTATTCTCCTCTTTTAGGCAGACCACAGCCTCTGTTTTCCCCAACTATCTGCACTAAAGTGATGATCTTTATCTCCTCCACAGTGATCTGGCATTGCATGACTTGCAAAGTTAATTTTATAGTCCTGGTGTTACTAGCATCCAGTCACATTAAACAGAAGAAAAGTATTAATTCCGTTTTATGTTTCTGACATATATAAGTATACTTGTTATATTGACTATTGACAACCTTTTACAAAAAACTTCTGAAAAGATAGCCACTAAGTGCTGTTTCTGAATATTTATATCTATGTAACTGTCAAGATTTAATTGCATCAAACCTGAAACAGATTTGTGGGTAGTACGAATATCTTGAGTTTTGAAAAAGAATTTAAAAACTGTAAGCAAGTGTAGTATAAAATATAGAATCATGTTTTTGTTGGATGTTCTTTATGCTGTAAGACTTTTAAGAGAACGATAAGAGCATGCCAGAAAATTATTAACTCTCCCCCAAAATATGCGGTGACAGCTGCTTCTAATGTTTTGAAACTAAGTTGCTAAAAAGCCTAGGACCGATATTTATTCTGCAACAATTTGTATGAAATAAAACATTCYAAACTGATGTTTCAGATTATGACTTTTTAAATAGAAATAATCAAAATGTATGGGGAAAAGGCTAAGTGTTGGGCTGAATAATTTACTACATACAACTATTTACATTTCCTTCAGAAAAATTCAAAACTTGTTTAAGATTTTAGTTTTATTGCTCTGAAGCCCTGTTGAACTCACCTATGGAACTACTTCAGTCTGCACCATAGCAACAAAAACATACATATACAGTGCAAATAGCAATGACATATACGTGTGTACAAATTTCTAGCTAGAATACAGAATGAAATAAAGTGCAGAGCCCAAAGATAATTTTCATTTTCTAAAGGCATTAAAAAATTATCAACCTTCAAATTTAAATGGTGGGCTGAATAAAGAGTCAAAATGGTTAATACTTACTCAGAAGACATACTTGTCATAACTAGTGTCCTGGTTGGCTAGAGATGTGAAAGAGACAAAAAAACATTAAAAATCTGAAAAAAAAAAGTTTGAAAAAAGCCTTAAATTAGAAAATGTTATATTAAAAGTTGCAAACGATCTCATAATTATAGTATCACCTGAGGAAGAGTCTGTACTAATTAACACATTTACTAAAAATACTAAAATTTGAGGAGAAGGAGGGAAGAAGGGAAGGAAGGAGGGAAGGAAGGAAGGAGGGAAGGAGGGAAGGAGGGAAGGAAGGAAGGAAGGAAGGAAGGAAGGAAGGAAGGAAGGAAGGAAGGAAGGCCCTTCAATCTTTGATTTTATGTCAAAGCATCCAATATAGTAGAAGACAGGAATGTAAGTTTTTATTAGTAAAAACAAAAAGCAAAGAATTTCTAGCCTGAGATGCCACAGAAATAAGGACAGTATTTGTCTACTGACTTTTCCTTTTCATCAGATGGAAAGAAAAAGGCAGCTTATCTACAACAAAGAAAACCTGTAATTTAAAATTCCAGTTTCTTCCAAAAGAAAGGCAGAAACTGGCTGGGATGCTTCAGAAACAGGAGTATATTTATGGTAAAATATAATTTTAATGATTTTGTTTCTATTTTGATAGTGTATCTTTGGTTTTTTTTGGCACAACTTCAGTATTTTATGTCAAGGTTAAGTAAACATTCTTTCACTCTTCAGTATTTTCTAGTGAATAAAAGTTGTCCAAGTAATAAAGCACACAGGGTATACTCAAAGAGTACAGCAATCCTCAAACCAGCAATTCTGAGACACCTTCAAGAGCACCCTTTCCTTCTCCTGCAATACCCCCCAATAACTTATATGCAAAACAGGAATGTTTGCCCCATATGGACTTTACATAAGCTTTGTAAGAATTAGTATTACAGGGGTCAGAAGAGGAGCAAGTTCATCACCAGTGACCATGAAAGCCTCCAGTATGCACCAAGGTAGGACAGAACACGAATTTTAGCAGTATCAGAGAAATATATAACTACACAGAACCTGATAATCAAAAAACATATGTAAGAAGAGGTCTTGGACATCTTAGCTAAGAATTACTTGTAGCTACATAAACATGCACAAATATATGTACACAAACATTTTAATTTTGTACAGTGATTTCAAAAAACTCCTCCTAATTTTCAAAATCACTATATGAATTTAAATTATTTCTCCAGATAGCTACTGCTCCATATGAAATACTAATTCCTATTTCTGTCCCCCAATATATTACCACAACACAAGTGGTAAGCTCTTAAAGTTTCTGCTATAATTCAGTTTACTTTGAGTAATGTACTGAGCTAAGACCACTAAAATATTTTGAATTGGGAGCACAGGCAAAAAAAAGGCAGTCATGAGGGCAACTCATTTTACCCAGTAATGAATCAAAGAACAGAAGAGAGAACATACACTGATGCAACTCCATCTGACCTCTGTTATCAGTACAGAACTGTTTTCTATTGAGTGATCAAGTAATTTGTCACATTTAAGAATGGAGTTGGAATTACCTGTGTAGGTTATTAGACTAACAGAATGTAGACTAATAATGTGCACCATGGGTGTTCATTATATGAACACTCTTCGTATTAATAGAACGCAATTTAGATACCATTGACGAGGCACATATTGAAGATAACACAAGTAGTAGTCGTTTCAACAAACACATGGTAATTTTATTCCGTGGTTGTGTAAATTTAAAAACCACAAAACCCAGATACTATTCAAGTCTTCAGAAGTAATATAATGCAATATATTCAATAACATTCAATAATTTTTTTAATTCATGATAAACAGGTACTCAGACCACACTATGTAAGCTCTACAATACTTCAAACTGAAAATGTACACAATGTGAAAATGTAAACCAAATCAATAATAATGGAAATATAACTGGAAAAATGGAATAAAACTTCAAAAGAAAAAAAGGATGAAAGTTTTGCACTGAARTATTTGAAAGAAATTCTATACAGTACTTTTGGAAATATAAGTTTCCAAATTCCAACTTGTTGCCAGCAATACTTACTGATGATGTCTTACTCTACTGCTAGCCTGACAGTTGAAAAGAAGATAATATGTACTTATCTTGATCAAATTTGGTTCTATTCTTAGCCAAAAGAATTTCTACTGCATTACTTCCAACTCCAAACAAGCAGTCACATTTAATTGCTCTTGGAAGTTTCAACTCAATTCTACATTGGAGTTTTACATGCAAAGAGTTTGAGCAAAAATAATAACACAACAATATATATCAAAAAATCTTCCATAACATGAATATATTAGTATTAAGTTATAGAAAGTCAAAATTTGAGAATAAACACTCAGAAAAGACATCTAGTAACACACTGAGTAAGGGTTCTTGTGGCAAAAGGACTGCACATTTCTGCACAGGTTAGGTCAGATAATTAAAATCAGATGTAGGGCCACATTATACAATTGTGAGTATATACCTCATACTGTCTTAATACACATTGTAAGATCTGCATAAACTCATGAGCATTAAGGGATTCTGGGATGTACCAGCCCAGGAAGGAAAAAAAAGGCTTAAAAGCAAGGTTTTGCTTTGCTCTGTTGACTCTTTCTTGGTGGAAAAACTCATTTTCATCAAATGTGTATGTTTCAGCATGGTCATGACATTCTCCTTTAGTACCTGAAGCCAAGCCTCATTGCCATCACAATCAAGCTCCTTGTCTAAAAGTCTGGAGTTAAATCCACACAAMAGGAATTGGAATAGTTAGCTCTAAAGCTAGATCCTGATGTGTCAGTTCAGAATGTGCATAAAAATATCCTTCCTTGCAATTTTTTATAGATGTTGTGAAAGTATTACTAATCTTACCACTATTTTTGCCAAACTTGGGTTAAAAAGAAGCAATACCATAAACCAAGGCCAGAGCAGCCTGGGATCCTACAGCTGCTTCTTCATCTTCAGAGCAGAAATGTTTGTTAGCAGCTCCTTAGTAACCTTGTCTACAGGTAACTAAAAATACTGGATCTACACAAATCGCAAAATCTACAGCCTGTCCTGACCTTACCCTGCAAGGTTAGCTTTTGAATTCTAGCTTTTATGTTACAACACATCGTGTACAAGATGGTACAGTGAGTATTCTGAACAAATGTCTTGTCAGTGCACTTAGAAGTGATTCAAAGACTCAAGAATGCAGAAGGGCACACACAAAATGGAGAAATCGGAAATAAATTTAATTTCTTCCAAGCTATTATTTCATTTGCATTCAGAACTGCATATTTTTGCAAGTTAAAGGTCATTTGCTAAGCAGACAATATTTTGTTTTATTGCTTCAATAAGACAAGCAGTACTCTTTAATTACAGTTACCAAATGGAAAACTTAGCCAAACTATGTTCCAATTTTCAGTTCTACATTTTTCAAGTTAATTGCTTTCTCCCCCACCCCCTGCTATGCAATTTTTCTTCTGTGCTTTTTGAGTCTGCTTTATTTTACATGTTGCTTTTATTGAAAAAAAAAAAAAAAAAGAGTTAGCATTTACTTTTCTGACCAGCAAAAAGACGTCTGGTGAGCATCATTATGAATTCTAATGCATGTCTGTAGCAGGATTATTATTAATAAAACACTGGAAAAGGTGGTATTAAGTTAACTGGTCCTTTTATTCATCATTAGTCTCTCAATCCTGAAGAGCTGCATATCCATGCTCTGAATCAGAGCACACACTTCTTTCTGAATTATTTTTGAGGTCTGGAATACATGACATGCTTCAGCTTTCCTTTACATATTTCTTAGAAGCACAGTTGCATTAAGTAGTTCTTTAGTGTCTGCCAACAATAAGATTTTTCTAAGTAATCTGAAATATAAAACATTCATTTCAGTAGCTAGAAGGAAACAGTATTTGTAAATCTCCCCAGTACTTAAAAATGATACTTCCTATATGTTAACTGACCTATACCACAGAAGAGGTATCCAACCTCAAAGTGTATTCTTTCTCTCTTCTAAGTTTGAACTCGTGTTTCTTGAAGCTGAAGGACAAGAAGAAAAAAGTCCTGTTTTGTACAACCTGCTTTTCAAGAAAGTGAACTCAAATTTTGCTTCCTTAAGCATGTCACGAGGTTTTTTTTTTATAGGTGACAAATGAAGGAAAATGAGACCATAAAATATTCTTCCAGGCTAGTTCTCAAGAATAAAATGCATTCATGCAAAGAATTAATTTGATAGGAATAGGTTTAGATTTGTGACTAGTTAAATTCCAGCCTATGTATATTAGATCTCATTTTGTCTTTGGGTCAAGAACCCAGGCCTCAGATATTTTTCAAGAAATTACTTCAACCACTAAATAGCACTTTTAAATTGTATATTACTTAGTCCAAGTGCTCCTCTTGTGCCTTAAAGCTGACTGAAGTTCTGAAAGAAAGAAGCCTCAGAGTAGTCTCAAACTCAGATATATGTTTTGGTGGAGCAAAAAAGACCTTCACCTTCAGTACTTAACAAGATACCCTATGTGGTTTGGCCAATATACGAGAGATAAAGAACTTTGTAGGGCAGGAGGCAGGCAGGAAGCAACAGTGCATGTGTGAGCAAATAAAGTGTAAGGGAGAGTATATTATGCTATCTATTTTGTATGCTTCAAATTCCTTTCTTCTCTGGCTATTGTATGTCCATCAGATGGTTCTGAAAATGGTTTAGAACCCTTACACTCAATTTTGATCTTTACAACTGTATTTCAAAAGTAGTAATCTCCAGTCTTATCAGTACATGAGCCAAAAGACAGAGCTGTGTAGCATGGGAATATTAAAAAATCAGGTTAATTTCACTCTGCTTTTATCTAAGAAGGTTGTAATGAGGACCCAAAACTTTAAGGCTGTTTTTAGAAAAAATCTGTAAGCAGTATCACATTAATTTATTCAAGTAATTGCGGCTCATAGCTGAAAATAATTGCCAATTGTAATGAATGACTACTATTCAGTAGTTTTAAACAGCAATTATTCAAAGCTGCAATTTACTTTCTGGCTGGCTTTCTCTTATCAGTCCTTTGATACTGATATTTTTCAAGTTTCCTCTGACTGCAAAAGAAATTTGTGATTTTCTGATCAAATATAGTACCTCTGCTTTGGTCGTAGAAAGATACAAAAAAAATGAACCCATCCTAACTAAATCCAGTATTGCCATGTGGAAAGATGGAAAAACAAAGAGGGCTATTAGAAGACATAAAAATTAGATGACGTGGCAGGTGCTGGGGTATAATTTTTCCTTCACTGCCAAATACAAGAAAATAAAAGGAGAAATCCTGTAATTGCAGTCATAGGAACCCCCAGAACTTCTGTTTGCAAGATGAGAGATAATGAATAGCTTCAGACTTTTCAGACTAGCAGTGTCAGAGTTTACAACAACTTTCTGATGTTTTCGGTTTTCCACATGCAACCAATCTTAGCTAACAACAATATTTAAGAAAAATAAAAAAATCCTACCATAGGGATGCAAAACTTTGCAGCAAGGGATAGCTTTCCCAGCATTCCGCAACTTTGAAGGACAGGTTTACCTGGCTGTGATCACTAGCAAAACTGGAGACGGACTTTTTCTATTAGGATAGCCAAAGATTAAGTGGAGAGGAGATGCTCCTTCCCAATCCTTCAACTGCAAACAAAAAACTTCTACATCACTGAGCATGACATTATTTTTATCATTTCTACAAGCACAGGCAGTAGTGATTCTCATTCCAATGGGAAGCCCAAGCCTTTCCAACAGGTACAAATTAGGGATTGACTTCCCGGTCAGCATCAGTCAGGAAAAGCAACAGTCCAGTTCTCAACTATATTTCACTAGGAAAATTTCATGTCTATACCTTATTATGTGAAACCTGAGGAAATCACAGAATCATAGAATATCCTTGGTTGGAAGGCAGCCACAAGGATCACCAAAGTCCAACTCCTGGCCCTGCACGTCACCCTAAGAGTCACACTGTGTCCCTGAGTGTGTTGTTCAAACACTTCTTGAACTCTTGTCAGGCTTGGTGCTGTGACCACTTCTCTGGGGAGCCTCTTCCAGTGTCCGACCACCCTCTGGATGAAGAACTTTTTTCCAGTATCAGAAAGAGACAGCAGGATTACCAGTGCGACAGAAGTGAATCTCAAGAAGTGGAATACTAAGGGGAGGAGAAAGCTACTTTATAGTTTAGATTCTAACAGAAGATGAAAGCTCAGGTGAAGGAAGGGTACTTGTTTACCCCAAAAAACTCACAAGACAGGAAAATGAGGAACCAGGGTTATCACGTGGCAATACTGTCTTACAGAGAAAACTCATATAGGCATGCAGAAACACTTAAAAGACAACACTAAGGCATAAATTAATTCTGTCATTAGTACCAAATAATGCCCAATGTATACTTACCTTCCCAAATGATCTGTGAGAAAGTCATGCACAGTTAATTATTTTCTGCTGAAATTTTACGCAACATGAACTTCTCCCCACTAACCCCAGCCTCACCAAGGTTAAGAAAATTAATATCCTTCTGTAAATAATTCCAACAAAAAAAWAAGTATTACATAGAGTGAATCTGTTTCATCTGTTCAAACAAAAAAAATTGTTTATGCTTTTATAATGATCCAATAAAGTGAACAATGCCTTCAGACAGCTGATTTATGAGCAATAAAGGCACTTTATAAAGCTTCAGGTGAGTTACCCTATGGCCTTACTGCAAGATGAAAAAAACAGAAGCCACATGGGTAGTGGGCAACAGTAGCGTAGCTTCAGTGAAATTAATTGTTTGATATTTAAGACCTCACCAGCCATGCATTTAATTTTTGGTCATGATGGTTGCCACTCATCATGGAAGGTTCATTAGAAATGAATGTGTACCTCAGCTACTTCATTGGAGACATCAGTGGTTCATTAACTCTGCTCACAGCAGATCATTGGGCAGAAGAACTGAGGCACAGAGACACATTTCCACTGTGCAGGCTGTAGGGATGGAACCATTTTAAGAGGGAAATTAAGAAAGATTTTGCATCACCCGAACTATTATAGAGTGGGTTTGCACAATTATTAAGTGTGAGGTTAGTTTGGATGGTTGAAGTCTTCTGGAGATTGCCAACTACGCAACAATTAGTAGAATCTGAGGTGAAGATAATCCTGAACATGTTTCCAGCCCAAAAGACTCAAGCCAGGATTTATGTAGAAGAGTACATAATAATAATTTTTAGGAAGGGTAGAATAATAATTCTAAAAAAACCCACTCCAAATTTTTTTTAGGATCTTGAAGGATTATGAATTAGTCATACTTGCAGACAAATCTTTGAGAAACAGAAAATTTTTGTAGTGCATATGTAACGTATTGCAAGATTTTTTCCTATTTGACTGATTGCATATTTATATTTCTGTTCCACACAGATTTGTTTGTAAGCTCATAATTCAATTCTACAAAGATCACACCACTCACCTATCAAATGTTTAATTTCAATGTGGTGAATGGTGATATTTGTCAAAATATTAAAAAAACCTTGATGAAGATGCCAAATGCTGATGAATGGCATTTGGAAATCTTTTGTTCAGACTATTTTGCACAATTTTCAAGAGCTGTGAGACTGTAATTTAGAAAGGAGTCCCAATAACTAAAGGATTTCCAACGTCTAGAGTCATGCCAGATACCAGCAGATTTATGTAGGTGTTCATTTTTCCAAGGGTTAAATTTACAAACAAACAAACAAACAAACAAACAAAAAGATCTAACCAGCAGTTGCTGGTAGTTTCTGATGTCAAGAGGGAAAACAGATTCAGTTTTACAGTGATTCTCTGCCAAGCCATCTGCAGTCTAGTGGATTGTTTGGTTTTCTGGCATGATGGTTATGAACACAGTGCACCCCAAAACTGGAAAAGAACAGCATCCATATGTATCTTCAGCAATGATGTACACTTCAAGCATGGGACTCTATGATCTGACTTCTTGCACAATGTTCCTGTATCGTTGCCCTCGTGCTCTGAGCCAGAAAGAGCTGCCTTTGTTTCTTGCATCTAAGCCTTCCTTCCACCACTAAATCCAAGAATGCCATAGACTTCTCTTTAAAAGGATGGAGATGACATAGATGTATGTCAAATAACTTGAGATTCCAGGATGTTATTCTTATCCTTATCTACCATTCACTGTGAACAATCTTGAGTAATTTCCTACTCGCCTAAAAGTAGAAATAAAAAATACATTCTGACTTCACATAAAGACTCATAAATAGTCTCTTAACCAAAAATCACCAAACCTACCAATCCTCTGGGAAAAAAAAAGAAAACAGTGAAGTGGGCTTTTTCCCCTTAACTCTATGCAGACAGAAAAAAATTCAAAACTCTCTATCTACTTAAGCCTCCATTTCTTCTTTTAGAAGAAGGTTCTAAAGAATAACCAATATGTTAATTTGTTGAGCGAACAGAAAGTTAGTGACAATTTTATATAAAAATTTACTTAGGCAAAATCAGTTCCTGGATCTTTACTACCCTTCCTGCTAAGATGACAAGCTACAGTCAACCACCTCCTGCTTCACTGCACAGCACATTTCCAGTGTTCCAAACAGCAACACATACAAGAGAGTGAACACCAGCTGCAAGTGTCCCTGGAACAACAGGAAACAGCTTGAGCTGAGAGGAGCTTGTGCTTTTTGCCATAGAAAGGTACTGATTTTAAGAGACACTTTTTTAATATTAAGAAATAGACCACAGCACGTCAGTAGGTAGTCCCAAATAGCTAACATGAAACCTGTCATAAGGAGAATGATTTTTAGGGACCCAAGGCCATGAATCAGCCCACTAGGTTCAYTTACAGGAGATATTCCTGTCAGGAACGGTAGCAACACTAAGGGGTGGTAACAAAGCTGTTGACATTAGGATATGGCCCAAAGCACGCACTGTAAGGTACAGCAGCAGATGCCAAGAGTATGGCTTCTGTCCTGGAAGCCCTCAACTTGATGCAGAAGTGTGGGGCACAAATTCACTAGCCGGATAAAGTCCAGAACCAGAACTGCCTTGCAAAGATTGAGTGCAAATAGTCCTGGGATTAATCATACTGGAGTATTTTCAAAGCTGACTTAGCCCATGGGCTATATAGGCATCCCTCATGATGCTATCCTCTGACCACCYCCATTACATCAAGCATTTTCCCCAGACCAAAAATGTGTAGGTAGTCCCAGTTTCTTCATTGTTAATTGTAAATGAGCCTGCATGCTTCTACCTTGTCTAATTCACTGTCCTATTCATTTGTGTCTCGAAGTTAGTAACATTTCAAGTAACAGTATTTAAAATATGTACCTATTCAAGCAACTACAAATCAAAACTGGAAGGAAAACATAAAATGATGTTGTCCCCCAAACTTAAGACAAGTCTATGAATGCACACATAGAACACAAAGTTACTTTCCTGAATGTCTGGCAAGATGCTTCAAGTTTTATAGTTACAGACTTTTCAGGATATTAAAATTTGTTCTGCCATGAATAAAGTAATTTAAAAAAAGATTGTGATAACAGAATCTAACAATGGCCTGCTTCACACTATTTGTTCTACATTATGAGCTTAGATTTCTTGTAAAAATCTTCTCTCAAAAAATCTCCTAAGTTCAGTGTTGATAAATGCACGTTCACCCAAATCCAAGAGCTACAGAAATACAAGCCAAGATGAATCTTGTTTAAAAACAAAACTGAAGGAATTTCAGTTAAGTCCATACTGTCTTCTTTGTGAAAATATGTTTTTAATTATCCCTCATGATGCTTAACTGTTTTTTTCACATGGTTGAAGAGTTTCTTCTTTTCACTCAGAAAACAGTATTTTAAGGGTTTTTTTTAACTTTAAAGTTTATTCCAACTGCATTTCTAGTGATGTGAGACTCTCAGATGCTTTAAAAGACATCCACCACCTCTCATATCCCYCTAAAACTACAAAACAAATTTTTTTTGGATAAAAATGGCAGCTAACTGGTTAATAATAATGAGTCTCTGATCTTTTTAAAGTACAAAATATTTAGATTTGTGACATGCAACAGGCGCTGTGATAAATGTAAACTTTTTTGTGACAATAAGCAATGAAATGAGCACTCAACCTCATACCAACAGTTGGCCACTACTGTAAATAACCTGTTCAAATACATTTTTGGCTTTAATATTAATTTTAGTTATTTCACTTTATCCTCACTATGCAAAGCAACAAAGAACTATGTATTCAATTTCACAGAATAATTGAAAAATGCATCACAATGCATAAACGGTTTATTTTATCCCTGCAATCCAGTATCATCAACTTAGATTTCTAGACCTGGGAAGCCACCTGCTGACATTCACAAGCATTAATGGACAGTGTTTATCCTTACCAACTCTGTCTCAAAACTAAGAGTCAATTTTGTAAATTTGTCTGTATTCAATCCCTTTGAACATACCAAGAGTACTGGTTTTGGGGTGGTGGTGTTGTTTTATATCCAAAAATCTTGTTCCTGAAGCCATTAAAGATTCCTGAAAATCGTACTTATCTTCCCCCAATACGCCTGCAGCTGCCATTATAAACTGCTCTGTCTTCATGGCTTCTGTTTGTGGACAGTACAATTTTACATAAATTTGATTAGAAGTCTTCCATGTTAACAGTACAATAAGCATGCCTATATAAAGAGTGCTGATAAAGAAATTGTGAGCACTTTAATCTAAAATTGTGATATACAAGTATCTGAACAAAGTCATTCTTGGTTTTGAGTTCAGCTAAAACAAAATACAAGAAACTCAACCTGCATGAGGTTTTGAAGAAAACAAAAGCATAACACAATAGCACAGCAGGGAAATACAGAACCATGGCTTGATTTCTATTAAAGTAACTACAAATGAAAAATTGAAAGAACAGTAGAAGTAAATAATGTTAACACACCTAGTCATATTTCCTAAATATATTTTTCCACGGCTTTTTTAGTATTTACCATCACACAGCGAACTCCAAAGGCCTACTGACATGCATTCACTGTACTGAATGAATTTGAATTGTAGTGTTCTCTGTAGCATACACCACAATGAACGAGTTGTAACTAAAGTACACTAAAAAGTTCCAGTTTAGATATTACCTAGGAATTACATCCAGCAAGCATCTAAAATATTTTTAAGGAGGCATTAGATTACAAACTCTTTTTCTATTAAAAAAAATAGCTGCAATTTACATTGCTGTCTCTTATTTTTAGAAGCAAAGTAATGAATTTAACAGATCAAACTTACAACAGATTCCCGGGAATATGGTCTGTCTGAAGATTCTCATAGTCATATTTGTGGATATGTTTGTACACGAGAATATCTAGGAAACGGCATTTCTGTTGCAGTTGTATTTTTAGCATAAAATTTGTTTTAAGATTTAAATAAACATTAGGAAGTTCTTCATAATGCTATGATTGAATAAAATAATTTTTTAAAAATATTTCTGCCATTTTTGTCACACTTTTTTCTTTAGACAAAGGAAACTAACTAAGGTTTCTAATTTAACTTCCACATTGCCAAAAGTTAGCAAAATGTTGCAGTGTTTAAGCTGTAGCCACTGGAAAAAGGTATTAAATAAAAATGGTGTATAATGTTTGGTTGTTTTTACAAAGCTTCAAGAACATATTTTGATTGGTACTAAAGAGGTTTTGCAACTTAATTATTTACAAAAATTTACACAGTCTGATTTTGTTCAAAACAACGTTTTCTTAAAATTTAAACTTTTCAGTGTAACAGTCTGATTGCCAGACTGTCTGGTTAATCACATAGCACCTTATTGTGAAGCTTTTTTTACTTTTCAATCAAACCCCTGTTTTTCCCCAAAATTGTCTCTATATGAATCTGCATAGTCAAGCTGATAATGAAAACCTTTAAAATTAGTTTTAAAAAGCATTCATTACATGAATGAAACTATATATTGCTATTTTATTGATATTTGAGTGAAATTATAGGAAATAGGTGGATAAAAGGAGTAATCTCAAATAGATGAGGAATTTTCTCCAGTGCCTACTTAGCTTTGCTACTGTTAAACACCTCACAGAGAATGTTTTGTAAGCAGACACCAAGTAGAACCATTTAAAGACACCACCTCTGACTGCAAGGCCAGATATGAAAAAGAGGAACAATAAAAAAGAACTTCATATTGTTTTTTGTTTCTCTTCAGTATATAATCGTTATGTTAGGATCGTAAGAGAAATGAGTCAAAACTAGCACTGATGTATAATGCTCTTATTGCGTAATTTCACTGGAGAAGTAATCAATATCAACAAATCCGACAAATCTGCTATATATATAAAAGGGAATAAATACTTAAGAAAAGTAACAAGTAGTAAGATGAAGATAATAATCATTTTAACCCAGAGATCATTGGTCCATGGAGATTAATAACCCATCTTTAGGATGTTTAACATGTTGAACAACCTAGTAATTGCACCTGCACAAAATTTTTACATAAAAAAGTATCAAAATCTGTGATCAGTCTCTTTGAAACTCCACCAATACCTACCAATGAAACACCTAACTTATTTAATGTAGTTAATTACAGCAGACATCCTTTAGAGCTTTAGGACTTTCCATTTTCAAAGGAACTTAGCACTCATTTTAATTGTGACTTGCTACATACTGATTAAAAGAACTAATATTTTCCTGATCAGTTTTATATTTACTTAGAAGCCTTTTACAAAGGTAAAACACTTAAAAAAAGATTCAGTGCTGACTCAATCCTCTCTCCCTTTTTTAAAGCCAAACTCAAATACTAAATTAAGAAATTTAGTTTTACCAGAACCTAAAAGAAAATTTTGCATAAATCTTTATTCTGCAAAAACATCCACTGGCAATGATCCAGTATAAAACAAAAAAACCTGCCACATTTAGTAACTCCTCCAAAAGGGACAGGCATCCTTTCATGTAACTTCAGTGGCTTTCTAGGTTTTTTTAGTTTGAGCTGGCTTTCCAACTTCCTTTACAATGGCAGCTTGGCATGGATTCTGCCACCACAAGTTACCAGAAAGCTGATTTTTATGGTTATACACCAAGACCATTAGCATAATATTTCAGGAAAAGTGAGATTCAGAAAAGTTTTTAAATTGATACTGCAAAGAGAATTCATTTACTTTTTGTACATACAAAGGCACTCAGTGATTCTCCAGCAAAAAGAATGAGCTTAACAAAGGAAAAGTTCAGTTAAACTGACCTTCTGGAGTCTTCTAGCTTTTCTTAAGCCCTCAGTGTGCTTATTCTTTTGTTCATTAAAAACTTTGCAAGAGCCATCAGTAACACGACACTCCGAAACTTCATTTTCATCACCTAGAAACCAAATTCAGAAACTCAAAATGAAAAATACAATCTTATGAAATGAAACTGCCACCAATGATTTTATCATAGCACAGTGCTATGTACAGTTAAGATACTTCTTCATAATTTGTACCAGTTTTCACTGTATTACAGCTAGGGAAAAGGAATGAGACTCAAGCATCTGACTTCAACTTGCRGTATCTGTTCTTGTAAATAGACCAGTTTTAAAACTCCCAATTTCCTATATTTTGAAAACCATATATTAACTACAAGTAGAGAATCCACTAAATTGCTTTCTATTTGTTACAAAATGTGCAATTTCTCTGAATAGAGATATTTGAGTATGAAGCATCAGTGGCTAGATTTTCCCTTTCTTATTAAAATATCAATGCTTTTGGTACACACTTTGTTTATCTAAAATGACTTGAAGGTCTGAAACTTGTTTTCAAACACTTTGCAAGCAAATCTCCCAAGCTGTTAGCAGGCAAGGATTCTGCACACATGCAGGTATATCAGTCCTATTATTTATGAAAAGGCACCATCCATAAGAATGCACTCTGTCAAAAAGCAGTATTTTTAATTATGTATTTTATGAATTAACACATATTCAATTCTTCAACACCGTCAGGATAACTTTTATAAGAACTAAATAATAAACTTCTGAATAATTTGAGAAATTAGATTGCCTGCCTAAGATTAAAAATTTTGATCTATCTTTTAAACAATTAAGCTTTAATTACTCAAAATTTAAGGAGAGAATTTTTCCCAAATGTCATTCAATAAAGTCTACTTTAGAGCATTTGTTAATTTTTCATTTCAAAGAAATGGATGAGATCAGTTTTAGAAAGTTTAATTCGTGATTAAAGTGGCCTAAATTCAGCTTCTGCCCACTAAGTTTCTTTGATTACTTTTGGAAAATACTGGAAAATACTAATCCCTCTTTATTAGCCTGAGTGCATATGTAACTAAGAATCATTTGTTTTTCCTCTGTCAGCGATTTAAACTCCCAATCCTTGAGGTGATAGAACAACATCAAATTACAATCCATTACTGATTACTCATTTTAAAATTATAATCTTCAAGCTAGTCAAAATTTATTGCAGTAATTTTTGTGTAATAAATATAAACCTGCTTTTCAGGTACAATTGTTGATTTAAATGTAATATTTAAGTACATAATGTCATGTAACAAAGAGGTAACTAATAATTATGTGAAATTTCATTTAGTAGTGCACTGAGGCCCATCCATCATTTTCAATCACTGAGAAAGACTGATGGCACGTAGAAGAGGAGAAAACATCTTGCCACACAATAAAGAAAAAAAAATTTACCACTTTTTACGTCAAAACCAGAACTTTTAAGGATGTATTTTCAATCTTATAAAAACCCTGACAACCACATGACTGCATAGGATGTAAGGAGATCATCTACTCCACTGCTTTACTCGAAGTAGTCTCTTTTAATTTCCATTAAGTTATTTCAGGTACTGTAAAATGACAATCCACTTTTTTTTTTTTTTTTGGAGGAGTAGCTTGGGCTGGGGGCTGACAGGGAAAAGTGGTTTTGCTACTCTTTGCCTGAATGCTCATGCTACACAGCACTTGTCCCACTTAAGATTAAAGTTTTAAGACCTGTATTCCTGAACTTTCCAGTTAGAGTTCACTCCTGTGGGTTCTTCATATTTACAGGAGAGCAGGAAGAAAGGATAATGTCTCTCAYCTCTGATTATCAGCTCAGGGATGTTAGGCATTACATTAATAAGGGCTATTCTTCGCAATCCAGTTCCTGACTATCAGGACTTCTCAAGCACTTTCCAGCTTTTCCATCCTATGGGTCTGAAGCTTCACTATTTTCTTTTTTTCCCTGATTACTTCTTTTTAAAGCAGTTGCTCAGGCACAAATAAGGAGTTTTCATCTTTAGTAGCTTTTCTAGAGGACTTTAAAGTTGACAGAACTTTTTGAATCAATTCCATCCAGTGTTGGTTATCCCTAAACTAAGTTCAAATATGTAGGTAACTCATGCCACTGTGGTCCACCAGATCTCCTAAATGCTCCTCAAACACTGCTCAATGACTGGTACCAAAATCAACAACTGAGCCCTCTGAAGTACAATCACAAGTAAGAGTAATTTTACTTTGCAATTTAAGCTTCTACTCATTCATGATAATTTTAACACCASTGACAAGTTTTGAACCAGAATATTATCTGCGAAGTTCCATTTGATAAAGCAATGATTAGGCACAATGAGCTAGTTCTGTCTGATCAAATAAATAACGTCTATCTAATAAAAATTTTATCTATGGTACAGTTCTCTACTTTARAAATATTGTTGTGAAGTGTCACTTAAATTAACCTATATTGTATTGTACTTCTCCATAGAAGTATTAACCCCAACTATGAAGAAATTAAGTCCAAATTTGTCATCACTAGTAAACCTTCAGGTATGTATGCACAGAATATTTAATACCTTGTGTTATTATTAATGTAGATATCATTGAAGCATGGGCAAACATCAATATTTTATTATACAGAACATAATTTCTTCAAGTCTTCTGAAAACTTATGTGCCCCCCAGGTCCTCGAGAGAACCTGTTAATGGTTTATAACAATTTAATGTAGTTCGTTATGTGCTCTAGCACAAGTGTCATCAGGCTTTGTAAATTTGACTACATTAAAATAATCCTCAACCTGTTCCCCTGTTCAGAAGCACTTGTCCTTTTTTAATAATTAGTTACAATTAAAGTTTTTATGAAGTTGAACAAAACAAGGAATCAAGGAAGAAATAGTTTTCTTCCTCATGCCTCATTTGTTTTTTAAAAGGACATAATAAAATGTCAATAGAGGACATTATACAATATTTTTTGTGAGCCTATCTTCTTCCAAAGCTGAAAAAACCAAAAGGCACATAAAATCTAAGGAAGTTTTCACATGTGCTTTTAAAGACATAAACAGTATTTTAGCAGCATTAAGCCCCATAGCACCTAGAAACTCAGGTAAAACTCATTAATCTAAATTAAATGCAATGATTTCTTGCACCAAACAGAATGATATTCCAGATTCCCCAATTTAACACTGAACTACATTAATTACAGTACAATGGGTCTTAGTTTAAGTCTTTTTGCCAATTAAGATAATATTTGCCTCCCACATTCCCATAAAGATATAAAATTCACTCAGCTAAGCCTTTAGTTTATTTTTAAGACTGGAAGTAATGCYAAGTCTGAGTTCAAATTTCTAAATGATTTTAGTATGATAAAAGCTTAAGAGAATATACTCTTGCATTCCTTGCCCATTATTATTTATTTTTGTAGCTTTCAGATGAAGAGTCATATGACCTGGAATAGGATGAAAATAAGTAGCAATATCCATTTCTCTGCTGTTCAGCAGAAAAACTGGGCAGCCCTGAATGTACCCTACAAAGGAACCTGAAGCTTGCTACTGCATAAGCACTAGGACTTGAAAATTTAGTTTCAGATTAGCCTGCATATTACACT
The DNA here is from genome assembly GCA_018881555.1 of Amblyornis subalaris. Taxonomy (NCBI): domain Eukaryota; kingdom Metazoa; phylum Chordata; class Aves; order Passeriformes; family Ptilonorhynchidae; genus Amblyornis; species Amblyornis subalaris. The sequence goes on from JACAXG010000051.1 coordinate 4,766,004, forward strand.
TCTACTTTAAAATGAAATGTTTCAAGTAGTCTGTGGAAACAAAGCTTATCAAATCTTCTTTCATTAAAGACACTGGGTAAAAGTGCCACTGATAAAATCACAAACAAAAAAAAGAGCAAGGAGAACGTTTGATACTTAAAACTTTTACAGATATAATATTTTATATGGCTATTTGATTATTCCTAGCTGTATATATATGATGAATGAAAAGAATTAATTAGTTTTTAAAAATATACTGGATTTACCAGCTTTCAAATAATGTACAATATACAGAAAACCCCCCAATTTATTATTTATTTACTAATAGGTACAAGAAACAACTTCTATTTAATTTAAAAAAAGGAAATGCTTAAACTATAATTAATAAAAATAAATTATTCCATCATACAGAGTTACAGGAGTAAGTGTAAAACAAGATTTTCATTTTCTTCCACAAAACTTGCATTATTATGGAAAACACAACTTCTCATATTATTGATTCCTTTCATTTTTAAGTGAGCTCATTCAAGCTGTCAAACCTGAGGTCCTACTTGACTACACAAAAAAATGCATGAAGCTGAATATACCATACTTGGGAAAATGGCCATCACTGATAAAACACAAATACTATTAAAATCACTACCAACACAAATTGAGACTTACACACATTCCTAACAAAAAGGAGAAAAAGTATAAACATTGGATAACTTTTGTTTGCTGAATCCTAGTCCTTTTTTCTGTCCTCTAAAATCTGTTATTTTAAACAAGTTCTCCAGCATGAAAATAAAAGTGTGACATTCTAGCAAATAATTTATTTGCTAGAATTTAAGTTATAGTTAAATCTAAAATTAACTGGAATACCTAAGTTTAAACATAGTAAATAAGCCTGATGGAGTTCAAGAAGCATTTGGACAATGTCTCAGGCACATGATGTGATTCTTGGGGCTGTGTGATGACACAGGGGCTGTCCTGGGAAGGGCCAGGAGCTGGACTTTGGTGATCCTTGTGGTTCCCTTCCTTCCAGCTCAGAATATTCTGTGACTTTTCTCCTTCCCTATTTGTTTCCATGACTGTTTAATGAAAACCAGACCGTTCTTTGACATTAGGAAATATATACTTTAAGGATCATATTCTAGTACATTGACACATGGCAAAAAACCACATACAGTGGGTTCATATATTTCATAAAACCATAGAATGGTCTGGGTTGGAAGAAACCTTAAAGATCATCTGGTATCAACTCCATTGCAATAGACAGGAACATTCAAGAGCTCCATTCAACCTCACCTCGAACACTTCTAGGGATGAGGGGTCCCAAACTTCTCTGGGCTACCTGTTCCAGTGCCCCAGCACAGAGTAAAGAATTTCTTCCTAATATCTAACCTAAATCTACTCTTTTTCATTTTAAGACTGCTGTCCCTTGTTCCATCACTACATGCCCCCAMAAAAAGTCCCTCTCCAGCTTTCTTGTAAGCCCCCTTTAGGTACTTGAAGGCTGCTCTTAGGTCTCCTCAGAGCCTTCTTTTCTCCAGGCTGAACATCCCCAACCTTAGCCTGTCTTCACAGGAGAGGTGCTCCAGTCCTCTGATAATCTTTGTGGCCCTCCTCTAGGCTTGTTCCAACAGATCAACTTCTTTCTTGTGCTGGGGGATCCAGAGCAGGAGGTCTCAAACCCGGATTTCTACAGCAGGCAGTTCTTCATTCTCCCAATCCCTGCTTTCCCCTGCTGCAACATGGGTGGCATGGCTGGAGTTCTTGCTTGTGAAGCCTGGGGCAAAAAACCCATGTTGATTATATCAGCCTCCTCCACATCCTGGGTAACTAGTTCCCTTTATCATTCCTGAGAGGACCCATATTTTCCCTAGTCTTTCTTTTGTTGCTGACGCACCTAAAGAAGCTTTTTTTGTTTATCCTTGACATCCTTGGCCAGATTTATTTCTGCTAGTGCTTTAGCCTTCCTAATCAGATCCTCGGCTGTTCAATTTCTCTGTATTCCTCCCAGGAGGAGGAACTCCTCCTCCACCATCTGTAAGCTAGCTGTTCATGTCTAAGTTTGTCCAGGAGCTCCATGTTTATCCAYGCAGGCCTCCTGGCATTCTTCCATGATTTCCTTTTTGCAGAGATGCATTGTTCTTCAGTCTGGAGGAGACAATCCTTGAATATCATCCAGCTCCCTGGGGTACCTCTTCCCTCAAAGGCTCTATCCCATGGTACTCTACCAAGCAAATCCCTGGTGAGGCCGTCTGCTCTCCTGAAGTCCAGGGCAGTGAGCTTGCTGTATGTCCTCCTCGTTGCCCCAAGGATCTTGAACTCCAGCCAAGGAGTTCACTGCAGCCAAGGAGTTCACTGCAGCCCAGGCTGTCCTTGAACTTCACATTCCTCATCAGCACCTCCTTGTTGGTGAGAAGACCCAGCACAGCAGGTCTCCTTTATGGCTACTCTATCACTTGGAGAAGAAAGTTGTCATTTATGGGTGTACATTTATACTTGTGTAACATACACCTGCAGAAACACTGTTTTTTAACCTGTGTTATAAATGATGCACTCMACATATTAAAATACAGGTGTAGTGAACACAAAACAGCAGCTCACAGTTCAGCAACTTATTACTCAGGGATACAGGCACAGGCATAGTTCAACATTTCCACTGGATTTCATAAGTCTGATAGCAAGTTTGTTGAGCCCTTTAAGTTAATAATTAGTTTTATATAATTAATTGATGCACTACTACAGAATCTTCTACGGAAAACAAATTACTAAAATATACAATTATAATTACAAAAATTCAACCCCATGTAAAGCTTGACAAAGCTCAAAATAACAATTTCTGAAAATGATTACCCCAATGCAAGTTAGGAGCATTTTCCAGGGAAGTTCCTGAGATTCAATATTTCAGTATATATTTACATTGAAATACCTTATGCTAAACCAACTTGAAAATGCTTAAATATAAAAAGTACTCTCAAAATTGTTATTAAAAATTAAGATCAGTTCCATATTAAAAAGTCATGGTTGAAAAAGATGCTTACATTGCAACTCCTGGATGTCTTATTTCATCTTCATCACTGCACAAGTTAGAAACCGGTAACTCAAATATTTTTTTCCATTTTATGCTCTTAACTGCAATTTTAGTAGCAATTTTTACTTGTGAAATAAAAATAGTTTGAACAACAGAACTTATGATGAGGAGTTACTCATAAACAATAAGAGCAGCATAACATGTAAAAGAGAAAGACCTTGGTTTCTTGAAGAGATTTTGAACAGGAACAGAAAGTTAGGACATTAGGAGAAAAGAAGGCTCAACATTACTTTTGTTGGATATAATGAGCAGTTTCCTTATCTCTTATGACTTTGTGTTTGTAAAGTATGGGAAAACAAATGGGTGTTCTTTTGGATTCTATGCACTCATTTATTTTACTCAGTAATAAAGTCAGTACCACAGTATTTTCTTCTTTTGGTGTATTTCTGAAGTATTTTTCCTTTTGGAATGGCAGTTCATTTTGCAATTTAGTTTCATGAGTATATCTAATGCAGTATGAAATCTCTTGATTTTCCAGCTCTATGTAGTAACTTACCAGTAGTATGAACACAGTAATTCACATTGTTGTAGGATTTTTCATGAGCATGCTGTGGCAACCAATTCACATCATCAGAATCTAGAGCTTCTGCAGTGTCATCTTTTTCACCATCTGATGTATTTGATGGCATGCTTCCAGGATGTTTAGCTGGTTTCAATTTTTTGTTTACTGGAAAACCATTCACTGAAATAGACTCTTTCCTACTTTTCTTGGTAGTATTATGTGGCTTACAGAAACTCACATCATGTAGGTCCAAGCTTGTAGAAGAGTCTTTGCAACAAACTTCAGAAGGATTCTGTGATTCCTTTGGTACTTGTATCTGTACTGCATTTTCATTTAAATTAGAGGATGAAAAGAAGTCTTCATAAGAAGCCTCTTCAGTGCAGTAAGACTTGCTGTATGTAGTAACTGCTTGCAAGAACCCCTTAGAGCCTGATGCACCCAGTTCTGAGGTAGCCAGCTTCAAACTAGGTAATGTTTGTAGTTTCTTCTTCTTCTTGCCTTCAAGAATACAATAATTTCTGTCAAGAGGGAACCTTTTATCCAGTGAACATGTATTTAAGTCTTCACTATTCATAGGTGAATTAGAGAGATCGTCAGTCAAAGCAGGAACAGTATCTAACTGGATTATATTTTTGGAAGGAGTAATATGACCAAAGCCCTTGAGAAGAGAACTTTCATTTGCAATTGAAGTAGTCTGGCTCTTCTCATTCTTCTGATTCTTCTTTGGAAACTTTAAATGTTTCTTTCCCAAAGACAATTTGTCATCCAAAGTGCGCTGTATAATCAGTTTATTTGTTAAACTTCTGGCATGTTGTTTTGGTGTTACGCTCTTCTGCTCATTGCCATGTGATGGAGAATTCACTGATGTGCTCATGGATACATGAATATCAGTCCAAGTATCACAGGCATGTTCTGCTACCTCTGTTTTCTGTCTCTTTAATTTCTCAGTTCCCCAAAGACAATCATAACTTGAGTTCAAGCAGTCTTCCATTTGTTCTCCTGCAAAACCAAAAATGTGGCAATATAAATGTATTGAACAAAACAGAAAGAGTAACAGTTTCTTAGTAAAATACATATGGAATTCCTGAACTGAAAAAACAAGGATTTAGCCACTTCCCTGGATATTATTTGGCAAGTCAACAAAAACTWAACAGAAAATGGATTAGAAAAAAAGCATATTCTATGCTGACAAGAATCTACAACAGTTTTAGCTATTGTGTCTCCTTACCTGGTCATTCTGCTTTCTTGAAACAAAGCAGCAGAGGAACTCGCTTTCCTTCTTCCATTTGTGGAGAAAAATAGCAAGATTTTATGCTGAAAAAGTTAGCTATAGTAACACTGGAAACTTAACCATTTTTGCTACCACAGCATTAGCACCACCTTGGAGTTTTTGCAGTTAATATGAAACTAAATATAACACCATAGTATCATATCACATACATCAACGAAACATATTAAAAATAATTAAAATGTGGAAAAATAATAATTTCTTGTAGCTATTCTTATGAAATTATTTTCTGTTAGGTGTTACACAATCTATTCATAACTCTTCACAATAAATTCCTCTGAAACAAGCTACTACCTCCGATAAATCAGAATACATTTTTGAAAATCCTGTTTTTCTACAATCAGATAATTGCAACAGATGCTTTTGCTTAAACAGATGATGCAATGTCGCAGTAATACTCCTTCTCTAAGTTCTCCTGTAGGTCTTAGGGGAAGTCTTGATGTTATTTGCTAACTAAATATACATGATATTTTTAAACATACAGTGTAGTTAACCATACAAAGAAAAATAAAATATATGGCGGTGAAAGGAGAAATTTCACACGATATTATCAGACATATTGACAATTGACAAAGTCTTAGCTTCAATCCTCAAATTAACCTGGCTTCTTGAACTTGTTAAACTGTTATTAACCTCATATATCTCTTAGGCACAAACACAGGGGCCACTGTCACAGAGCATCGAACATGGAAGCTACACTGAATGCTGTCATGGGAATTAGTGGTCTGTTCTTAACATAAAATACTATTGTGCAGTTGCAAAGCTGAAGGGACATATGCAAGGCAAAGCTCTCAAAACACAATGTTCTACCTCACCAGCACATAACTAATCTACCAAAATAAAAAAGTGTGCTGGCACAGCTATGCTACTTCCAGTAATAAACTATCACTTCTCACTAGCTTTGCATGAAGACATACCAAGCTGTTGCAGGCTGCAAGATACCCACCCTGTTCTCAGGTAAGCCAACATGACAGAACTCCTCTATGACATCAATAAAATACAACACCTCAGAACAGCATGAGGAATAGCTTACTGTTGAGGGAGAACAGAGAGCAGGCAAACTGCTCAAGTGAGTCTCATTACGAATTCTAAAGACTCCCTTCTCCCCAGTTTTCTACTGAGATCAAGCACCAGGCTTTCACTTGAGCTTTTTGCCCCTGTGACTGACAGAAGACACGAGGTCTGAAGCATACGCCTATTGCATACACAATCACTACTATTAAGATGTTCACTGACGTAGCTCAACAGACTTCACAGTAATTGTCTCACACACTGCTAATACACCAAAACACAGGAACAAACCCCTAATTTTATGAGAATAACTTTATGGGATTCTTACCTTGCTAACAAATTATTTTAATCCATCTACAACCATAAAACATTTAAAAAGCCGATTTATTTTTACTTTTATTATTTCTTCAAACCTGACTACTTAAGCTGAAAAACACATTAGGCTAACTTTCAAATTCAAGTTTTTCAACTGAAGATTTGGAAGACATTTCAGTTCTTCGAGGTCTCACTCAGATCTCTTTTTAGTTTCCCACATCACACTGTTTTGTGTGCACTCTGTGTTCTATACATGATCACTGTTAGGAGCAGAGAAGATTGATACCATGCCAGGACAAGCAGTTATTAATGTGGAATGGTATGAGTAAAGAGGAGGAAGTGAGGCAAGCAATACAGCAGTAAGGCAGAGCATTTACCCAGTGGGATTCCTCATGCTCCATTTTTCTTGACTTCTTACTACTACATACTTTCTTTAGTTAAGAAAAACTAAGATAATTCAGCTTTAAATATACAAGATAGAGAAAATAGCTACAGTTCCCATTTCAGTATGCTGTACTTTCCAAAGCAAGATATAAAAGGCCATGCATTATTTTCAATTTCTGTAATGTATTAAGTTGTGTTAGTTACCTGGTAGCAGCACATCTTCTGAATTAGTTAAGACACAAGTGGAAAGCGGGAAGTCTCCTGGTGAGCTACTTGGAAGTGTTTGAGTCATTTGTGAACCTAGGAATACAAAAAAGCTATTAGATATCTGTAAGCATTTTTTGTAGGTAACTCAGCAGCACATTTTTCTGAAAATAAAGAATGATATCAAACCATTTAGAAATTATTACAGACATTTTCAAGGCTGTTGAGGCACTTTACTAAATAACCTGTCAAATTTTGCAATTGGTACTCAAGTCTTGGTATAGCAGAAATGCTCACAAAAATGTTTGAAGGTTTACCTTAAAACTCGAAGAGAAAATAAATACGAACCTCACTAAAATAAACAGAGGTTTAATTTTTCATCCATGTATTACTGTTTCTTTACTTTCCTCTCACAATTATTTTTGAAATTAGAAACTGACAGTCTAGCTGACATGGACATCTTAAAACTTCAAATACTACAAATTCCCCCTCACCAAAAGATGTTCCACATTCAACATTTTTTATAGTAACTGGCAAAACCTAATGATTTAGACCTTAATATTCTCTCAGTAAGGTAATGTAAACACTAAAAAAAAATCTGAAAACTACAATCTAGATTTAATTCACCAGAATCTGCATTTTAAAATAAACTAGATTTATTTAATAGGTTATTCAAATTTATTTCATTTTTAAATCCTGTCCTTCAGTACCTGGACAGATATCAATTCTGGACTCCTTTTTAAACTGTTGATGTGGAGTAATAACATTACAACTTTGTCATGCACAGCATCCCCATTAAAATTTAACAGGAAATAAAATTTAGAGTCTCGCTGTAAAGTTTAATAAAGAGGTGATAATATCAATTTACATGACTGGAAAGTCTAGCTTAAACATTAGTCTTCTTGAGAAGTCTAGTGATAAAAAATTATTTTACAACCACTGTATCCCATGATATGTGCTCTTCAATAGAAAGAAACTGAAAGCTAAAGCATTCACACCTACTCAAAACCTGGAARAAGGGAAGACATGCAATCAAGATATGAAATAGATTCTGAAGGCAAGAGCAGGACAAGTGCACAAAAAAGTCAGTGATAAAACCAGCAGCCATTTGTGCATGTTAATACATAAGTAAAATTTAACTTCTTACCAGTAGGAGAAAGATTTTCTCTTTTTTCCTTCATATCCTTTATTCTTCTTTCCATTGCATTGCATTGATCTTTTATCTTATTAGCAGGGCTGTATACAAGTGAGCCATTGTCTTCAAATAATAAAACTGGTACATCCATTTCTACAAAAATAAATTACATTTATATATTAATATTTAAATGCTGTAACAGATTCAGACGAAGTTTGTTTTTTTTCAAAAAAACTTGACAAAAAGGAATAGTTTCCTTAGATCTAACATCATCATGGATACCTTAATACAACAGAATTGCAAAGAAATCTGTTAAAATTACATCAATTTAACTTCTCATGGCAAGATGCAGAAGACGAAAAAGAAAAAATCCAACAAAACTCCAAACCCCATCAAATGCTTTAAAGAATTAACTTCAGATATTTGAATCTCAGTAAAAAATAGTTCTTACCAGCATTAACTGCTGTCTTTTGTAGAGCTAATTCTTTAGCCATTTGGCTCAGTCTTCTCTGAAGCTTTCTATTATTTTCTGGAGTTTTTTCAACAAAGTCTTTTGGCTGCATACATTTGTGCTACAAGACAGACAAAACTATTAATTATATGGTATAAAATTGCCAAAATAACTACACTTCCTATTTGCCTACCACTTTGTCACAGTATTTATTATTGGTGTCTATGCTGCTTGTCACCTCCTTGAGAGTCACAGGTAAATGCAGAAAATATTTTGCGAAGTAAACTTTAATATTAAATAAGAAAGAACCTAACAGATCTTTTCCCTTTTGCTTGCAGCAAAGTTAAAGCTTTAAAGGTAGTTTTTAAATACTAGTATTTTAGGGTTTGTGGCAACTCTGTGAAAAATAAGCCACATAGTCGTCACCTTTTTTTGATTAGTCATCACTATGTAATTTGAATTTAAATCTTCAACTTTAATCACCAATACAAAAACTCTACTTTTAGTACACTTTCCTCAGATAAGATGTCACATGATCACAGCAATAGCCTGTCTTTAAAATCCTACTAAAATCTAAATCTAAATCCTAAAATCTTTAAAATCCTACGGATGGATAGGTAGAGTTTACAGAATGTTCTGAAAATAAACAGTTCAAATGTGTGAGGTTAAAAAGCCAAGTTCAAACTTTAAAGTTTACTATTCTAGGCCTACTTAAAATAAAATTTWAAAAAAAMCCCACATACTTACTTTTTTGATTGGTAGTAGAAATCCTTCATTAGTGTCTACTGCAGGAAATAGGGATTCATCAACATGTACTCCAGCTTCTTGACACCTGTACAATAAATTGGAGAAGGTTTGGTGGGTTTTTTCTCATGGTTTTGTTTGTTTTTAAGAATGAAAACCTTTATTTGCAGGAAGAGTTGTCTGAGCCCTGCAATAATAAAACACCAACCCTTCCTAACTGTTTAACCTTAAGGTAAGTCCTATAATGCCAAACGCCCCTCCCTCCAAATCTATCTATCACACGTCAAATATGTGATACAATTTTTTGTGGCAATGATGCCTTCTAAATGGCAGCTCTGAAAGGGAAAGATTCCCACTCACGTTATTTTCCACAGCTTTCCAAGCCGCTGCATTGTCCGCCCAGCAGCCGCTCGCGTGGCTGTAGCGACACCCAGTGACGGAACCGCTCCACAGCGTGAGCCGCATACTTGCGGCCTCAGCCTTACTCGGGTTTGAATGAGGGAGAAACACGAACCGCTGCAGGTATTTGTCAAGCTCACTGAATTTAGAGTTCTCAGGAGCATTAAACAGAGATATTTGGCAGCTGGACTTCAGTCACTGTTATTAGATTCTGGATAACAATCAGCACAGATGTAGACTACATGAAAAGTTACATTAATTCAGAGATTTCATTGATTCAGAGAAGCTAAATAGAAGAAAACTTTACCATTAAATCTAAGATTTTTTTTTGCTTTGCAGACAAATCTGAATGTGAATGATTTATATAACTTATTTGTGAGACGAGTTACCCTAATAAGAAAATAGAGGTAGAGCTTCGCAATTATGCATTTGATGTGGAAGTATTAAGTGTTCCTAATTTGGACAGATTGTAGCAATTCCACCTGATATGGGGTTCTTTTTGTTCTTGGGTTTTGACTTTTTCTAGGCTGCTCACTGAAGTATTTGTGTTGAAGAAGCAGTAAAAACTTTTTCTCAGTGATTCCAAAGCTGATCCCAAAGTGATCCCAAAGTGTCCCATGAATGACACATTTTGCATTAAACTTCAAATTTATTTGCATGATAGCAAGTCCATGACTTTTGTTCACTATTTCTTAAAAATAAAAAAAGCACAGACAAAAAGCAAAAGCAAACAATTAATTTTTTTAAATTTAAGTTTACACTGCAGTTACAAATTTTTTTGACTTTCAATTTTCATCTTATTTTAAAGAGTTGTCTTCTCAAATTACTTCCTAAACTGTAGAATTGCATTCCATTTAGACTCAAATAGATGCTCATACTACAGAGCAGAAGCTTCCAACAAAAGTTTGAGGCAGATCATTGGAGAGAGCACTAGAAATCCAGTAAGAGTTCAACAAGGCAATGATCACTAAATTCTACACAAACCCTTCAAATTTTTCAGGCTTTTATGGAGAAATCTAAGTATGACAGCACTTTTCAGCTCATAGGACATATTCCCCCGAGAGGCTCAAGCAYTGGTCAGGGGAAGGCAACACTAGGGTACAAGTCTAACAGGTTGGAAGTAGGGTCCACTAACGGTTAAGTGTGAGAGTATTTTGCACAAAGCAGAAGAATCAGGGGATGCTGGAATAATTGTTTACTATTTGCTTCCTTGTCTGGTGTTTTCAGAGCTCAAACATCAAAAAATAGCATCCAGATTAAATACCATATACTTGCACCTACATTTAGGTGGCTGTAGACCGCAGATTTTCCCTCCCCACTTGTGCCCCCCCTTTTTTTAAAAAAACAACCCCAAAACTTCTGCACTTAGACTGCTATCTCCATGGTATCTCCACTATCTGTATGTGGTATCTCCATGCATACCACAATTGGTATAGGTAAGGCTCTCTTTACTTGATTTATATTCTAATTTCCATCATCACATCGATTTATCGATTGGAGTGTTTGAGTATAACACATGCATATTTATAAACTCTGTTTTTACCCTTCATCTGAAATCTTAGTTAGGCCTCATAAGCACTTTGTAAACTCAGAGAAACAGCTACAGACTAGCAAATTCTCAAGGAGTGGTTGCACAGCTGAAACTTTAAAAAATTTTTTTTTTAATAAATTTAACTTTTTCCATATAGAGAGAAGGTAGAACAGAATCTTCAAGCAGTTCTGTTCTGAACTTTGCCAAATGTCTTAAAAGTCAGAATACATATGGATCTTTTTCTTCCTTGCTAGGATATATTCTGTTTACAGGATTTAAGTACAAAACCTGCACAAAGTCCTTGAAGCAATGTGCTTTTTCATGTGAAAATGGAAGAACCCTATTCAACRTAAATATCTGGCCTTCAATGTCTATGCATGCCATCCGAGAGCAAAAGAGTAGAACACTGAATGGTTAACAAATATACTATGAAACTACCTCAACACATTCATTTTGTAAGAGTTAATATTTTACTTTTTTATGCAAGTCACATGCTGTATAATAGGAATAATGTCATAGGAAAGTTATAATTTACTCATAGATTTATCACTATTTCAAGTACATTAATAATGCGGTTTCTGTATTTAAGTTTTTCAGTAAAACAATAATCTCTGGAACAGGCCACATTCGTTATAACCATGAGTACTCACTTTTCCACCCAGAGAACAGAAACTATTTTCAYGCCCATCTTCTCTGCTTTTTTCCATGTAGTCAAACGTCCATCTTTGAAGACTACATGGGTCACGTGCTTGTTCAAAGTTTTTGAAACCTGCAGAAATATACAGAGCTCACATTTAAGTCTGATAATTGGAAAATGCTAATGAAACCAGCTAGTGTAGTCCATTGTTAGTGTATAAACCATTAGTGTAAAAACTTATTCTAAACATTGTCAAGAATTCTTTTGATCTTTCCCAACTTCACAAGAAGCCTCAAGCAATCTAAACTCAAGTCTCATTAGTCAAGCTAACACAGGCTAAGGGATGGAGTAGCCTTTTGTTTTCAAACTTCTTTTCTCTAGGTTACCATTTTCAGCTCCCTACTCTAGATGTATCATTAATCTTGCAACATTTTTATTTATGTAGTGCAACATAATTTCTTATGCAACAGCCAGTACAGAAAGCAGCGGCCACTATCCAAAGAAATAACAAAATATATCTTTTAGTCAGCAAAGAACTCAGGGTTAAAGAGTAGAACTAATCTCACTCTTAAAAACTAATTTTCGTCAATAAAAATCACTTTTAGTTTTGAGGGAAGGCTGAAGGTACTACAAACAAAAATTATATGAAATGCTTTAAAAAATGAGAAATACAGAAAATTAAAGTCAGCACAGATGATTAAATTTTCAGTTATCAGCCTCTATTGACAAGTGATGTTTTCAGTTCTAGATACTCCATTCCTCACAAACAAGGTTTCCTTTGTGGAGACTAAATACCCTGCACACAACTGCTTTATCAGTTGCTGTGATTGCTGACATGGTGACATCAATACAAGTCATTTTTTACTGTAGCATCTTCCCAGCACAGCCAAAGGGAAATACCTCCATAGCTTTCTGTTGTGCTCTCAATTGCATCATCATACTTGGCCCCGAGCATGTTTGGTCTGTATTTAGCTTTAAGAAAACTATTTAGCTTTTCCAAACATTTCTGGTGGCAAGCTGATTATGACTTCTTAGAAGACAAAACCCCATGATATTTAAGTATCTAGGTATACAGTGATCCATTAATCTCTTATGGAATAAGTTACAACTCCAGATGCAATTGCTTACTCACTTTTGCCAGAACCTGGCTCACAGCCCATGTCTTATGGATGCTTGATATAGCTTTGCCTCCAAATTATGGAGGAGGACCACCTTACACCTCCCTCTCACCTCTCCCCCTTCCTCCCTTACCCTGGACATCTGCTGCTGCTCAGCTGAACTTACTTCGAGATGTCTGAGTCAACAATCTAGTGAAAAACTAATTTAGAACTTAATTTCGTGACACAGTGAACCTAGTCAGTTTACTATCATGTGCTCAGCCAATAACAGGGAAGTGTCTAAGTGGCATGACCACCCCTATTCAGTCATAGGGATCTGCTAAATAGGCTCATCTGCATCTTATGCCTGCACCTTTCACCATAATTGGCTATTTTGACCAATTTGAAGAATTTTGAAGTCTTATGCCTCTGCCATATATTCTGTGAGGAAAAAATCAACATCAGAGTAGAATTACACATATCTGACAGCAGACATAGAAATATTTCTTGTTCTTTTTACTCGAGTTATTTATTGAGAGTTGTGTTTGCTTTAATAAAAAACCAGTTATCCTACTGTTCTGTCACACTCACTCAGCTTACTTCACACAGAAAGAGAGGATTTGGGGAGGGAGATGAGCAAGATTTCCTAAATTACGGTAAGATACATCCACACATGCCCATTTAAAGAGCACGGGGAGTCCACATAAGTATTTTTTAGAGGATGATGTGGGCTGTAAAAATCTCCATTAACCAGCAATAATATGCAAGAAGGGAAGATGCCAATTTGACTTTGGTCTCTGTTACAGGTGGCAATTAAACATGTTTTGCACCTACAAATCAAGTATATCTGGTATGGAAAAAATCATTGAGACACATACTGAGAGTCTTAGATGTATTTTTACTAGCCCTTTCTGGAATTAATCCAAATTTGTGGGAGAGTGAATGGAAGAATAAAATGTCATGGTACTTGAGTTAGAAAATACTGTACTAATAACAGAGCAGCTGCTTACAAGATGAAGAAAACAAAACAATATAAGGTACATACTTGTAAACCACAGGTTTTCAACACGTAGATTTGGTTTGCCCACAATGTGGCAAGCCCAATACTTCCCAAGAAGTACATGCTATCACATTAATATCCAAAGAGGTCTGTAGATGTAGAAAGGGTTTAAATGCATTTCCCATCTGTCAGTAGCAAGAATTTTACAGCATATTGGTCTATTCTCAGGTCTGTGATTTTCTTCCTTCCTTCCCTTTAAAAACTCATACTAAAAAGAAATATATGTGACACGCAGAACAAGCAAGCTAATTTATAACTAAGATCTTTCGTATTCTATTTATTTCATAATAGTCTCCTTACTTTTGCTCCCATATCAAGAAGTTGCTGTTCGAAGGTTTTTGAGTAATTTTCTGTTCTGTTAGATGACCAAACTTCTACAAATGCAGAAATACCTGGATCAGAAGAAAGAAAACAACAACTAATGAAGTACACACTATGGTAAAAGCGGTTAAACTGCCTTTCAAATAAAATTTTCTTTTATACATATTGCATTCAGTTGCAAATACAGCTTTTAGTAAACTGAGCATCAGATTTTAGCACCAGAATGGGTTTTTTGAGTGTATTTATGTCCCCTAAATTAGCTGTAATGGAAATAACTTAGAAGCCTGACACTAGTTAAACAACTTTTCACTTCATCTATTTAAAACACACTACCAGCTTAACAAGCAATGCATTATCTTCACATGACTGCTTACCCTTACCATTATTTAATCACTGCTAATCTTCAGGTCAATTAAAAATTTGAAGACCAGTTGATATAACACAACTTACAGAACAAAATGAAATCACTACAATAGAGTTATTCCTTGCCCGAACTCCCAGGAAACTCTGCAGAAACATTACTTAAGTTTACAATTAACTTCAATTTTCACTTTATAATATATATTGAACCACCCAAAAGTAAGTACATATAACATGGGCTACTAGAATTTCATGTCAGTTGCCTTACATAACTTCAAGTATTCAGATTCAATTAGCTTCCTTTATTAAGCTGATTAATAAACTCTTCAAGGAATGAAATCAGCCTTGGTTGAGAAGATCTTCAAACAACCAGACAGAAGTACTGACATTGAGGGATAAGCAAATAAAACTCATGATAATCCCTTCACTAATTTTACTTAGGACAGACACTAAAGTGACCTACATTTCCGCTGGCCATGCCACTTTCCCATTTTGAATGGGAAATCAGAAAAATTCCAAAAGCTGGAGAAACRACAGTTCACCAAAACCAACTTTATGCTAACTGCAGACCAGACAACTCTCAGAATTCATGAATAAAATCGAGAGTTTCAATTTAAAAGGATCATCCTTGGCAAATATTGCTTAATTATCTTAGTGATTAAGATAATTAAGCATGTCCTTCTGATTAATTATTATGTAGTCTCATCTGTCTTCTTTCTAAATGAAAATCAGAATAATGCTTCAACAATGGAAATACTTTTATAAAGATTAAAATATTTTTACAATTACTAGAAATATTTTTGACATACAAGAGAAATATGAAACATAAACCACTTCCTTATGCAAACCACTGGGAAAAATCTTATTATCAGTACTATGACTTCAGATATAAATTTAAGAATTAAAGAATTTAAGACAAGTCTACTCCAATGCGCTTTTAATTGCGTTCATTCTACTACTAGACTGGGGCAGATTCTGCCAGAGTTGCTTTTTTCCTTGACTGTTCTGTTGTGAAAAACATTGCATGTGCATTTGAAAAGATAGTATCTTCCTCTTAGATCAAATATTTTAGAACTTTCATAGCTAAAATTCTTCTAGAAAAACAGATCAGAACATATCAGTGAAGGTCAAACTAGGAACTTAAAGGGATGCTACTTCAAAGCTCCATGCACCTGCACTAGGATCAAAGGTATATTTTACAATAATTAGTCAATTCTAGCTAATCAAATATAATGCAGCAAAAGACAAAGCTTTCTGTAGTTTTTGTACAGTTGATGGAAAGGAAAATGAGGAAGTGCTTGGCGTTTTCTTGAACTAGAAGAGCTCTGAGTAGAGATCGGTTCTTGTAAACGCCGCCCTCAGGAGGTCTCAGAGAAGTGGGTGATCGCAGACGAAAATGGCCATCAGAGGGCAACTTGGCGAGGCAGAAATTTAGAGAGATGCAGAAGAAAGCCATGACCGACCCGGGTAGGAAGAGCAGAGGGGTCGCCGGGCAGTGCCCCCCCGGGAGCCACCCTAAAGGGGCAGCCTGAGCGGAGGGAGGCGTCCGGTCCTGCCCGCCCCGCCGGCCACGCAGCGTGGCCGGGCCTGCGCCCGGGCACAACCCGCCTGCACCCGGGGCCGGCCAGGCCCCGCCGCCGCGATCAGGCGGATTCGAGGCGAGTCAGAGCAGCCCGCGGGGGAGCCCGGGCCCCGACAGCGGCCCATCAGCCGCCCTGCCCGGCCGCTCTTCGTCTGCCCTGCCGGGAAGCGCCAGGGCAAGGGCCGCAAGACAGAGGGCAAGGGCCGCAAGACAGRGGRCAAGGGCCGCAAGACAGGGGACAAGGGCCGCAAGACAGGGGACAAGGGCCGCAAGAAGACGGGGCAGCGGCAGCGCGAAGCCCGCGCCGGTACCTTTCAGGACGGGCTCCATTGGCAGCACAGCGCGAGAAGCGCCGGCGCCCGCCACGGTTCAAAGCCGCCTCCGTGCATGGCCCCGCCGCGCCTGCGCAGGAGGGGCGGGCGGCGGCCCTGCCGTGACAGTGCAGCTCCGGGAAGCGGATCAGCTCCGGCGGCCCGCGGTCCTGTTCGGAAATGGTGTGTGCTCGGCACAGCTCCGGCCCGGCCCGGCCCTGCGCCGTGGTGGTGGTGGGGGGGGTGGGGGCTTGGCACAGCCGAATGCTGCTGGAAACAGTGATACAGAATTAAGTTGGAAAAGACCTCTGAGATCATCAAGTCCAACACCACCTTGTCAACTAGACCATGGCACTAAGTGCCACATCTAGTGTTTTCTTAAACACCTCGAGATGGTCACTCGACCACCTCCCTGAGCAGCCCATTCCAACATCTAATCACCCTTCCTGCTAAAAAGTTCTTCCTAATATCCAGCCTAAACCTCCCCTGGCACAGCTTAAGACTATATCCTCTCATCCTGTCACTAGCTCTTGGGAGAAGAGACCGACCCTCAGCTGGCTACAAACTCCTTTCAGGTAGTTGTAGAGAGCAATAAGGTCCCTACTAAGCCTCCTCCAGGCTAAACACCCTAGCTCCCTCAGCCCCTCCTTATAGGACTTGTGCTCCATATCCTTCAGCAGCTCCGTTGTCCTTCTCCAGACTCACTCCAGCCTCTCAATGTCCTTCCTCAATTGAGGGGCCCAGAACTGGACACAGCACTTGAGGTGTGGCCTCACTGGTGCTCAGTACAGGGGGAGAATCACTGCTCCTGGTCCTGCTGGCCACACTATTGCTGGTACAGGCCAGGATGCCATGAAGTTTCGACAAAGCCAAACACTAAGTGAATTTTCTGTGTCACCGTTTGCCATAAGGAGTCCTAAAGAGGCATTCCTGGAGAATTTTAGTTTGTAGGAGAGTGCATCAGAGAACTGGTGGCCCAAACTGCAGTGTCTGAAGTGAGAAAACAAATAACAGAAAAAGCAAGCAAAATAAGGGTTAGCAAAGAGCGCTGTGAGACAGTATTTACTAAAGCATGTAAAACTGCTTGAGAGCAACTGTACTATTAACTCTAGTTAGAGAACCCTAGCTCGAACTGGCTTGAAGGCTGGAGTGTAGCAAATGTGATACCAGAGGGAAGTTAGAGAAAAACTCACAGATTCCCCAGGGAAAAATGATAAAATGTGTAATAAAATAGGAAATTAGTGAGTGTAAGGTGATTCATCATGAGAAAGAAGGAGCACATAGAGGAAAATGATGTTGCACAGCTTTATTATGCAACTCACACAGTTCAGGAGTTGTACAAATTGGTGCTGTTCTGAGATCTTCAATATGTAGTGCTAATTTCATCATCTGAAAAATAATACAGCTGTCATGGAAAAACAAGAATACTGAGTGATTTCCATATGAGAAATAGCTATTCAGACAAGGACTTGTCAGCTTGGAAAAGGAACAGTGGAAGGGGGATGTGTTAGAGGTCCTTAAAATCATGAGTGTACAGAAGGTGAGCATGGAGCAGTGCATTCCCAACAAGAGCTAATGAGCACCAAAAGAAACTACCAAATGAGGTCTTCTCAGAAGAGATGTTTCCACATTGTGCCTCATGAGGCTGTGGAAGCATTCAGAGTGCTGGTAAACCACATGGTTTCTGAAGCAAATTCAGCAAATTTGTGAAAACCATTTTAAGACCACCAAAAATGTACAAAACCACCTTTCCCCCAGTAAAGCCCTGAATTATACATTACTGGACTCTGAGAAGGTACAGTGAACACTTTGGGTTTTTCTTTACTTTTGTTCTTTTTTTCTGTAATTTCCCACTGGAGAGCGAGTGCTGACCGAAAAAGGCTTTGGTGTGGTCCATTATGCCCATTCTTACTTTCATGGAGAGACTCAAATCTTGGCTTCTAGGAGTCTACCAAGCAGATGGCTATACTAATGCTTTTTACAGTATCTTAATCTAGTATATAATATTTTAGCATTGATACAGTTTGTTTAATTTCCAGGGCATTGGTATGGCACTGGATCTGTGGCAAGTGTTGAGCATAAGTTCTTTGGTGCTTCCTCTGCTCAACCTGTGGCAAACTTCCTTTCACTTATGTATTCACTATGTGTATAAAGTAACCAGCCAATCTACATATATATGTTTGTTTGTATTTACCTATCCTTTGTACTTCGGTCAGTATGTTACACAGTTCTTTGCTAGGCAATAACGAAATATTTTTACCAAGGTTCTCAACTGTGCCTCAAGGAAAAGGGAGTCTAGTTTTAAAGCAGTGCCTATGAACATTGATCTGAAGGCAACTCCAGAAGTGCAGGTAGGGGACATTTAAACGTAGATTGAAAACCGTCAGTAAAAGAACATGGGCTGTGTTTGAGCCTTTAGCTGAAAGGTAGTAGCAGGTTTTAGAGATGCTAAAGGCAAATATGCTGAAATGTGCTCTGATTCTACGCTGGTAGAGACAATGAAAAGTAATAATTGCAAGAAGATGTTGTAATTCATTATCAGAGCAGACCTAGGACTACCCATGAGAGCACTGGGCTTGGGATGCCCACCCTTTTTGTTACAGAAAAGAATACATAGAATACTGAAATTGTCCCACAAATTTAGAGTTTTGTCTTAAATGGTTGGAGTTTTAACCTCAGAGTTACTTTAGGATTTACAAGAACTTAATGCTCAGAGGGTGACTAAACTTTAGAATTCCACTGGTAGTTATTAGTTGTCTGTTCTTGTGCCAGTATTGTCTTGCTGTCAGTTACTCCTCAGCAGTTATCATCCTCTAGTACTTATAGAAAGCAGCACTATATTTTTACAGCTGCTGTTTTGCCAGTTTGAATACATCAGGGTGTTTTAGCTTTCATGCCTTAATGAACTCCTGAAAATGACAACAAATGAAGCCTATTTACATTAAGTAAACTTAATGTAAACGACCTCTTAATAGGCTTGTTGTTTGGCTTGATGATATACAGTTTCATGTTGTCTATAAAGCTAGGAATATAGCATTAACTGTTAGATTGACATGATTTCTCTACAGTCAGTACTTACTAAGACATACAGGTTACAGAATGCTGCACTGTGAAGAAAGAGTTTTAGACGTTAATTATATTGAGAAAGGAAGGAACAGTGAAAGTTACATTTCAGTTGACCTAATCAAAAAGAAGTAATAGTCCCACAAAATTAAGTGTCCTACGAACACTAAATGTTTCCCAGGCATCCAAACAATCTTGAAAAACTGAAAAAAAATCCAACAGTGCAGTCATTTTCCAGAGTTAGGTAAAATACAAAAAAGAGCTGTATTCTCAAGAGTTTGTTTGGTAATTCTAAAGATTCCTTCTCAGTGAGCCCTTAATTGATTGATATAAATGGGATGTGAACTTCAGGATGCTATTTTGTAAAGCTATATCACAGAGACAAGCTTAATTTCTCAGACATAGAGTTCGGATGGTGGGCTATGTATTACTCCCTGGGACTTGATATTAAGCATGTGGAAGTCATCTAGAACAAATAAGGATGTTTGCTATTATTAGGTATAGTCTGATTTTGTATATTGATTGTTGGGTGTTGTTTGTTTGTTTATTTGGTTGGTTGGCTTTATGAGCCTGTTTCCAATTTGAGCAAACAACAGCTTTAACCTTTTGTATTTATTTTTTGTAATCTTAAATTTTCAAGTGGGAGTTATGTCCCAGATAAACTTCCTCTAAAGTAGTAAATCCCAGTCAGTCAGTTTGTGTATTTAAGACCTGAACACTTGTATAACAATTGGAGTTAAAATGCTACTTGACCATTACAGATGAAGAGGTGGGAAGAAGTGCTTGGAGAAGGTACAAACCTGCATGCTGCCTCCATAGGAAGCTCCAGAAATCAGCTCTGATTGTCCACATCAACGGTCACCATCTCCTCCGACAAGGTAGATTCCTCATTTTCTCAGTAAGCCTAACAGTTCTTGTCTATGCCTGTTTCAGTGTGAATGTTGATTTTTTAAGGAGCATACAAAACTGTGCAGTGTTTTGGCAGCCATATACTGTGCCATTAATACTGGACTGAAAGATATACTTCACATACTCCACCCTAGGATCCTTTCCTCAGGACCACATAACTATTCTGTGATGGACTAATATTTCCAGCTCATGAGCTCTGGGATTGTAATTGTTTGTTTATTATTTTCCAATTTCATTGCATTCTGTGAGATCATCCAATTGTTTCTATATTCCAGTCTGCTTCTGTTTTAATAAAGCCTCTCTTCAGGCCATCTGCAAATTTTCTTAGCACACAGTTTTTTATTTCCAAGCTCATAATTAAAATAGTGACTATGATGTAATCTTAACTGTATCTAAGACTTAACTGGAGCTACAACTGCGTCTTAACTCACCTTCAGGTTCTCCATTAGAATCTTCTTTAGTTCTCCCTCTCTTACGACACATCTTATGCCTATTTAACTTCCTCACTTAGGACTTCTTGAACAAGCCCCCTTTTTCTTTGCCATATGCAGTAATGATCTAATATATATCAAATGGTTCATTAAAGGAACACAGATTTTATCTTTGTTACCTTTGTCTAGAAAACAGTTTTCTGTTTGTATGAAAAAGAGGTATATGTTAGCATGATCTTAGAAATCCTGATTTATGCAATTGACAATTTTTGTCCCTTCCCTATGCCATATGTTGCCCCTGAATGCCTTTTGCTTTTTCCGATCCTAGTTGGTATAAAAGTCAACAAAATTGTTCCTGAACAGTTAGCACCAGGAAGACACCTTTGGACCCAGGAATGGCCACCTCCAGCTGATTAGAACTGAATTTTGATGACACATGGTAGAATTACACAAAAGGAAGCCAAGTGAAAGTGGTACCAATATAGCTCAAAATTAGGGCTATACTAGTGAAAGGAAACTCTCATGTTGCCATTTTTCATACTACATTGTAGTCTGACACACATGCTGGCAGTAGTTTGTGCTGAACTGTTGTAAATAAGATAGAGGAGTCACGCCTCAGTAGCCTCAGAGGCATTCTAGTCTCTTTGCTTCTCCACAAGCAGAATGCCTCCTGAGATTCCCAGCAGTGGATTGTTTGTTTTCTTTGACTGATGCTTAAAAAGGCATGTTTTAACTTTCCAGTTGTGTTTTGCAGAGTAGTTCATTCTAAACAGACAAGAGGAAATTCCTATCTCATATTTTCCCTTATTTTAGTACATGTTATGTAGACTATTAGTATGTATTAGTAAAAAAAAAACCCAAAGAAAAACCCGATTTTTTAATAGCCATTGTAAGCAATATTGGGGAAAAAAAGTTGCATATGCTTGTCAGGCAAATGTGTATTTATCATTGTCAAAAAACCCTTACTGCTACTCTCAGTCCTTATTTGTGTTTCATGGAACATGGAAAGAATTATGAGCAGCATTTATTTCCTGTCACAAAGGAAGTGTAATATTATGGATCATGTAGTCTTACAAAATTGTTCAGTGTTCTCATCAACGAGAAGATTTTCTTTGTTTTCCAATGTGAAATTCATGATTAGTCAAATGACATGAAGTAAGTATGTATGAGACCTTTTTCAGGAAATGAAAAATCAGTTAAGATTTTTTTCTTTCTGCTGATGCAGTGACCAATTTTATTTTCTCTTTCTACCCTGTAATTTAAGAAATCACTGTTTTTGTATCCACAGCTAATGTGCTGACACAGCACCAGCTTTATTTTGAGTTTGTGAAACACCGATATAGGATAGAGACCTATCATTGTTAAGTTTTAACTCATGCAGTAAGACAATGTCTGACACACTACGACCCCAAAGGCCTATCATGGAAGAAAAACACAGCAACATGCTGAAAAATAACAGCCCATCACCCAGTTAAGAGCATGACTGAACAACATCCGAATAAGCAGATGTCTGTGTTGTTCATGGTGGCATGGAAGACTTATGCATTTCCCCTCTGAACAGTTTTCACTGCCTGCGGGTCAGGCTAAGACTGCAGCTGTGAAAGGGTGTGTGCTGGTTTGGCTGTAAACCAGCAGGGGAAATTAACTCCACACAGAATACCTCGAGAGATTTTAGGTCAAAATTACAATTTTAATAAAAAAGGTTAAAATAAATGCAGTAATACAGAAACACGGCTTAAACAAACCGACAGAGTCATGGTACAACCTGACACCCTGTTGACCAGGGTAGCAGCTGTGCAGTCCAGTTAGGCACTGGTCCTGCAGGAAGGCCTGGTAGTCCAGTCGCGGTAGTGGAGTGGAGTAGCTGAGTCCAATTCCGAGGAGTGGAGTGGAGTAGCTAGCTGAATCCAATTCCGAGCAATGGAGTCAAGTCAAGTCGAGTCGAGTCGAGTCGAGTCGAGTCGAGTCGAGTCGAGTCGAGTCAAGTTTGGAGTCCCGAGAGCGGAGTCCCGTTGAGTCAAGGGTGCTTTCTCCCATCCAAAACCCTTGTTTTATGCTGTGTTTCTTGGCTGGCACCTCCCCCAGGGGYRGGGACTTTCACAATGGAAGAGGATCTTCCCARTGTTCTATTGGTTGCTTCRGTAATGAGCTTGGATGAGCCCTAGGGTCCTCCAAGATGCTCCCCAGGGTTCTCAGAGATGATGTGGAGTCCTCCGATGGGGTTCAGGCTAATTAGTCAGGCTGGGTGGTGCTAATGGGCCATTACCTGAGATCAGATAACCAGGGTGGGTAGTGCTTCCTGTCGGCTGGAGTGCTTGTCTCAGTTGAGATAAAGAGTCCCAGGTGTGTAATTATGAAATTTGTCCAGCTTTTGTGGGTGGTAATAGAATATATAACTAACCCAGGACAGGGTGGAAAAGCCAGTTTATCTGACCTCTGTACTAAAATTCTGTTGTGAAGGTTTGTGATATTCCCAAGCAATGTAGAACTGGACTACTGAACACAGGCTGCTTTCTTTTCGTACATCTCTGTGGAGATGCAGATCTGGACTATGGAAGACAGCATTAACAAGGAGTATCCAAAATGCTTCACAATCCTACTCTCACTTGGCAAAGCAGCCCAAAAGATACTGTTTAGAAACACGGTCCTCTTGCATGTGTTCAGGCAGTCTTGCTTGTCTATGTGAAAGCAATCTAAGAGGTTTCCTCTCCTGCTGTGAGCTCCACAAGTTATCTGAGTCTCACGAAAAGTGATGGTAGGGTAAATTTGGAGTTCAGGCTGTGAGTTGAGGCAGGATTCACATTTGCTGCAGCTGACTCAGCTCCAGAAGCAGTGGACACAGCAAAGAGAACAATGATGTGAACTTGTAACTCCCTGCCATGAATGACCAAAGCTCATTTGAAGGCATCTGAAGTGTTTTACTTGCCAGCTAGAACTTCTGACTTGTATTAAGGATGAAGTGGTACAGACAGGAAAGGAGCCTTCCGTTCTGTCTCTTTGAGAATAGGCAGCAAAACAAGGAATATTACTATACTTGTAACTATAGTTTGCCTACATCCTGTTGACGAAGCTTGTCTCCCAAGTTAAGTAGGATATAGTAGAATTCAGGTTCAGAGAATTGTGACTGGTGTGAGCAGAGGTACGCGATAGATTCTGTATGGTTTAGTGGGCCTCAAAACAGTCTGGAAAACAGCTAAGTGGGGGTGGGTGTGTAAAAAGGGGTGTATAGACTGATGAGTGACCTTTAGAGGGCTATTGGGGAGAGGCTGTACGCTCTCTCATTCCAACAATGTACAGGCATCAAAAATCAGTAGAAGTCATATTCATAACAAAATGTGGTTCTTTCCACAGAAGAGGAACTTAAACTGTAGAACTGCTGGCAGCTGGGTATTGTGGCTGACAGAAGTGGTCATAGAATTCAGGTGGGTTACTAAACAGTTATGCCTAGTTCAGGAAATCCTGAAACCATAAATAGGTTGAAACTCTCTCTGAGACGGGTTACTGGGTTAGGTAAACTCTAACTGAGAATACATGTTTTTAGGTTTCTAAAATTTTAAGTTGTGAGAGATTTGATGCTGTAGGAAAGGAATCCATTAAGTTTGTGAGTGACTCCAGCTGAGGGGAAATACTCCTGAGTTTCAGACTGCCATTCAGAGGGACCTGAGTGCGCCAATGGGAACCTTGTTAAATTCAACAAGGATGTATCCAAAATCCTACACCTATACAGGAAGGACATCTGGCAATAATAAAGTGTGGTTTTGGTTCTTTCTGTAGAAGGAAGATATGGGGAAACTGGAGTAAGTTCAGTAAAGGGCCATCAGGATAGCTGGAACATTTGTCCTTTGAGGAGAGACTGAGGGACTGGGCAGCCGAGCAACAGAGCAGGTTGCCCAGAGGAGTTATGGAATATCTGTTCTTGGAGGTTTTCGAGATCAGAGTGCACAAAGACCCAAGCGAACATTGTCTGAGTTCAGTGTTGCACCTGACTAGAAAAAGTCCCAAGATCCCTTCCAAACAGATTTATCCTTCAATTCTAGGAATTTTCAGCTAGATCACCTCATTGAACTAAGTGCATGAGTGTAGAATCGTGCACTGCCCCTCAATGAAAGCCCAGAGGATAGCTGCTTTGTCCCACACCGAAGCCGCAGCGTCTACCTCAGGTGGCTCGCAAACTCCCTCACGCCGTAGGGACCGGTTCCTCACTCGAGGGAGCTTTCCAGGGCGGATGTTCTGGGGTGCAGGCGGAGATAAAGAAGCCGAGAGGGGACTCTCCGTATAGGTTCCATGTGCAGGTTTATTGCAGGTGAAGGGTCCAGGGATGGAAAAGCCCTGGGAGCAGCGTTACACAGGGTTTTATACCCCACTGAGTGGGGGCAGAGAGAGCAACGGTAACCAATAATCTGAGGGTCAGGGGGTGGAGATAAGGCAGGGTTGTAACAGATAAACCAATAGGGACAAGGTAAGGGAGGAGCTTCAGGAGGGAACCAACAGGGCATCGAACAGAGTAGAACTTTCCAGAAACAATACATATTAACGAGGGGAAATGAATATTTAAAGACTAATACATGGAACAGGGAAGGGAGGACAAGTTACCATAGTAACAGGGCCTGCTGGCTGTTGAGCCTGGGGAGAGATCGGTTTTCACTGAGTGAGCAGTCAAATCTCTGCTCCTGCTCCAGAGCACCAGGTTGTAGGACCAGCCTCTCTTTCTGGGGTCTGGGCAGCCTCAACTGCCTGCACCACTACACATGAGTTCTGAGCAACAGTGCCTATGTGAAGCAGGGGAGAGTGCCACACTATCGAAGAAGAAGCTGAAGCTCGTCTGACTCAGACTAGTGTAAGATGCTGTGGAACTGGTTCATGCCATCTTCCACCTTGTGCTGTAGATCAGGACAGTGTTCTAAAGGTGGAACAGAACACCGGGAACAAAACCAGCTACAACCTGATTTTGTAGCGAACAGGCCTGCTGCCTTCCTGGGACCTGGGTTAAAGATGTGATGAGAAAATTTCATACCCTGGTATGACCCTCAGATTATTATTTGTTACTGATTTTTCATGTAGGCAATGGTGAAGTTGCAACCAGAAGTCTTAGGGCAATCAGGAAAGACTTCAGGTCTTTGGGACAACTAGTTAAGGAATCAGAAACAGAAGTAGAGTTCTCTGTCCTTCCAGTTGCAGGAAGTGATGAGGGAAGAAACTGGAAGAACCAGCAGATCAGTACCTGGCTCTGAGCCTGGTGTCACTGGCAGAATTTGCATTTTTTGATCATGAGTCGATCTATACAACACTGAGCCTGCTGGCAACAGATGGAATACACCTGTCTCAAAGGGGAGAAGGATCTTTGCATAGCAGTTAGCAGAGCTCGCTGAATGAGCTTTAAACTAGATTTAAAATGGGAAAGGGATAAAACCAGGCTCCCTAGAGATAAGTCTGGGGGTGGCATGCCAAGTGTTGAAGGATGGTGTGCTAGTGAGGTCCATGATGTGCTCATTACATGGAGTACTTTTGAAATGTCCTTATACAAATGTGCACAGCCTGAGGAATAAGAAAGAAGAACGAGAAGCTTTGGACCTGTCCCGTATCTGTGACATCATTGGCATAAAATAATCATGGGATGAGTCCCATGAGTGGGGTGCTGTGATGGACAGTTACAGTCTTTTCAGGACAGATATGCAGAGCAGGCGATTTCAAACTGTCAGAAGTCAAGTGGCATAGAAGACTGGCTTGGCTGAGCAGGGATCTTCTAGAACTTAGGAAGAGGAGGAAAATGTATGGACATTGGAAACAAGGACAGGCAACATGGGAGGAGTACAGAGATGCTGGTCACCACTGTAGGGATAACATTCTTGTGGTCAAAGCTTGATTACACTTAGGAAGGACAACAAAAAGGGCTTTTAAAAATATGTTAATAGCAAAAGGAGAATCTGAAGTAAAACTGGCCTGTTGCTCTTGGAGTCAGTCCATCAAAAGTACGGACGTAGACAAAGCAGAGGCGTTTAATGCCTTTTTTGCCTGTTTTCAGCACTGATGATGGCGAGCTGAATATGAGCCAGCAGTCCCCTGGCAGCCAAAAGGGCCAACTGTGTCTTACGGTGCATCAGGAGCAGCATCACCAGCCAGTCAAGGGAGGTGATTTTCCTTCTCAACACTTCACTGGTGTAGCCCCCCACTATTGTTTACAGTTTTGTGTGTCTCAATATAAGAAAGACATCAGAGTATTAGAGAGTCTCCAGGCAAGGGTGACCAGGATGCTGAAATCTCTTGAGGGCAAGACATAGGAGAAGCAGCTTGGCTTGTTTGGCCTGGAGAAGAGAAAGCTGAGAGGTGACTTCATGGCAGTCTAAAACTTTCTCAAGGCAGCCAGCAGAGAGGGAGATGCTTATCCCTCTCTGGTGAGCAGCAATAGGGCACAAGGAAATGGAATGAAGCTGTGTCAAGGGAAGTTCAGATTGGAATTGGGAAAAGGGTCTTCACTGGGAGGGTGGTTGGTCACTGCAACAGGCTCCTGAGGGAAGTGGTCATGGCACCAAGCCTGACAGAGTTCAAGGCGTGCCTGGTCGATGCTCTTAGTCATATGGTTCAGTTTTAGATAGTCCTATGAGGAGCAGGGAGTTGGACGCAATGATCCTTATGGGTCTCTTCCAACTTGGGACATTCTAAAATTCTGTGCATAGTTTACTGTTAGGAATGCTGTCTTCCAGAGTGCTACAAAGCACTTAGTTTTAGTGCAACATTTATCAAAATTACTGATAGAGTCAACTGGAATTCACATTATTTAATGCTTTTTTGTGCTGTACATTCTAATAAAATTATTGATCCTGAAAATCGATTTGTTTTAATTGTTTGTCTATTTCCCCCCTCCATTTCAAATATGTTTAAACAGCATCTAGACTAAGGCCTGCAAAAAGGTTTTGCATGCCTCTAGCTCTGCTTAGCTAATCTGTTATCACAGTAAATGGATGGAAGAAGAGCAGCAGAACTAAGTGTAACTCTAAGTACAAGTGAAAGTAGATTGTAGGTGACAAGTTTTAGATAAATGTCAATTTCTGTTCAAGTAGAGCAAATCCATTTTGATTGTTTCTATTGCTCATCATATGGTTTTGGTCATCAGGGACCAAACTATTTGTGCTGGTTTGACTGTAAACCAGCAGGGGAAATTAACCCCACATGAAATACCTCGAGAGATGTTAGGTCAAAATTACAATTTTAATWAAAAAAAAAGTTAAAATAAATGCAGTAATACAGAAACATCGGCTTAAACAAACCGACAGAGTCATGGTACAACCTGACACCCCGTTGACCAGGGTAGTAGCTGTGCAGTCCAGTATGGTGGTGGCTTGGCCTGCAGCTAGAGATGCTGCGGAAGATAGGCCAGCCACACAAGTAACTGAGGAGCCAGTGGGGCCAGGGAGCCCAGGTGTTGTATTAAGTAAAGGCTCTGAGGTCCAGGATCTCCCCCTAGATTGTGGTAAGAAGGAAAGTCTTTCCCACCCAGGCCTTGGAGTGGTATGCTCCCCCACTCATTTGGTTTATCCTTGTCAATCTATGTTCTGTATATGGTTATATTCCAGAATGTTCTCCCTCACTCGATGCCCCATTGGCTTTGTTCCCCTGCTCCTCCCCTCGCCTACCCTTATTGGTTTGTGTACTGCTACCCCGCCTTTTCTCCTCCCCCTAACCCTAATGTGATTGGCCCTCAGTSCTCTCTCCACCCCTATTCAGTTTGGTATATAATCCTGTGTCACCCTGTAGTTAGTGCTCTCCTTCCCTGACCYTTCAAGAATAAACGCCTTCTGTGGAACATCATAAGGAGAGTCCACCTCCGACTCTTTATTCCTATCTTAAGGCGTCGACTGTGCGACTGCCTGCTTAACCACCTGCGCTGGTGGGATTAGCGGGTGGAAGGCACGGCACTGTGCCTTTCCCACCGGCTGTCGCACACCGCACCGAGGCACCGCCGGACAAGCGTGAGGCTTCTAGGAAGGTTGCGGCCACTGACCATCCAGCTGGATGAGGCCACGCTGCGACAGTCCAGTTAGGCACTGGTCCTGCAGAAAGGCCTGGTAGTCCAGTCCCGGTAGCGGAGTGGAGGAGCTGAGTCCAATTCCAAGGAGTGGAGTGGACTAGCTAGCTGAATCCAATTCAGTCGAGTCGAGTTGAGAGTCCTGTTGAGAGTGGAGTCCCGAGAGTGGAGTCCCATTGAGTCGAGGGTGCTTTCTCCCATCCAAAACCCTTGTTTTATGCTGTGTTTCTTGGCTGGCACCTCCCCCAGGGGTGGGGACTTTCACAATGGAAGAGGATCTTCCCRATGTTCTATTGGTTGCTTCAGTAATGAGCTTGGATGATCCCCATGGTCCTCTGAGCTTGGATGGTCCTTATGGTGTTCTGACATTCCAACTCCAAGATCGGGCCATTGACCAGGATGGCTGGTGCTAATGGGCCGTTACCTGAGATCAGATAATCGAGATGGGTGGTGCTTGCTGTCGGCCAGAGTGCTTATCTCAGTTGAGATAAGGAGTCCCTCAGGAACCAGGTGTATAACTGAATTTATCCAGCTTTCGTGGGTGGTAATAGAATATATGACTAACCCAGGACACTAATCTTTTATGCAATTCTAGTGAAGCCAGTAATGGCTACAGGCCACCTAATATTAAATGGAAAAAAATTCAGGAATGGATGATGAGGAAGATGGTAAATAGCAGATGGGAGACTTGGGAGCACTAAAGATTAACCCGTTTGCTTTGCCGTTGTTTGAAGTTGGATTCTAATTTCTCTTTCATCAAGGGAGAGGTAAAATATATTTGGATCATCAGAATACAATGAAACCTATCAGAAGAGTCAGCAACTTTGTCAGACTGTTCAAAACAAAACAAGATAAAAGGGTGCTTTGCAGTTAAGAGTGAGCTATAGATCACTTAGTAGGGATTTGCAATATGAAGAGTATTTGTTATGCAATAACCCAATGGATATGAAAATTTAAAGTGACACATAAATCTACTGGGAAATCTGAAGACATCCACAGACTGAAAGATACCGAAACCCACAGGATAACAGGACTGTTATTTGACTTCTATAAGGCATCCCAAAGTTTTAGATCAAAGATTGTTTTGTACAAAGTCTAAGAATGAGATCATTTTGAAGTGGTTATCTAATTACTTAAATTTCTGCATTCTTTCACATAAAGCACTTTTGATACAGTGTAGCACAAAGCTAGACGTCGTGAACTAAGAGATTACCTTGTTCTTGCTGTATTATGTTAATTTGCCACACGTATGTTACATTTCCATATGCCTGTTGATAAAGTTAAAAATCTGTTCTTTCATGAATCCCAGCAGCGCTGCCTAATATTTCCAAAATTAAATTCTGTTCATCTAGTTGAAGTTTTCACATCAGTTTTTGTTGGCTGGAAAGTAAGGCCTGAGACTCACAAGGATATGGATAGCCGTAAAAACACTTCGGGCATAAGTAGTAGGCTTCAGACCTAGATTAGACTTATTCTGATAATTTTGGGTGCCTATCTTTCATGGTGGCTACTATACAGAACATTTTTATTGCTAAGGTATGGACCTATAGAGAAGCCACTACAGAATTCATCTGTCAATTTGTAGCACAGCAGCTTGTTTAATAGCTGCCAAAAACTAACTGCTCTTACCTAGAAATAAGAGAATAATTGATTACCCTTTCTCACTGACTCTTGGAAAAAAATGTTTATAAGAGGCAAAGTATGTACATGAATCATTACAGTTGAATGACAAATTCATTGCCTGTTCATGACCTATGTTAACTTCTTTTATCTTGATAAGTTGCAGATAGTCTTAGAAAATATCATCTGCCTTCTCCTGAAAAAAGACAATATAGAGAAGTTTGGGTTGAACATCTCAAACTATTAACAGGTTTGGAAAAATGAGGCCTAAACCTAAAATTCTCAAA
The DNA here is from genome assembly GCA_018881555.1 of Amblyornis subalaris. NCBI lineage: Eukaryota > Metazoa > Chordata > Aves > Passeriformes > Ptilonorhynchidae > Amblyornis > Amblyornis subalaris. Next base: position 4,796,727 of record JACAXG010000051.1, read on the forward strand.
AACGGCAGAACATTGGGGCAAAGAAATAACTCGTGACACTCTCATGTAGGACTTGCAGATAGCAGCAAAATTGTGTCAGGCAAGAAGGAAGTGATTATATTACTAGGAAAAAAGTTGCATCACTATACTTGCTCGAACAAAAAGTACTATATAGAGTCTCAAATGGGACTGTAAAAGTATTCATGCTCTAGGAATATACTCAGTGATGTGGAATTCATCTGCTTTGCCTTCCAGTTGGAACAAGGAGTTCTTACTGGCAATATATTGGGTTATAAAAAGTATTTTAATGTCTCTTAAGGCTGAGGAAGAGATAAAGTTTCTTTCTTTTTACAGAAAGAAACTTCAGGAGCAGCAAAGCTTGGGAGAAACAATAGAATGAGTAAGGTTTGTGTCTTTTTGAGCGAGATCTATGTCCTTTTTATTTCCTACAAGGGAAGCACTTTGGATTTAGTATGTGGCTGTCTTATTAGAAGCATAGAAAAAATATTACTGGGATGATATATGCTTTCCAACAGTTTGACAAGTCTACTACAAATTAGACTTATCATAATGCTCAGTATAATAAATGTCAAGGGCATTTTGAATTTTACGACACCACCAAGGATAACATTTGTCTCCTCTCATTTTAAATGCAGAGACCTTAAGTAGTTGGGCACACAATTTTCATACAGTACATCCATGATAAAATATCTTTGAAGGTGAAACAGGCTTAAGAAATTATCCCTTTCATACACACATGGTAATACTATTGTTGTTTGCTGTCCCCCCTTAGTGGCAGTAATCTGTTAGATATTCATGATGCATAGTTGTCTGTGTCCAGGTTGCAAGTAATGTCTTCTCCTCCAAGACCCATTTCTTTGAACAATGTTACTTCATTTTAATGAACTGATTGAGAAAAAATTTAGGGGTGGTGAGGGAGGGGCAGAAAGAACTCTTCAGCATGAGAAACTTCTTAAGTGTGCTTCATTATTAAAGAGAGCATATTATCAGCTACAGCCTCATTTTTGACAGTGGTGTTATGCATGGCCTCTCTTCTTTGCATTATTCAGAGGTGATCCTTGCTTTTTCCAGACTGCGACCCTATGTTATATGAGAAAAGAATTCAGGACTTTATTCATATCTGGCCTCAGAGAGAAAAAGGAAAATCATGTGCTAGTCCCAGACCTGTCTGTGATCATAACATCAGGATCACTACACCCTGACTGTGAAGCTAGGCTATGGCATGTATTGCTGCAAAAGTTAGGTTTGATTGCAGAACACAGGAAATGTACATATGTGGGGGGTGGGGGCTGGGGTGAAGCAAGAATGAAGAAAGAAACTTCTGCTAGTAAACAGGCATATTGGGTTTTAGAAAAGTAGGTTATATCCATCACATCACTAGAAAGAAGCACATCAGACGATGATCTTTACATGAATCAAAGCTGATCAACACTTCTGGTTACAAAGAGAAAATCAGGAACATGATTAAACTGAAATGCTGTGGGGAAAGCAGTTTCTTAATTTTTTAAAACAATTCTTACATCACTTTTCAATATCAGCTGAGTTTCAGAAGTCACCTAGAAACTAAAAGGAAAACAGCTAGCAATTTTTGCAATAGTTTTATTTTAAATCATAGGAACATTGCTCTTGCTCTCCTGATCTGAAAGTAGGCTATCTGACCAACAGAGATAAAGACATTATCTACCAAATTCAAGGGTAACCAAAGCGATTCATAGATAAGGACCAAAGGGTTTAATTTCTGAATATGAACAGGTACCAACAAAGTAGCATGGGGGAGTTAATGTGAGCATTTTTACTCTTTAGTGTGAGAAACCTGCAGTGATATATTTTCACGATGTCAGGAGAGGCATCTGTTTTCTTAGTCTGATTTAATCCTTCCTACTACCCTGAAGCAAAGGAATGCTATCAGAATTAATTAGTTACTGTTTGTTCATTGCTTTTTTCCTAGGTGCCCTTATGTTCTGTTAAACTCAGCAGAAACATTTTAACTCAAGTTTCATTGTTTCAAGAGAATGTAATTAATTGTGATAAAAGAGGGCAGCTTTGCATGGAGTTGTACATATTCTTTAAGGAAAGAGCTTTACTTTCATATTAATGGTGTTTGCAACCAAGAGGAAGCAGAGAGAGCAAAACAGTTTCAGGGAAATGAGAGAGTAGCAGAGAAGGAACATGGCTGAGGTCCAGGTAAGATTCTTAAGAAGGAAGCAGGTCTTTGGCAATGACTGTTGGCTACTACACTTCTTGACAAACATTATGAAAAAAAATCTTCAGGGAAAAGAAATGTTATGAGAATCATCAGCCTTGTAGTTTGCTTACTGAGTTGGCTAACTGCATTTACAAAGCAAAACCACTGCTTGCTGACTGTGAGTTCTAATACAATTACAGAATGGTTTGGGTTAGAAGGGAATTTACAGATCATGCAGTTCCAAACCCCCTGCTGTGGGCAGGGACACCTTTCACTAGACCAGGTTGCTCAGAGCTCCATGCGGAGCGGCCTAAATTCCTATTACACAAGGGAGAGAAAATAGGACTTTCCTTAGTACCAGAAATGAAAAGTGTTAAATTGCATGTGTTAATATTGCCTGGCACCAACAATTATATCCTTGATGCTTCCTACCCACCAGCAATGCCACCTCTTTCTCCCACCTGAAAAGAGGTCAGACTCTGCTCACTGCAGTGTATACTTGAGGACTAAACTGAATCTGTCCTTAAACAAACATTGCAGCTGTAAGCCGTAAATAAATAAGGAGAAATTTGTACAGAGTGTAAAAAACCACCAGCCAAGCTCAGAAATCAACAAAAAATTTTAGTGTTACTTCCTAACAGTAGACTAACCTTGACTGCCAGAATGCTGAGTGTACTTTCCTTTGACACACTATTATAACACCTCCCTTGCTGCTCTTTTGACCTCACCATTGTCCTGCCTTTTCTCTCTTGAAAAACAAACGGGAAGAAAAAAAAAAAAGCTTCATTTTGGACCAGGAACAGCAGCTGCAGAAATGCCAGTATCTGCAGATACCTGCCCCTTCTTGGCCAGTGGCTGACTGGGGCACTCAAAGAGGAAGGTGTGTGAGTGAGGAGGTCAGTTCTGGAGCATTTGTTCTTCTTGCCCAGGCTGCTTCTCTGGACCCAACAGAAAATAGCAGCTTGCAACAGTCCATGTCACGTGAACAAAAAGTGGGATACTTGCAGTGAGTGTACCCATAGCTTAGGTAGAAAAATGTAGCCCTAGGCATAGCTTTACACTAGGCTCTTTCTGTTCTCTCAGTTCTTCTGTAGTGACAGCTTTCCTCCTCAAAACAAATACAACCCTGGTGCCATGGTATGAACCTGCTACTCACAGAGTGGGCTTGAATGTTTTTCTACTATCTGTGACATTTCTGAGTGCTTGAGATGTCTGTACTGTAGTCTTGTCTGCAACAAGGTTGATATTCATTCCTCAACTTCGCAGTAGACGTGGACTTAACACCCCATTGGAGATGCATGGGACAATTCAGACCTTTCACTGTGAGTAAAGACTGGGAATGGGATAAAATGGGACATTACCATGCTGGATTTTGCTTCTCTCTAGATAGAGCTCTCTTGGGGCTCAGACTCTTTCTCAGCTTTCCCCAGTCTCACAAATTACGTCTTTTTTTCACATACTGACACAATGTGGTCAATGTGGTTGATGAAAGGCAGGAGCGTCTGGGACAGTAAAGTGAATCAAGTAATTTATGCAGTATAGACAAAAAGGGGTAGAAAAAGCAATAGGAAGGCCTTTTGGCATTTTACAGATATCTGTGAAAGAGAATTGCTTGTATAAGCACACCCGATTCTGTAGGATTAAATTGGATGTTTGAAGGACTTACTTCATGGCTGCAGAAAGCACATAGTTATCTGGAGCACCATGGCTGGGCTGATCATCAAGAACCTAGCTAAGTGTTGGCTAACATTCTAGATCTTCCCATAAAGCAGAGAATCATAACCATTTTTGGTTTTATTTAGCGAGTCTCTGTTCCTGCAGAGATTGTTTGTTATGATGTATGACTTTGCTGGGTATGTTACAGCTGTTATCTTGGAGATTTGCCGGTGACTTTGTTTTAATATTCTGACACGTTGTTCCACTTCCAGAAGGGGTAGCACACGAATATAGATATTGAAGTATTTCCTCTATTTATTTTTCTGGCTCTTTTTAACTAATTCAGGGTTACCAGGCTTTGATTTAAGAAGCATAGTAGGTGGTGGCATAATGGTCCTAATATTGGTCTATAGAATGTATTGCATATTTTAACTTTTTTAAATGTGAAATTACCAGCTTTTCTGTATTTGTCTTTCTTTTTATTTCGTTTGTTTATTTATTTTAATTTGTATTTATCTGACAGATCAGGGTAATTTTCAGGATCCAGCTTATGAAAGTTCAGTAGAGTTCCAGGATCCAAAAAGGAAATGAGGTACCATCTGCAGTTTTAGAGGATTTTTTTTCTGTCAGTATCTGCAATTTCTCTAGCTTACTGGTTCCTGGAGAAACAAAGCCAAACAAGCACTACCATTAGCACTAGGTCATGAAAATACATTTTGATGATTTTAACTTTAAGTGTTCTTTTACAATATTAGAATGCTTTAGCGCATTTCATATTAAATCTGACCTCATGGAAAGTCAAGGAAAGCTGCTTCTAACTGTTCTTTCTGTTGAAGAATTGAATTTGTAGCAGCCATCTGTTTCCCAGGCTACCAACTTTTAAAAGTGAATTATATAACAGGTTAAGACAAACTTCTACTTTAATGAGTTAAAATGTTGTTTGTCCAGCTCTTTAGTCCTTTTTTGTTCAGCCAATTAATAATTCTTTACAAGCCCTACCATAACATTGAAGACATAAATGTGCTTTGTGTTTTTGCTTGCTGTCCCATAGCAACTCCCTCATTAAGTCTACAGACCTGTGCACAATTCTTCACCTTTGGTTTACTTGTATTCTGTTGTCTCTAAGAATAGGTAATTTTATTCATCCCAGTCCAGTGATTGAGCTTGTTTAGTTTGTAGCTTGGAGGTTTTTTTTTAACAGCCGAAGGCAAAGAAATACGCATACTGCAAGACAGTTTTTCTTCTGTGTATGACTGTCTTTCTAGATTTCTTAAATTAATGTCTAGAATATAGTATAGGTCTCCAGGTGCCTTTGAATATGCAGCCTTAGGAAGTTTTAAAGTATGAAGATAATTTTCATTTGGGAAACTGTAAAAATGATACAATGACCTTCTTAGATCTCCTGCCAGGCATTTTATAGGCAGGCTTATATAGGTTTCTTTAGGTATTAAGTTTTTGCCAAATACTTCTTTTCTTCTGGTGCTAGTATATATACTGCATGGAAGCATGCTGACAAACTAAAGAATTCATACATAAAATTATCCATTTTAGATTTTTAGTGGATAGTCTGCAGTATTAGTCTGCAGGTGAGCTGATTACTACAAAGATCCTGACTCTGCAGTTTCTTGCAGTCTGCATAAAATATCTCTGCTGCATTCAACAAGGACAATGCTGCTGAAATTGGGACTAAAAATCCTCATTGCGTTCCCCCAAACACTGTAAAAAATTCTACATTTAAAAGTGAGAAAGTTAAACCCACCTGAGTGATGTTTGTTTTACGAAAGACTGAAGAGCTATGGATGTGTATCCCACATTAGCAAGCAGTATCACATAGATCTGCTACTTTCCCCTTTCCTGAGGACTTTGACAGAACCTGACTGTGCTAGAAGGTCTCACTCACATCTCTGAGAATGGTGCAAAGGAATTCCTGAGTTTATTCCTGCTGATGTGTGATGCTGAGATGTCCTCTGTCTAGCCACAAATCCTACATGCAAACACACGCAATAGAGCCAAGCAAGTCAAATCTGCTAAGTTCTTGGTTGTTAGAATACCTTTTTGCATTCATCTAGAAATAAATACCAAACAATACAAAGGGAGTTCATTATACCTAATGAACTTAATATACCTAAATATTAAATATACCTAAATATACCTGAAACAATTATGATTGTGTAAAATTTTATTTTTTCTGGAAAGAATACTATCAAAACCAATACATACTTTTAAAGGAAAGGACAGCAGCTTTGATTTAGAAACAACTAGATGGTGCTCCTCTGCTTTGGAATTTGTCAGGGCTGCAAGATCGGTGAATTACAGCAGGAAGATATGATCTCTAGAAAAAATTGTGTAATCAGAGTCACCCTGTTCATAATGTTTGTTATAGAGCCCTAGAAACATTTGCTGGTTACAATTAAGGTTGTAATTTAGAAAAGATAGAACAATTGCTTTTCAAAACATTACAGCCTTTTCTTGTTGCAAATTGAGTGCTTAGAAGGTTCATTATCCATACATATATGTTTTGTAACATAAGTATAATACATAGAATACATACAATAGCATTTAAGTACAATACAATAGCATTCCTTTTAAAAATACAATAAAACATTTTAAAATTATTTATTCTAAAGAGATCTCAGCAAATTAATTGTTAATTTTTAAAAGCAATCCTTGTTGCAATGACAGCCACAGAGGGAAAAAATCCTAGAACAGTGACAATATCTGAATGAAGCCCAAAAGTTAAATTATCTTTAAGTGAAATACCACATTCAAAGGGATGCCATTAACTTGACAATCACAACTGTGATTTAAAATTATGTCTCTCCTAAAGTGCTAGGACATCCTAAGATGAGACAACAGATTTTTTCTGTTTTCTGATCATTTAATATGTACTCCTGATTATATGTTATGGCTTGAGAAGTTGTGCTTACTTTCTGAGATTTTGCTGATATTTAGTGGCAAGATTAACAGTCAAGATGAAAACCTGTGGGCCAGGATATTAAAACAGACTGATAAAAGGCAGTAGAAAGGGATAGAGGTTCATGTTATTGTCTTAATAATGAACAAGCCCCCCTTTTTTTTTACATAGTAGAAAGATAATAATGTCTTTTGGAAGGAAATCTTATAGAGAAATTTGCAAAGCAGTTCTCAGCTGTTTTTTCAGAAAGCTGATGTGTTTTGAACAAGTGAATGAAAGTTACTATGTCAGTGTAGGTTATCTTCAGGCATGTAAAAAATCATGGTAATGTGTTTGACGTGTGAGGCATTGCCTCTTCTCCTCTCACTCATATATAGGAAAATAATTTAGTTTGGATAAATTTTATAGCACTGAAAATTGCCTTATCTTCATCATATTTTACCACTTATTTACATACCAATAATAAAATTTAAAGTTCCCAAAAATACTTTGAAGTGTCGTACATTTTATTTACTTATATTCTTGTAATATGAAGCAGCATTGCCACTTTTATGCTCTGGCATCATTTAATGTGCACAGTTCTGTAGAACTTGTTATTTATTATGCTGAAAGATAAATACATCCCCCCTATAAAAAAGGAAAATTACAAAATGCTACTATATTGCTGCATGTGCTTGAGAAGTGTGTTATTTACCAATGGAAAAGGTTAGCTCTGTATAATTTTACTAGAAGCAGAAGATGGTGAATTTTTCAAGCTGCTACTAAGGAAGTTTCCTGTTTTTACTGATGACCATGTCAAGTAATCATATTCATAAACCAATCAAACTCAAATTAATATCACCTTTTCCTTAGTGACCCCACAGTAATGGCTTATGGTAATATGTGATTAAGTAGTACATTAGTTTTTTCTAGCCATACTGGTCATTTGTTACTGCCAGATGCAGAGAATAAGGCGAACTTCAATCTTGTAGACCCCTGTCTAGGTACTGGGGTCCAGCTTTTTTTTTTATAAATTGAGAAGCTTAGAGCTTTGAAAATAGCACATAAAGAATAGGCGTTCCTTCTCTGGACACTCGACTGTATTACCTGCTGATCAAATGACTTCTTTATTAAGTAATTTATTGAATTACTAGGAGACTCTTCAACTGACAAGGTAGGCTTTATGCAAAACACTTCTTATGCCTTTTCCATGGTGACAGGATGCACCAGGGTATTATCCAGCTACTCCCCTCCCTCCAGACTTCTGCCACACTCATAATCTTCTGGTGCAGTCAGACCCTATCTTTTCCCGCGTTTCTTTGCTTAGTCCCAGGTCTTTCTTTGCTTCTTCATTAGTCTTCCTGTGCCTGCATTCCTATGGCCATGGCACAGTATGTGCCTTGCCCCAGTTCCCTCTAGTGGCACAGCTCCATCTGAGATCTGTCCCTGTCTCGGTTTCGAGACAAATTTAGGTGAAAAACTCTTTGGACTGAGTCTTTCTCTCAAAAGGGTTCCAAAAACCCCCTTTCCACCAATAGGGAATGAATACCAATAGGCGAAAGTGAAAAAAAAATTAAACAGTTTATTAACAAGCAACATACCAGCCCACCAGGCAAGGGAAAAAAAAAGGTAAATACCTGTTAAGCACTAAATAGTGGGAACCCACTTCACCACACAGACACAGAAACAAAACCTCCCAAAAAAAGTGTCCCAAGAGTGGAGGCAGCGTCGGAGGAATACACCTTTCCCAACACGTGGTCCAAAGATGGCACCAGCCGTCCATGTGGAGGGGGAGCAGACCCCCCGCCCCCATGGAACAGTCCTGTAGAAGAGAAAAATTCCAGTGGCTACCCGGTGTTGACTTTTTCCCTCTCAAGGCAGTCACAGAAGGCGAAAATTGCTGGGCTGGAGTCTTCTGGTGTGCCTTCTCTCCCCGGCTCGGCTTCCCTGAGCTTGGGACTTGGTGCAGAGCCACTCCACTCTTGACAATTCCTCTTCCACTGGTTTCAGTCCAGTTTCCGGTTTCCACTGTTCAGTCCAGTTCCTGGCAGTCAAAGAAGACACTGCTCCAGCTTTTTTGATCAAGAGAAAAAGGAAAAGTGTTCTGTCTGGGCCAAAACCCAAGTCAGCCAAGCAGAGAAACCACACAGTCCAGCGCTGTGGGAAAAAACCACGCTGTAGGGCAGGGCTCTGGCAGGGGCAGCCCTGGTCTCAACTCTTGGGCAGCAGCTGCCGTGGCAAGACACGGCAGGGCACGGCAGGGCATGGCAGGGCGGCAGGTCCAGCAGAACACAAAACACCTCCAGTCTCGACTCTGTCGATGCAATTGCCACTTTCCTGAACCCCAAATGGGAAGAGAGGGGCGGAACTTCCTGCCTCCCGAACCGAAGTGAGGGAGCAACCTCCTGGCCACGTTCCTGATCCCAGAATCGGAAGAAAAGGGCGGGACTGCCTGCCTCCCAAACTGGCAGAGTGCAACTACTGTCCCACTCCCCCAAACCGGAAGAGAGCGAGCAACATTCAGGTCCCCCAAACCCTGCTAGGATCTTGGTTGGGCTCACACACCCACTGGATTGGAGGGTGGAGGAAAGAGAAAACAATAACGATTTGTGGGCATAAGCAGAGGATTATGGAATAGATTATCATAATAGATCACTCCAGGACAGTCCCACTGCCTCACCTCTTGCCCTTTCCAGATCCCTTCCCAATCTCAATGTCCCAATGACTTCACAGCTAATTTTGCTCACTAACCCCTTTAGTTCTTTCTACTTGCATCCTATTCCCTGACTCTTGTTTTTTTCCTTGTCTTGCCATGTTTATGCCAACCCAGTTGTGGTTTCACTTTTTAGTTTCTACTGCTGTGTGATTGTTATCACCCACAGCACTTCTAGTTCCAATTTTGAACTGCTCTCCCTCAGGTGGGCTTTTTATTTAAATCCTAATTCACTCTCTCATACCCATTGAGGTTCATCTTGTTTCTTTTCGCATTTTGAATGTCCACAGTTCTCAGTGCTCAGTGAATGCAGAGGAGAGTGCTTGTGCTCTATGTACAGATGAACAGAATTTGCTCCCAGACTCCTCATGGTCCATGGCCATCCAAACTATCAGAAAGTGTTACTTTGCACTGGCTAAAGCTGGCTCACCCAGCAAAGGCAGCATCTACACCAACCCAAAGCTGTTAAGATCAAAAGTTTCTACAGAGCATGTGTAAATGGCAACATCCCAAGTTTCCCAACCTGGACAATTTTAGATATATTTGTGTGAAGTAGGATAAGGCACATTTTAGAAATATGTCTTAAGTCAAAACATTTGAGTACCGGATCTTCCCAGGACAAATAGCCCTCAAAATGCTTTTTCCTTGAGTTTATAATACAACTTACACTATATTTAGTGTACACCCTCAAGAGAAGCTGATTAAACTTTACAAAGACTTTTCAAAAGAGTTTATTCTCTGAATTAAAAAGTTTCAGTTGAAACTGGTAAGATTTTGCAAGGTTATGTGCAGCTAAGTGCAGAGTACTAGGGAAATGTCAACCAATGTGAATAACAAACAGACCCGCCATTCTTATCAATAAAAATGCAAGAAATTGCCTAATGTAGATAAGTAATTTAGCATACATGTATATTGTTTTAGTCTTCAATCCCCCACTCTAATGTTACCTGTCTTCCTTGTGTTTAAATTGTGAAGATGCTAAACACTATCTTGAACAGTCTGACAGTGGCCTCAGACTTCAGTGGTAATACTAATATAAGAGAATAATGATCAATCTGTAAATCATTTGGGACATCCTAAGAAATACATTCCCTGGTCCTTATTTTGAAGTTCAGGACTGGAAGGTGTGTAAGCAACCATTTATTTTCCATTCTACTTTAATCCATTTGGATATAACCTTAGGGGTTTTTTTTCTCCTCTCTCCTTTAGACTTAATGATAATTAATTTAAAGTTTTGAACCCTAAGGTGTAATAACCATTCAGCAGCCACAGTTCCAGTTTTATACTGACTGAGGTGGGTGTTCTTAGCGCTTATGTTTCCCAAGTTTCCTTCGGCTTTCGTTATAGCTAATTGAAAGGCTTCTTTTATGGATGGTTCAGAGTTGTACCCTGATTAAACTGTTCTGATTTTCTCACTTGAGAACTTTATTTTCTCCACTGATTTTAGACAGAATCCATAGAGATTTTTCTCACAAAGCTTTTAAACTCCCCTCTTACATGAGTATGTCATCTCCTATTCAATGCTGAGTGAATTCCAGATCATAATATGGTGGTTATCTAGGGCATATTCAAAATTATTTAAAATAGTAAGCAAATACTGGTCAATGAGTTTGTGACATCATGTTGATTTACTTAATTGCTGTCTTACCCGAGTGATAAATTACTGAATATTTACAGCACTGTAATTGCCTTTGAACATGCATAATAAGCAAAATAAGCGTTTCTATTCCGTAAATTGCATGGAATTCTGTACAGTTGCTCACTAAAAACATATCCCCAGATCTACTGGTTTGAAATCTGCTTTGTTGTACTTCCTAAAGACAAAGGCCTTTGAAACAGTATTCAATATTGAATCAATTTCTGAGCTTAAACACTTAATAATATTTTAATTTCAATATTTTTATTCCAAATACTGCACTAACAATACTGGCATTTCAGCATTAATTTTTTTCCTTTCTGTTTTGAATACAAAGATATTTCTGTTACATGGATGCTGGTTATTCTGTTGGTTTACCTTTGTAAAAATCGTTCTGCCTATCAAACTGTAATAGATATGAAAAAGTCCATGCAAAATTGCAGAAACAATATATCTTTACTAAATATATTTTCAATTCTAAGCAGAAAATTTTATTTTATGTAGAAAGAGGAAACCCACTACTTGCTACTGATTTTTTCTTTGTAGATTCTTTGTACTGCATGAAAAGTCTTATGCACAGTCATAAGTCAATTGTTATTTGTATGTTATTTTTATTGCCATCTGTTTGTTCAGTCTTATCTGACTTGCATTTATTTATTTATTTATGCTCAAATGAAGTATTATGGGATTGTTTTTAAATTTCTTTTGATCATGCCTTATCCAGGTCTTTTGCTCTTTTGATCATGAAGAGAAACAGAAAACAATCTATTTGTGAAATCCTTTCAAATAAAGATAAAACAGGTACATATCCAAAATACCTTTCCCAATATGGATAGCACAGAGGGAATGCATAACCTCTTTCAAAGTTAACCTTGTACATATTCAAGGAATGTAAATAAGAAAAAAACCCAAGAGAGTAAGCAAAAAATTGTCTTCAAACTGTTGTCTAAAGGACCTTCAAGGTGATGTAAAGTGTTTTAGACTGGTGACGTGACGTGCTTAGGATGCACATACATAACATTTATATTTTTATTACAGTACTGTGTAAACAAGTTTCATTAGACATTTGGCTAACTTTTCTTACATCCAGCAGAATTTTTCTTTCTGCTTTAAATTCTGACTTGGAAAGAATCTGGTCCTGCAGTTTGTACCCAAAGAAATTTTAAATGTGTATTTCTTGCTTTCATAAGTATCCTAGAATGAGTTCATCCTAGTTGTTTCCTGCACAAATGGAATAATTAAATGGTAAATAAAGGTCAAAAAAAAAAAGGACTCTACTTGTTTTAAAGCAAAAAAAATTTAATATTTAAATATTAGCATTAATGCTTTTTCCTTTATTCCTTAGTTCAGGATTTCAACTAATGGTCAAAGAGAGAGAAATGGAGGTGGAATAAATTTATATTCTGCTTTTATCTTTGTCTTCTCAACCACAGGGATTCTTTCTGATTTATTTTAATGTCATCATGCATCTCTTGAAGTTCAAAATTCAAATGTACATCAAAGAAACCTTCCTTATCTGCCCAAGTACCTTTGCCATATTTTTATGATAGTACAATTATTTGATCTACTTTTATATAAAGACATAGTATCGAGCAGGACATTGGGGGCTATTTACAATGACTAACTTCAGGCACAGGAGACTAATTTCTCTAGACTTCCTCAGTATTTAGTAGAGATCCCTTTATGAAATACTTTGGAGTAGGAGCCTAGTTTAATTTGCTCTGACATGCCTTCTAGAGAAAATGTTCTCCCTTGTTTAAAGACTTGTTTAAAGTCTTCTGGCTCCCTGCCCTACCCTCTGTCTGTACTTGTTAATTTGATGTTATATTTCCAATCTCTACTTTACAATGGATAGACTTTCAAAAATTTTGAAAACCCCAAATTCACTTTGATGAACATTTACAGGTGTTGTATTTTCTTAACAGATTTCCTACCTTAGTGTACATGGTTGTATATGTAGTTAGGGCCCAATTATGACACATCAATTTTTTTTAAGCATGGTACATATATTAGATGTTCATTATAAGAAGTATATGCATTATATAATCCATGTTGTCTATATTGCCCATATTACATGTCTTCTGTAAATGTTAACCACCACTTAGTCTTCATATTTAGACTCTAATGCAGTCTTCTAATTTGAGATCACATTTTTGAAGAGCTGAGTACATGGCAATTAATGATCCTCCCTATTCTCTCTACTATTAGTACTTTAGAGAAAGTATGAACATTGAATAGTAGAAGTTGCACAAATGTATAAGTATTTCAAAAAGTAAGTATCTGCTTCCTCAAGTTTTCAGTTTTTGTTTGAAAATGTCTCTCATGGGATCCTGCCAAGCAGATTGCTGACAAGCTGAAATTTGCTTTCCTTATTTCTAGGCTTGGGGTTCTACTATTTTTCTTGCTCACTTTTTCTCTGAATTTTAAACTTCTCAATCTTTAGGTCACTGCAGCCAAGGCTGCCCTTGGTCTTCACATCCTTGGCCAGTTCTTGGCTATGTGAGAATACTAGGTCCAGTAGACCATATCTCTAATTAGTTGATCCCCTAGGAGCAACTCAACATTTTGACAACACACCCCAGAAATCTCCCAGAATGTTTTCACTCAGCTGTATGTTTTCCCAGCAGATATCAGAGTGGCTGAAGTCCCCACACATACCAGGGCACGTGAAAGTGTTGTATCTAAAGAAGCTTTTGTCTTGGTATTCCTGATCAGATGATATGTAACAGATACATACCACAATGTCACCTGTGTTGATCTTTCCTCTGATGTAAAAAACTTGCACAAAAAATTATTGCAGCACTTAGTCATGGGAGCTGTTCCACCACATTTCTCTATCGGATATAATTTCTCTGCAGATACACAAGAACTTGTAATTCCTCTTTGTGTTTCCCAAACTGCATCCATTTGTGCAGAAGCACTTGTTACAGGCCCCCACTCATGATACTCTTAGCAGAAGAGTGCAAGAATCTCCCCCTTCATGTTTTCCTCTGGACACATCCTCTTCTTCTCTCTGGCTTTAACTTCTCTTCAGATTGTGATAAGTCCAGTTATGTGTTTAGTCATGGACCAGAAGGGGAAAACGTTCTTCTTTAGATGACAGCAGTAAAGAGAGAATTAAAATAGCACATTCGTGCTCCTATGAAGTAAGCAAGCATATGGGCCCTGATGCAACAACAGTTATATATTCCTGTAAAGAATATTTTGTACAATATTCTTATAAAGTGTTTGACTGTATGGTGCAAAATATCTAAAGATACTTAAAACATTGGAAAATCTGCAGTAAGGAATAGAATCTCTGCTTTGGAGAGAGATTTGTAAACTGTGCTATCTATCACTGTTCATGTCTCCGCAAATAAAGTCTTGGATCTATCCTTGGCAAAGTTCAAAGTTTTGGGTAAGATGATAGTTGATAAGACATGTTTTCCTTTTAAAAATATTAAATTCTGAAAATGTATACAGTTCAGGATTAAACTTCTAAATTGTGAAGAGTACTTGGATCAATGYTTGATAAATCTAGGTGCTTCAAATTCAGTGTTTATTTGTGACATGACCCTGGCACAATATTATTACCTGGCATGCTCTGAAAGCTGTTATTGCACTTGCACTCTGTGCAGGAGAACTAGAGTAACTGCACTTTTAGAGTAGACCTCAAAAGAGAATATGCACCAAATTTAAGTACCTGCTCAAATCTCACCTCATCTATTGAAACAGGCTCTAAACGAACATAAAGGTCAGACAGGTGGGGGTTTTTTTGCTTCTGTGTGCAGGGTTTGTTTTCATTTTCTGCATGTTTATAGGTATATCACAGTCTTCTGTGTATCTGTTGTGTTTCCGTGTAGCCTTCTTTTTTAATTACATCAACAGAAAAAAAGGGCTTACAGTGGTTTAAAATGCTAGACCAGTTCTTACGTATCTCACTCCTGTCCAGATCAGCAAGTCAGAAAAAGAACTCAGACTTCGTAATTCTGAAGACAAATTCCTGTTTGGTATGAAACAATAAAAGCAGCAGGAAGAAAAAGAAAAGTGACCTAAGGACCTCGACCTTTGCCTTCCACAAAGTCAGAATACCCTTCTCCAAGCACCTGTCCCAGCTGTCCTCATAGGAATAGCAGAGCATGGAAGAGATGAAGGTAGGCTCTGACAGATTGTTGGCTGCCATGACATTTGGCAGAAGCCAGAATAAATCACTCAATCTCTGATCGGGAGAAATTAGATTACCTAGGAAAAGACCAGTAGAGGATAGAAAGGCAGTTCTATCTTCAGCTGAACAAAACACAAATTCAGAATATTCTTCCCCTTTTTCTCAGTTTTACAAACAAAACTAGGAATACTTTTTCCAGTGTAGCATATTGGAAGGCATCGTTTTCCACAAGGGTACTGCACTTGGTTGTGGGTACCATGAGAGAAAAAGACTTGTGAACATGGGTAAGTGCTCAAAGGAATCTCCAGTGTCAGTATCCTCTCTTCAAGTCTATTTTCTTTCTTTCCTGTGTTTTCCCAAGGCACATGTTTTTTCTTTGTTTATGTATGATGACGACTTCTGTCCTTTTCCCTACTCTGCCTACACAACAGCATTTTCCTTTTTATGTTTTATTCTTTCACCTCCCAAGCCCTTCACCTCCTCCAAATGTGTTGCTTCTGCATCAAGACAGAGGAGCGCAACCACAGGGGAAAAAAGAAAGCAGTTAGTTCTTCAAAGAACTAGACTGCAGCCTCATTCTCAAACCTGGGTACATATTTCTGGGTATGAAAGAAAAGCAGATGAAAGGCTGGTGAGACTTTTTTGGTTTGTTGCGTTGTTAATGCAGAAAAGTTATAGGAGAAAAGAGAGGAGCTACCAAGGAAGTACCAGGCATAGCCTGGACCAGTCTTGAGAATGTGGCCCTGAGAAAGGAAGCTTTTGGGACTGAGAATTCCAGGGCAGAGTTGTAAACCAAGAGACTTATTTTTTTTCTCTGTTAACATAAAAAGGATTTTCTATTTTTTAAATGTTGATGTAAATAAACAAGATTGTATAATCAGCATCTGCTCACACAAACAACCTGCAAGTCCCAAAGTCTATCTTAGATCAAAAAAGGGGTAACAGTATATGTTTATGCAGAGTGAATAACACATGAATCCCTTGCTCTCCAAGTGTGATATTGTTTTCTTTAGAATGTCATTCATTAATCTATATGGCACAAACAGTGAGAGCAGGTCAATATGTTTGAAGATAATTAGGAATTGATTAGCACATGAGAAGCCAAATGAAGAGACACATTTTCCCCAATGACTGAAATTGTTGAATAGATCTAGACCTAGGTGCAATCTCCTTGGATAGTGGTAGCAATGCACCAGCTGTTTATGCTTATTTGGTAATCTATGATTCTTACATGCCTTTTAGTCACTGCTCTTCAGCATACAATCGGTCACATTTGTGGATTTTACCTCTAGTCTTCATTTCTACAAATAGAACTTTGCATTTTGCATTAGTAAATTATACGCTGTTTAAATAGAAGCCAAACTTAGCAAGTGAGAGAGACTGTTCTGCATGATTCCTTTTCCTCATCGTTATTTATCACTCCATTAACTGTATGGTCATGTGTAATAATTTTTAACTAGCTCACTAATGAAAATGTTGAGTAGAACTTAGCCTTGAACTGGTGCCTTTGAGACTGCCTGAAAACCACTCCCAGTCAATGGAAAACTTTTCAGTGGGGAGACTTCTTGAAGGTATTTCAGTAAGGTAGCATCTAATACTGGATCTTAACTGCATTGCCATTGCATCCAAGTTCTTAAGCCTCCTTGTCTGTCAGTCTTTTAGCATGATCACAGGTCTATGCCCTTTTCAGAGACTCTTGAATTTGTAGGATGAATCTGACTTTGCTTGCTTAGTAAGTTCATACATTTTCAAAAGGTACTTCAAGCTCACTTGCATATGCAAGCTTTGTGTACTAAAAATTTCCAAATAAGAATGATTTCTGAAATTTTCGCACCCTACTTCATCTCTTTTCATCTCTCTGATTCCACTCCATAAAATACAAAATCAACAACAAAAAAATAAAGGGCACCCCATAACCTGAGTGGCTTTGCTGGGTGGTACGATATATAATACAGACTAGAGAGAACAGTGCATGTCTTTTTAGATGAATCCAAGGTCAGTCTAGGATTCAAAGTATGTACTGTCCATGGTAACCTTTAACGTATTTACCACTTGGTTCATTGATATCATATGATGCTCATTTATTAATCATAGTGTAATGCAGTGCACGTCAAGTCATTTTCAAGTCTATATATTAAGTGAATATAATTCCTTTCATCAGTCTTATGAAAGAACGAAATCACTTTTGTTTGAAAAGCCCTGTTTTCCATGAAATCAAAATTCTTGACATTATTTGTATTTCTATCTTAAGTTTTTGGGTTTCTCCACAATTTTGCTCAGTGATGATGACAACCTAGTTATTCACGTGTTGAAAACTTTTATTTCTTTAAAGATGTTTCCTTAGCTGATCACATATCTGTTTTGAAATTTCTCTACTTCCTGGTGTTTCTAACATGAATGCAAATCATACTAGCTTTGTCAACTAACCATTTTAAGTCTCCTGGCTATGAGACATGCCAATGTAAACCTCTTTATCAGTCTTAGATGATTTGAAAAGTAATGGAAATTCAATTAATTTTATCTGATATTCATCTGAGCATTCAGTACATCACCATTAGGGAAGATACTAGCTAAAATGAAGAATAGTGAAATGGGTAGAAATACAGGAGAACTGGCTAAAGGCAATATGACAACACATTGATTGAAAGAATAATTGTGATGAAGAACGATTGTCTGTAGATTTTCTCAAGGATTGGTTTTGGAGGTTGATCTCATATAGTAGTTTAATTAAGGATTTTGGCAGAAGTAGTAGGAATGGGGTAATGAAATTTTCGTATGAAAAAATTTGGGAAGTATTATCAATACAAAGAAGAAATTGGATGACCTAAAAGACTGCAGTAATTGAATAGTATTACATTTAATAATGAAAAGTGCCAGGTAATGCATTTAGGGACTAATAACAAGAATTTCTTCTAGAAGCTGGGGACTGATCAGTTGGAAATGGCAGCAAAGGACAATGATCTGGGTCAGCCAGGGTGTGACAATAGGAAAAGTCTGTGAAAAGGGAACTCTTTTCAGTAGAGAATGGGAAGTACTAGTGCCATTGTGCACTACACGGGTGAGACATTCCTTTGGAATCCTCTTAAACAGCTCTGTGTTCAAATTTTCCTGAGCTTTGCAAAGTTAGCCTTTCTGAAGCACGGGATATAATATATCAGTTTGTCTAGTGTTGGCCTGTTGCTAGGCAACCTGTTGTTCCTGGTGTAAGAATTAACTTCTCTGGAATCATGAGGTGATACCTTGTTGAATGATGAGTTTTTCCCTATTTGGGGCCTATGTACACTTTTATATGCAATTGTGCTGCATGGAATTCAGTATATTATTTATATTTAGATAGGTTCCAGCCTGTAAAATCTTTATTCTTGCACAATCATGACTGATAACCATATCCCTAGAAGAGTATAGAGCACTATTAAGGGCAACAAAAGGACGGTTAAGGAGAATCTTAATACTTTATTTGATTTGAGGTGAAACATAGAGGCAAATATGAGGAAAAGGATGTGGTACTTCATGCCTTTTTTGCCTCAGTCTTCAGTAGTAAGACCACTTCTTCTCTGGGTCCCAGCCCCCTGGGCTGGAAGACAGGAACAGGGAGCAGAATGAAGTCCCCATATTCCAAGGGAAAATGGTCAGCTACCTGCTACATCACTTAGACACACACAGGTCCATAGGGCTGGATGAATCCACACAAGGATACTGAGGGAACCAGCAGAAGTGCTCACCAAGCCCCTTTCAATCAGTCCTTGCTAACTTGTCCCAGGAGACTAGAGGTTAGCAAAGTGATGCCCATTTACAGGAAGGACTGGATGAAAATTCCAGGGAACTACAGACCTGTCAGCTTGACCTCAGAGCTGGAGAAAGTCATGGAGTGGATCATCTTGAATGCCATCATGCAGCACGTGCAGGACAACCAGGGCATGAGGCCAGCCAGCATGGGTTTAGGAAAAGCATCTCCTGTCTGACCAACCCGATCTCCTTCTATAACAACATGACCTTTTTAGTGGATGAGCAAAAGGCTGTGGATTTTGTCTGCCTGGACTTTGACACCATTTCCCAGAGCATTCTCCTGGAGAAACTGGCTGCTTATGGCTTGGAGGGTGCACTGTTTGCTGGGTAAAAAACTGGCTGTGTGGCCACGCCCAGAGGGTGGTGGGAAATGAAGTTATGAACTGCTGGTAGCCAGTCACTAGTGGGATTCCTCAAGACTCAGTATTAGGGACGGTCGTGTTTAATATCTTTATTGATGATCTGGACGAGGAGATTGAGTGCACCATCAGTCAGTTTGCAGATGACACTAAGTTGGGTGGGAGTTGATCTGCTGGAGTGTAAGACATTGAGTCCACTGAAATCACTAAGAGGCAATATGTTGTAAGTAATCTTTTTTGCAGGAGCTTATCAACATCTACAATCTTCAGAAACTGATCAAAGCATGATAGATAATACAAGGTTGCAAGAGTCTAAGAAGTGTAATGGTCGGGCATATGGTTTGTAGGCTCTGTTAACCTTGTTCCCAGCTTGAGGAAGCACACTGTCACCTGACTTTCGGCCCAATAAAACGATTCATTAGACATTCTGGCATGGTGAATAATTATATTTTCAGTTGTTTTGAAAGAGGACAGCTTTGGAAGTCCCTCTCAAACTAAGAACTCTTGTTCAAATTATTTGGAGTCTTTAGACACTGAAAAGTTTGGCTTAGGCTGTTCCTCTGAGTTTCTCTAGGATCACCAGGAGGCATGGAAGCCCTGAGTCCTTACTCCTGAGCTCTGTGCTGTGAATTGGCACTCACCAACTTCAGGAGTCTAGTTGTGATACAAATGGATTGTCACAATCTGCAACCCCTGTCCTGTATACATAATGAAGTCTTCTGCAGTTCCAGGGCTGGAAACAGTATAATCTACAGTTTTCATAAGCATATTGGTTGCTAACCTCTTAAAATCATTAAACTTGTGACTCAAGGTCAAAGTTGCCTTCTAAGTTAGCTAAGAAAAGAACGGGTATCGGAGATGTGTTTTTCTGCTCCAAAGCCTGCCTATGTTTGTGCTGTGCATTGGTGAAACCAAAATGCTTATAAAAATATTTTTATTTCAGTGAATTGGCATTTTTTGCAAAATCCTTGCTTTGTGTTTGAAGTTTTTTGTATGAAACTTCTGCAGGATTGGGCTTTAAGTTTATAAGGATGGAGGGAACCAACATGGTGTCAGGCTTCCTGACATAATCGTATTTCAAAGGAAGGTTGCCATGCAGTTTTGAGCTGCCATTACATATCCAATAAAGAATGATGAAACACTGATGAAATGTTGCAACACAACACGGACATTTTGCTTTATGTCATAAAATGCCACAGGTAGCAATCACAACCCTATTCACATTGCTCCTAAGGGAGGAAAAAAAAAAGCCTCCTGCATGCCTTTACAGCTTAGCTGGCAGGTAGCTTTATCACTCACTCACAGCTGCATATTGGGTTCTTTAGCCACAGGATTTACTTCATCATTGGACTAGAATACAGCTTTTTGTGTGTGTGTGTGTGATTGTGCATCGAAGGATGGATCAAGTAGCATATCTTTAGAAAGAACAAAATAAAATAAAGTACTAGTGAGGGCTGTGTGTACTGATTTCTGACATCCATTCGAAGGTGTCACAACTCCAGCAGAAGATTTTAATTTTCTGCTTTCAAAAACAATGTTTCAGATGCAGTACGTCTAACGCTTATCACTGAGTTTCTGGCTCTCCACACCAAATATGAGCCAAAGAGAAATAGGTATGCCAGATATATGCCTTTGTCTGCTCCCTAGCTCTTTTCCTTGTAAATTCATGAAGCACGGGGAAATGAAGGGCAAATGAAAGAAACAGCTAATGCAGTTCTTGTGTAAATGGTCACAACAGATATTTGAAACATGATAGTGAAAGGATCTTAGAGGAAAAGGGGCAAGGACAGAGAAACAATGGTAATTCTGAGTTAAATATCTTTGCAATATTTCAAACTCCACTGTTATTTCTGTTAGCAGCTACATAAGACGTAAATCAGGGATGAGAACTAATCCAGAAGAGGAAGCAGTACTTTCACAAGTGGTTGAAGAGACTATTCACAGAATTATTTGATATAGATAGATCAGTTGAGGAATATACATTTGAAGTGAAACATCAGTTAACTAATCAATGTATTCACGGAGTGTTCAGGTTGTATTCAGCTTGCATTCACTGAGCAGCATATGTAGAAAGCATAGCTTTGATTCATCCAAAAGGTTAACTTATCTAGTGTTGTCCACACAGTTCTTAGAGGCTTTCTTTCAGCTTCATTGACTGTATAATTTTGTCAAAGTGTGCAACCATAAGTGATCCAGCCATTTTGCCTCTCTTTATCCATGTGCAAAGGGAGAGCCATTGGAGATGGCTTTCTGGGTGAGAGGAGGCTTCTGCTGTGCCAGCATCTGCCTCCTCCTCCTGTCTTGGACCATGGCATCTAAGGGAGAACAGTGGATACACAGTGAAGACATTCCCAACTAAACCTGAAGAAGTTAGCATGGAACTCAGAATGTGCCATAGGCAAAAATTGTTGTTTCTGGGAACCCAGTGAAGTACCCTGCTATGAAGCACTGCTACCTCAGCTTCACTTCTGTTTCATACTAGGGAGACAGGTGCATGACTGAAATTCCTAATATTTTTTAGTGGAATGAAGCCAGTAGAGTGTGTATCACAACCTGTTTGGTGATTCCTTTGGAGCCATCTCAGCTGTTGTTGGGAATGTATCAGGGAGTGTCATTACCAGCTCCAAAGGAAGAGTCTTGATCAAAGCAACCATATTGGTATTTTAACCTTTGTATGGCCAATCAGTCCCACAGAGTAGGAAGAAAGAAATTGGCTTGTCTCAAGTACTGTGTATCAGAGCTAATCACACTTTTAACACTGGATTTCTTTTTTAGTTATTCTCTCATCCTGCTTAAATTGCAAATTTATTTGTCTGACCAGTAAAGGAAAAATAAAAAACACCTTTGGAAAAGTTTAAAACAATCTTCATTGGCATTTGCAGTAGAATGTTATGCAAATAGTTGCTGGCTAAGAAGGGAAAGGGAAATGAGCCAAGATAAGGTGACAAGGGAGACAAGCAGCAAGATTTACTTTTTGCAGATTTGGCTACCTGACTGGTTGAATTGACTGGAAAAATAATTACCAATCTCCTAACTCATAAAGAGAAGGTATTGCAGCATTATGCATTGCAAAAGCTGCTTTTGGAAAACAGTATCTGAGAAGCAACAACATTTGACTATTGCAACTGCTACAATTTTGAAGCAGCCTTGCATTCTCCTTTTATCGTTAATAGTCTTCACCACAATTACTTCTGTATCTTCCCCTAATTAGTGAGTAGGCAAGTGGACAGATTGTGTTGAGTTAAATATTGTCCTACTCCTAACATTGTTAACATCAACATTAAAATAATGTGTAATATCACAAGTCCAGGTTTTTAATTTTGCCTAATCACAAATGAGACACAAACTTAATATCTGTGCATGGTTTAGTATGCTGAGTGTGGGAATAAAATGTCTAGTTTGAGACAAGTTAGGAGGAAGACTAGGGGTGTCTCCTCTGCAAACAGTAGGATTTGAAAACTCCTTCCCCACACGTCAGGAATTTCTCAGAGGAAAGTGGAAAAAAAAGCTGTTTATTTAATAGGCAGGGTGCATGCAGGCACCAGGGAAAGAAAGAAAAAAAAAAAAAGAATAATGGTAGATAATAAACCTCTCGTGGTGGAGAAGACCTGGGTAGATTCAGAGTCCTTTCTGTAAGTGTAGCTCTGCTCTGTCTCTGGAGCTGGGTTGTGGCGTGGGCCCCCTCTGGGCTGCAAGGTGGGGCCTCCCAGTGATGGTGTTCCAGACAGGAGCTCAGCTGAACAGTTCCAGAGGAAGAAGGAGAAAAAATCACAGTCCCCGGAAAACTTTTCTTGCCTCAGCTAGCAGGCCAGCTAAAAAAGCAAAGAAGTTTAAACTCTCTGTCTCTCTCCTGAGAAACAGAGACGAGAACTGGCTAAAAAAACCGGTGCTCTCTCCGTGCTGCAGCAGCGATCAGAACGCCGGGGGGGAGCGTGTATGTCCTTGAACACAAAGCTGTGCTGAAGAATTTGCCTGGTTTAAAGGCACAGGATTCATGTCTGGCATAGAGAAGGCTATAGGGGATACAGCATCATAAAGTCACCCCAAGACAATGCCGTACATAAATTTATGGTTGATGTTTATATCTGTATCTTGATTTTCTGATTCAGGTTATGACCACTGCAGAGGATTGTGGTTTCAATGTTTTGCTCTGCCAAATTCCAGAAAGCAACTATTTTATTGATGCTAAATTATTTCCTGAAGTTAATGTCAGTTCCTCTTTGTAGCCAGACTGATAATCATATTTATACAGACAAGGAAAATAAGGCTCTTGTACTTAAGATAGAGCAGTATTTGCCATCACAGTATTGCAAGCATGAAGAAAACCTCAACAAAATGGAATATTTATATCTATTGAGTAGTAATTAAAATAACTTTTTTGCATGCTTTCTGAGATCGTTAAGCAGAGAATCTTGTTTTCCTGGAATCACTCAGGCATAGAGTGGGCAAAGCTCCAAGCTCTAAGGAGATCTCCTTTTAGCAGATATCTTAGCAAACAGCATTCCTGATGAAACTTCTGGAGGACTTTTTCAGTCTAACACAATGACTAACTTACATCATGTGTTTACATTCTTCTTTTCTTAAAAATTTCTGCCATCATGCACAGCCCATGCTTAGTTRTATTTACCAAATTTGATGTCCGTAGACAATAACACATTGAGGCTGGTGCCACATCACTATATTTTCAATATTTTTGCTATATCATCAGAAAGTTAAAGGTCTACCACAGCCGGAATTCTTGTAATATCACGTTCCAAAAAAAGTGTTGATGTACCTTGATGTTTTGAAAATATCAGAGATTTTCAAGATTTTCATGACTTTCAATGATGAAAAATGGTTCAGCTTGCATGTAGAACCAAATCTATGTACTTTCTTGATGTTCTGTCCCAATTTTAGGAAGCAAACTTCTTTCATCTTTATCCTGTTATGTAAAAAATATGAATTACTTAAGAGAGATGCTTTTATCTAAACCTTTTGTAACTGCTTGTACACCTGAGCAGACCTTTCCTATTATAACTTGAATAAAGCAAAAAAATTGCACTTGACTGCAAAGTGCATGTGTGCTTTGCATTCTGAGTGGAGTACAAAGCTCATGTACCTATGTGTTATAAAATCAGAATCAAGTCATGATAAAGTTTGGGTTATAGGAACAGCAATGTTTTATTCTTTTTTTTTTTTTTTTAAATATTCTTGCACTGTTCCAAACACACTGTTTTTGTGATCCAAGTGTAAGGTCCCCAAATGCTACCATAATAAATAGAAGAAAAAACCATGTTATTTTTCTTGTTGATCATTCCTCTCTTATGCCACCCTCAAATATTATTTTCTTTTTGCTTTCTGTAAAGCATGCTCAATTTTTAGAATATTCCATTTAGAAAAAAAACCACAACCAAACAAGGGATCTATTATATTATTTCTGTAGAACAATCTATATAACATATATGCAAACTAGGTCTCATGGGAAGTAGGCATTGTGGCACATCCTGCTTCTTTTTAGGGACCACCATATGTCTAATGCACATTGATGTTATAAAATATATTGCTCTGAAAATCTCAATAATTATTTAATTATAGTATTTTCTTCAGTGTAAGTAGAGACTATTAAATATTGTAAGTAGTTCTGCACATCATTTTTGCACCTTTTCCTCCCATTTTCTAACCAATTTTCTTTTATACAGGTGTGGCATTATTTTCAGGGAAGAATATTTAGCATGAATCTCGGCAAGTGGGTTTATACACTGAGTTTATGAATTTTTAAACACTGTAAACAACAATGCCTGTATTAAATGAGCTCTTGATGTTCCAAGTAATTTGGTATAAATGTGGAGTAACCATTGCGGAAAAATTGAACTTCTTATGGTGAAACTCTTATGTTAGATAAACAAAAGTATTCTTTTTTAAAAACACTCTCCACCCCTCTGTTTCTTCTGCCTTTTTGTCTGGAACTTTTCTCCTCCTTATATTTTGTAGGTTTACCTCACTTAAGTGGAATGACTACTATAAGAAGACTCCTGGATGCTTTTAGTGATTCATCTGTATTACCAGCTTAGTGGATGGCATTCTTCTTTTTGGGTAGATACTGATCAAAAGTCTCAGTGGTACATTGTGAAGTACTGCTCTTCTTTTACAAATACTTCCCATCTTGATGTTCCTCACAAAAATTACTATTTTTTATCCTATACTRTCTTTCTATCCATACATAGCAATGATAGTCATAGCCTGTGTCTCAGGTAGGATATATTTTCTAAGCAGTTTACACTCTATGCACAGGACAAGGAAATGGTTTCCTAAAATGGGTGAGCATGAAGACACAGTGAGATAATGTTTAGCATGGCTGCCAGTGATCTTAGATGTAAATCAAAGTTTCAATAAGTGATTTGAAGGCAGAGAAAGAAAATCTGAAATGCTTAGTAAATATTCTATGAGTTTACACAGGACAAGGTGAAAATGTTGTTAGAAAATGGAGTAAATAGTGGAGTCTGACCTCAGGAAACAAATGGAGGTGAAAGTTACCCCAACCTGAATGAGAGCTGTTAGGTCAGGAGTGGACTGGATCTAGAAAAGGGAGCATATCCTATGCTTGAGGTATTAGAAAAATACAAGAATGAAAAAGGTTAGCCAGTTATCAGTGTGACACAGGTAGTGTTCAAGCCATAATTGGTCTGACTTTTACTTTTGTTTGCAGGCAACACTACAAACAGCTGTAGGATGAGACAACATGCAGTTTCAGTTGTATTCTCAGTGGCTTGCATGTCTGGAGACTTTGCAAACACTACAGAAACCACTTCAAGCAAAGATGCTGTTTTCCGAAACAGACTGCAGGTAGTATTTCTGGGGAAAAGTACCTGTCCTGTGAGTAACTACTTTAAATAAATGTTTATGTTTATTTGAAAACATTTCTACGGAACTTCATTCTGTCATTTGCAGAATAATATATGAAAGCTTGGACCAGATCTATACTTTTTGATGTAGCTGCTGGTATGTTAAGCATAAAAGTGGACATAAAGCACATATTTAATTTTCTGCAAATGGATATAAAATAATAAATTCCAGTGCTAGGTACTGCAGATCTATGGCTTGCTGCTGGAGAAATATTTTAATCAGAAAAATGCCATTTTAGTTTACTGTGTGACTGTGACATTACAAATGGAAAGAACATGTAACACATTCTGACTTTTAACCATGAAAGTTTGAGGAGACCATATTAGGAGACACATCCCTGACCAGGTTCAAAAAAAGTCAGCAGTATCTGCATCGATGTAATACGGGAGCCATGAATGGTTTCAAGTCTAGGTTTGAGGTGTACTGGCAAGGTCATTAACTGTCTTTCTGAGTGCTCAGAAGAATGCTAAAACAGTGATCTGACTCTTCTGCCCTGCTCTCTTTTTTTTCCCCTGTTCCCTCCATGTTCATTTTTTGACAAACCAGGCTATTGTGTTACATTTAGAATTTCTTAACAGTTCATCAATAAAGGCTGCTACTGCAGTGTCCTGGGTTAACCAAAGTATGTATTTTATCACCATTGACATAGTTCCTTGATAAGATGGGTTGTTCATGGTAGCTGGTTACACACCTGGTCCCTCAGGCTATGAGCTGAGGAGAGGCAGATCATGTGAGGTGGGGTAGTGTTTCTTACCTCAACCGTGATAACTTCCCCAGGCAGGAGCAAGCACCACCCCTCCTGAGTGGATTATCTCTGCTAATGGCCCCTWACGGAACTGGATAAGCACCGATGAATAGAACATCAGAAACATCTCATTCCATTGTGGAAATCCCTGCCTCTGGGGGAGGTACCAGCTAAGAAACACCACATAAAAACAGGCTCGGGGACTGAGAGAGATCACCACCGGATACCCAGAGGACCAGACCTTTCTGCACCACTGGACACCCGGAGGTCCATGGGGTACCCAGCAGAGGAGGGGAACTTCCCACAGTTCCAGACCTTCTACAGGACTACTGTTTTCAACAGCACTGCTTAATCAGACTGCACCTACCACCCTGGTCAACAGGGTATCAGGTTGTACTCTGACCCTGTGGTTCTAAGCCAGTTTTCTTTCTGTATTCATTGCACTTATTTTAACCTTCCTATTAAAATTGTAATTCTGACCTAAAATCTCTCTCGAGGTATTTGTGTGGGGTTAATTTCCCCTGCTGGTTTACAGTCAAACAAGCACATGCAGTCAGTGAGACCAAGCATCATCATAATTCCAAGACATCAATTAGACATGATTGTGTCAATAGATACTTTTGTTTTCTCGGCAATGAGGATTTCTTTGAGCTTCACAGACTGTGAAGTAAATGTGCTTCCTGGCCTGAAGAAAAGAAGGTATATGTAAATGTATTTTGAACAAGGATTTTTCTGCATGATAATATTTTAAACCAGATTTTCTGTTGGAGAATGAATTCTGGATTATTTATTATTGGAAGGGCACAGTTTGCCTCATCATGACTTATCCATGGTACATGCCAATGGTGTTAAACATAATTCTTAATATTTCACTATGGTCAAAGAGCATTAAGATCAGTTTGTGTAGATCTAGAATAGTGTCTTCTTCCTTCAGGAATTTATAAACACAATCTCATACGCAGGCTCTGACTGATCAGCCAAAACTTATCTTACTGTTTCTGATTCACTCTGAAGCACATAAGCAGTCTCCACTTCCACTTAACACAATTATTGTTTCGAAACCAAACTAAAACATATGAATTTTATGGATTCAGAAATGGTTTTCTGTGGGCATTTGTATGGATGAAGCTTTTCTCACTGAAATGCTCAGAAAAGTCAGTTGACTTCACACTTGTGAACATCTGTGAAGCAAAATTTAATTTTTAATTTAATTTAGCACCATTTTTCTGCATTTGGAGTTAAAACTATGATTTTGCATACATAAGAGGGAGGCAGATCACCCAGGATCTGCCTGGAACCTGTCTCTCCAGTGGGAGCAAGAATCCTGTATGAATAACACAGCCCTAGAGTCAGCTTCCTTTTAACTGGTATAGTAGGATAACTCTGTTGCAAAATGAACTACTTGCTGATATACTAGAGTGACAAGACATATTAATGATTTTATATCAGCAATGTAAAATTCATTGTGTTAATCGATTACCAAAGGTAATGTTATTATTTCCATGATTAAATTATGACTGTGCATCATGTCTGGGATTTCACAACAATGTATTAAAAAGGTAGCTCTAGTTATGGTCTTATCAGTAGGTTTTCATATTCATGTTTTAGGTGACTTTAAATTTACTGCCTAAAAAGAGCATTATTTTCTTTTCCCGTATGAGCAAATGAACTTTTCATGCCTTCTCTTGCATCTTGAATTCGTACATAGTGAAAAGTATCTCAGGACCAGATGAAGACCCAGCAGGGATAAGTCTGGTTGTATCAGTGAGAATGCTTTTTATTAAAAAAGAAACTTTTGAGTTATGCCTCCAGACCATAAGCAGAGCTTTAAATGTCTCTGTTCCCTGATTTGTCTAGTCATTAGGGGTCCAGGCCTAGCCTGGCCCACCTTCTGACTGTTTTCTGCTTTTGGCATATCAGTTTTGAAGGCAGGTGGCGTACCTTGCCCCTTGCAATAACTGAAAGCCATATGGTTAATCCCACATCTCCTGGGATGAGCTCTATTTTCCAACTATTATGTGAGTTCTCTAAGAGCTAGCCATTATACAAATGGTGTACAACCTACCATTACAGCAGACTAAATTAGTTGTGTTATTGACTGCAACTGGTTTTTCAGGCTTCCAACAGCATGGGCAGAGGTTGGCTTCCCACATGCTAAACCTGGTTAGCAGTGGCCCATTAGGGAAGAGAGAGATGCATATATTTCTGGAAAAGACACTCTGCACATGTATTAGTGACTTAAATGGAGCATCGGGGAAATCAAACAAGCAGAGAGATATTCAGTAAAGAAAGACTAGTATGCTTTTGGGGACTTTGTATTTGGGACTTAGAAATCGGTATTAAGCAATTATGTCAAAGCCTAAACAAGACTGAATAAGCATTTTTGTGTGCAATTTCAAGACTGTTTATCTGTGTCTGAAAGTTATTTTAGTATGTATGAAAGGTGACTGGGAATAAGAATAATTTGAGAATAACTTTAGATGCTCTTATAGAAGTACTAACAGATAACATTTTGAGCATTCTGTTGAATAACAGCAGTTTTGCTGAATGTAGATGTCATAACTACATACTGAAATTCTATTGAGTTGTCTTTCACATGATCCAGACTCATGATAGCTGAAATGACAATGCATGTTCCTGCTAGTGGTGAGAGAGAAAAATTCAAACAAAAGGAATATATTATCTTAACTGTCAGAGCAAAGTCAAGACTACTTGGAAGAAATTTTTTTGAAAAACCGAGTCCTGGCACTTTTAGATTCAGATAAGGGAGTTGGACTTATGTCTTTGAGGTGAGTACTCTAGTTCAGTGGTCTTCAAAGTARGGTCTGCTCACATATCAGGATGCTCAAAGCAATCCATTGAGGAGCAGGAAAAAGATAAAAACTTGAGAAGTGGGCCCGGGAGAACCTCATGAAGTTCAACAAGTCCATGTGCAAGGTGCTGCACCTGGGTCAGTGCAGTCTCAGACATAACCACGAACTGGGAGATGAATTCACTGAGAGCAGCCCTGCTGAAAAGGCCTTGGGGCTCTCATGGATGAAAAGCCAGACATGAGCCAACAATGTGCACTTGCAGCCCAGAAATCCAACTGTATCCTGGGCTACATCAAAAGCAGCATGGCCAGCAGGGCAAGAGAGGGGATTCTGCCCCTCTACTCTGCTCTCATGAAACCTCACCTGGACTAGTGCTGCATCCAGCTCTGGGGTCTTCAGCACAAGAAAGACAGAGAACCTGGTAGAGCAGGTCCATAGGAGGCCACAAAAATGATTACAGGGCTGGAGCATCTCTTCTACAAAGACAGGCTGAGAGAGCTGGGCTTGTTCAGGCTGGAGAAGAGAAGACTTCAGGGAGACCTCATTGTGGCCTTCCAGTACCTTAAGAGGGCCTATCAAAAAGAAGGAGAGGGACTTGTTATAATGGGCAGATGGTGACGGAACAAAAGGCAATGGTTTTAAACTGAAAGAGGGCAGGTTTTTGTTACCAAATGTTCAAAATATCGGAATCAGACTCTCCAACACTAAAATTGTGTTAAAGAGGGCATCATTTACTCAGGCCTCAGGTGCACGCAGGAGATTCTAACCTAATGTGGACATGTGATTCAACAAGAGGGTTACTTATATACAGTCGCTACATATATAGAACAGTTCACCCATTGCCATAAATCTCACTCCAAGTTCCCAGATATTCAGTCCTTTGTTTTGTCTATCACTGCATTCTTGGGCCAGATGTGTTCTTATCTCCCAACCATCCTTGCTGAAAGCAGCTTTCACAGGCCTTGTTTCTCAGGCTAAAAGTTTCACAGGCACAGTAAAAATTGAACTAACCCTTTTGGTATCCATTTAAATTAGATTTTAGGAAGATGTTCTTTACTCAAAGGGTGGTACAACACTTCTGAATTTGCCCGGAGACTTTGTGGATGCCCTATCCTTGGTAGTGTTCAAGGCCAGTTTGGATGGGGCCCTGAGCAACCTGGTCTAGTGGGTGACATCCCTGCCTATGGCAGAAGGGTTGGAGCTAGATGATCTTTAAGATCCCTTCCAACCCAAATCATTCTATGGTTTCATGATTCTATGATTTTTGTACAATTAATAAATAAAATAAATTTTAAAATAGTGTTTATTTCATACTTTTAAATTTCTATTTTCAAGTATGTTTTATAATATATGTAATATATTAGTCCAGGAGTAAATGTATATAATTTATAAATAAATTAAAAAATATTTGGTATGTGTTCAGAAATTTTTAATTGATGGAGTGAGCAATTAAACCAGTTTGGAGACCACTCCTCTAGTATAGTGTGATAGTTTTTCTTTCTCTCTGGACTAATAAATAGTTGCAGATATAAGAAAAGTATCATGAGAAAGAAGCACTCCTGAAAGTCTGGTACATTGAAAGACCTCCTACAATTGCGAATGCTTCTGTTGCCTCCACTGCTTTCTGGATTTGTAGCATGCATATCAGAGATTGGAAATATTTCCCAGTGTCATTTATGCTAATCCCACAAAAACCTTTCATAAATGGTCTCTCCCAAACAATAAAAGTTTCACTGAAAAATGCCAACAAGCTCTTGCCTGAAGTTCCCTGATTTATTTTATTTTAAAGTATTTATTTACTTAGAAGTCATTACAATGAATTGCATTACATAAAAATGATGGGCACTGTGCTGGTGAATATAAATCATGAGGCAAAGGAATACATTTATCATGCTTGTGTACATGTGAGTTTACTCTTACACTCTCAAAGCTTGGTGCAGGAATATGACTAGGTGACTTCTAAAATTAATGATAGTTGCTGTGCAAACTGTAGTTTAAAGGATCACGTACGTACACATATCTATAGAGGCTTTGCGTTCTCTATTAAAAATGTCTAACAAATACAAATTTTATGCATACAGTGGTTGATGCTGCATTTTACATAAGGTTGATAAATTCAGAATATGCAGAAATAGCATTAAGTGTCAGCAGCTCTTCTTGTCTATGGCATGATGAATATATCTATCATTTTTACAAGAGTGATGCACATGCAGGAATCTTGTTTGAGACATGCAGTCTCATGTTTAGAAGAAATTCTTTGTTCTGATTTGCCTTTGATGTTACTTGTGTACGAGGTTTATGAAACAGACTTTTGCCAGTACAAGCAAGTTGGCTTTGAATATGGGCAGGAAAAATGTCAGCTCTTGTATGAGCAGAGAATAATGCAATGGACTTTATTTAAAGAGGAAGTAAGAGGTCATTTAAAGAGGAAGTAAATTTACACCAGCAGGAAAACTCCTTCTTTATTTATGGACAATATGGACATAGTGTTTTAGTGCAGAAGCGAACATTTGAAATGAATTTCCTGACATCCCCCACTTGCTTCCTTCTGTTCACACTGTCTGGTGACCTTAGTACACATGAATTAGATTTTAGATTAAATAAAATCTAGAAGATGATGTCCACCTGCAAATGAACATTTAGGCAATGGGACTAGATTAAATAAGGGAAATATACAAAAAAGCCATGGATATTCTCTCCCTAACACTGACTGTTTCACTCTACTGACCCCCTATTTGTCTTAAGACTTGCTAATTTGTACGGAGTTTTTGTATCTCCTTTGGAAGGGGGTTAATTTCCAGTGCTGTTGTGCCAGTATAACTATGATGGTACATAATCTGTGAAATGGAGCAGCCTTTATTAAGAAAAAACCCAAGCATCCTTAAACATGACCTGGAGGCATTGGTGCTGTAAAAAGAAGTTTCTTATCACACAAGTCAAGCAGCGAGCCACATAACAGGACCTTCAGAAGTATCATCAGCCATATGAGAACTGCTCTTCTGTTTGCACTTGTCTTAGTGAAGCAATGACTGAAGACCTTTTTGTAAGCTCAGGTCATATTTTAGCAAATGCAGGGAAGCCAAGGGACACTTCATGCTTAAATGAACGTAGTTTGTTTCTCACTGCTTGGTGTCCAGGTAGTGGCAGTTTTAGCCAATTCTGAAAGCAACCTGATTTCTGATTAGATCGAYCCTGCTGAAGTAGTCTAACAAATAAGATATTTATCAGAATGTTTTATAGGGTTACAGTTAATTATATTTTCTTTTCCCTGTACCATAGAGAACATTAGCTTTCTGAGTGGGTCATTTTGAAAGTGCTCTTTGTGATAGCACTAGGACAATACAGATTGCTTTCAGTGACTTTGGTTGCTTTGTGTGCTCAATTCAGAAAAAAAAAGAAGGGACATTTTATAGCCTCATATCTGATTTGTAGCACTTCAGATAGGGGCAGGACCTGCACATAGGACATACTACTAAATAGTATTCTAGGACGAGTTCCTTTAAGCAGACCATTTTTAGAGCTGCTTATAGATTAAACATTTACTTATAGCAACATAAGATCTGACAATAGCATGCCTTTTCTCTTGTTGTCATTAAGACCTTTGGAAGAAGAAATCACTATTAATTATATTACATAAAGTGTGTGCATTACATTTGAGGAGATGGGAGAAACAAAGTCCAATATGGGTTTTTTCTTTCAGCTTTTTGTTGCCTAATGTTTCACCGATCATTAAAGTTTGTGTGCTTCCAGAGACTGAGAAAAGCTATAATGTGACTATAAATTCTGACTTAATTTTTGTAGATAACTTTTTGTCTTTTCCTGTCCAACTGTCCCACCCCCCCAAAAAGTGGATTTGCTTATTGAAGGAGCTGATAATTGAAAAGATAATTTTTCTGTTCTTTATAATGAACTTTTATTGCTACCATATCAAAGTGATTTCCTGGTACTTGGCAATGGCTATCATTTCCAGGGCACATGTGATCCCTACTCTGCTTTAATTTAAAGGCATAGAACCTGAGGCTGTGATCCAGTTGTCCACTTCAAAGTATAGGTGACTTTGCATGTAGAAGTGTGGTTAACCAACCTGTGTATTAGTCAAATGTAATAGGTAACCACACATGTAACCATATAAATAAACCATGAATAAGGAAGGTAATCAGTCTGCAGAACCTTCGTTCTTCCCTTTGTTAGATGTCGCACAGCCAAGRAAGATGTGATGGCATTCATTTTGTCACTGCCTCTCTCCCTGATTTTGCAGAGCATCAAAAAAGATTCAGGAGCAYGAGTGTTTTGGCTTCTAATGTTTTTAATTATTTTTAAATAGTAAAATTTCTAGTTCTTTTTTAAAAAAATAATAAAAAGCACCCCCCAAGCAAACACCAGTGATTGATGGAAACTGTTTCTGAACCTGAATATTTTATATCACAATCAGACTTTTCTACAGAAAATACATAAAATAAAACAAAACTGTATTTCTTTCAGACCCGCTTTGTAAAACTACCTGGGTTAAACTATTGGACTTACACTAAGGGTCATGGGGTTTTATGTCACTATTGTAATCATAGTGATAGACGTAGATGCTCTATCTTACAAGTTAAAGTGTTATCTCTGCGTGCACAGTCCTACCTGGAACAGGTGAACAAGTATATCAAGAGCTAAGTCTGCTACCAGAGCAGATCTAATTTTCTTTTTCCCGTGAACTAGGAGAGAAGGAAAGAGAACAACTGGAGACATGGTGTTTATGTTCTTCTGCACATTCAGTCAAGTGCTTAGGTCTTCAGTGTCTGTGCTGTGCATCTTTGAATAGGTATTAATAGCAAAAATGATACCATGGGAAGCTCCAAAAAATCTAAAAAAATATTACTTTAAATCTTTTCTCTCACTCTATCTTATATCAAAAGAATGCCTATTTTAGCAGCCACTTTTAACTTCAACTTTAAAAATTCTGGAGTGAAATAGAGAGTTATCCTAGGTACAAAACTCACATCAGCTTTTATTTGAAACTTCCTGCATCTCCTTTTTTTCAGGTCTATTTTTCCCCCTAGTATAAATAGGGCTGTTAATAATGCTTCACACCACTGTCACAGAAAAGGGGTAGTACTTTTTCATTATAAACCATGTTTTATCCTAAGCCCTTAGAAATTGTTCTTTCTGCTTTAAAATTTGCATGCAAGGTTGGTGGCCAGGAGTTAGCTTTTGATCAAGTTTGATAACATTTAAGTCAGTCTTCTAATTTAGTTTTTAATAAAAGGTGATAGCAAAAGGTGACATAATGATGGATGCCTGTACTATGGTGTGTCAGGGCTTTTCAGTTGCCTGTCTTTCTGCCAGCAATTGGACATGCTGTGATCATAAGTGCCAAGAAGCTAAAACAAAATGACATTTCCATTTCCTAGTGCTGCCAAAACTGAAGTTTGGATGCTCAGAAAACATGGATGACCACTGTCTTACTTAAGACGTGATTTATTTCAGTAACTAGCTTCTGATACATTTTAAGATATTTGAAAATGAAGCAAAATGAAGCCCCATAAACTTAGAAAAATGAAAAACAATTTCTACTTTCCTACTGCAGGCTCTAGAAAGAAAACATGGTATTGTTTTACACAAGAAGGTGCTGATTTCTTATGATCCCAGAACGAAAGGCACTCAGAGTCTGTCAACTATTACTTAAAACCTCATTTTTTGGTGCTAACACTATAAAAGAAAAGAGGATGGTCTAGATAATCTTATGTCCCCTTATGCTGGGAAACCCTAGTTGCATGGCATCAAACAGGTCTCCAGCCAGGGCACAACATACTGTATGGATCCTATCCATGGAAACTACATTCCTTTTTGATCATTTGAGATCTTACATATTGTTCTTAAAAGAAAACAATTGTATTAATTACTACTGTCAGAAAACACCGATGTTCACATGAGACGTTCTTGCTGCACTTTTTAAAGGCAAGGTCACACAAGTGATGTAATTGCTGGTGCTGCATGGGAGCGGCACATGGGCTCTGCTATGACAATGAGGTTACCCTGCAGCCAAGGGGTATGTGCAGCACAACAGCCTGAAGGCCAGGCTCTATGGGCATGATAGCAGTGCACAGACCTGCACCCACTCAAGTTAACTGTTGTTTGGATCAATAATTCCATGAGTTACAATGCTCTTCAGGGCAAGATCGCCTCAGGGATGCACTTGTAACCTCAAACACCAAGGGCTTCAAAAGGCTCGTTGGTAACCCTTGCTGTTTTTTGTAATTAGGACATAGAATCATAAAATCATAGAATCATAGAAATTGTTTGGGTTGGAAGRGACCTTAAAGATCATCTACTTCTCAAAACAGTCAATTCCTGTTTGGAAGTGGATTGTGCTCAGTGTTTCATCTACCTCGGATCAATCCTCATGTATGGTATAGGTTCTTGTAATTGGACTACTTCTTTCAATAGCATTTAGTAATGCCAAGCCAAATGCAACTGTGCCTAGGCAAATAAAATACAAATTATGACTRTTTCGCACAGGTTGGGGTCATCTGTGAGGTCACAGCACGAAAATTACACTGGAGCTATCATTAACAAGGTATGTATTCTTACTCCCAAAAAACCTGCAATAATTTTTCCAGGTTTTTTGTGATGTTCACAAGTGAAAGATACCCATGTGTTATGATTCAGAAATTGTTTGAAAGGTCCTGTGACTCTGTGCTGTCCTGCCTTTTATACATCTAACTCTGATGACATCTACACTTGCTCTGGAACTTATGTCTAGAATTTCTGAAACTGAATCACAGCAGCACACAGAATTGAACGTTTTTAGGAATTTGTCTATTATGTATTGCTGGAGAACTAGCTTTTCTCCAGTGGCTCAGTTACCACTTTTTTTACTCCAGAATTTCCTCCCGGAGTTTGCGCTGTAYGGTCAGCATAAGAACTCAATAGGTGATGTACTTAGTTGTCCTAGGATGGTATTATAGTTACGTATCAAACTCATGGTTCTTGGACTTACAAGTACATCCTAGTATGTGAGTGAAGTCATCTTCAAAATTGTATTTGGGGTCACATCCTCAYCCGGGCAGAATTAGGACTATCTGGTGGTCTGTAATGCTAAATAGAACAGGGAACAGAACACAGAAATATGAAACTCCTGACAGCTTGGGAGAGTAGGAGGTAAAAGCTTACACAGGACTGAAAAACAGAGAAATGAGAAGCTGTTTGGAATGTCATTAAGGAACTCATGCCTGGGGTGTACTCAGCTAGCATAGTTATAGGCATAAAAAATTCTTCAATGGGTGGAGTAGTACAAGGACACTAAAGTTAAAGTCATTCACTATAAAATGCCTTTAAAGTTGTAATTTCTGCCAGGTWGCAAGTAAAAAGTGACAAGCGATTCCTTTGTTACATATATCAGTATTGGATTTAGTTGCAGATAGCTAAAACCTTGCAAAATGAAGGCCTTGTTACCCTTTTAAAATCATGGTTCGCTTCTGTTACTTTGGCTAAGTAAAAAGGCCTCTAGGAACAAGCTCAGCTAACTTAGAGAAAACAAGTTACATAACTTTCGTGTGATCACCTCGTGGCTTATGGTGACTGGTTGAATTATTGTTTGTTGTATTTCAATGGTATGTATTCAGATAATGGCTAACTGCTTAAAAAGGCTTGGTTTTTGTAAAAAAGHGCTCTCTCCTTTGCACCTGCCTGGGAACTCTGTATCTCTCCATTGACACATCTGGTGCCCGAACAGGGACGTCGGAACATTGGATTGCCCTGAAGGCTTGGACTGCCTCCAGGGACGAAGCCTCACGAACCCAGAACAATGGGACATCAGATTCCAATGAAGAAATGCACTGCGACCCAGCCAAGCGATCCCTACGATCCTGGACCCCTGCACTGCAGGCAGAAAGCAGAGCCCAGGCCATGCTACAACAGAGGACATTTATCTGCGAACTACAGTCTGACAGAGAGCAAAATGCCAGCACGACCTACAAGGTCAGGTCACTGGTATTCGCTGGACAAAGAACCACGGGACTGTGAGTATGCCAGACCCCGGTGGGTATCCCGGTAGCATCAGTCCACCTTAAGGATATTGCAAAAACTTTAGTGTAAATAGTGCATTATATAAATGTTTCTGAGGAACCACAGGATTTGATTTCCAGTCATTGGCAGTGGTGATGTTCAAATACAGAGGAGGGTACTTACATCTCAGCTATGGCCAATACCAGTCTCTAAGCTCTATTTTTATTTATCTCTGATACTTGACTGTCAGTAACAAATCCCAAAGTATTACTTCTAAAGTTTATTCTCTCTTAATAACATTTAAAATTTGAAACTCCTTCCTTGTGTTTTATTTGTTCATGGGTCTCTAAAGAACATGGAGTTACATCCATATCAAGCAAGAGCAGAAAAGATAAAATATTGCTTCTAATGAAGTCAATGAAGAATTTTCCAGTGACTTGCATAGTGAGAGCACTTCACACTTAAAGTCTGSAAAGTCCGCTTCAGTGTTTAAATGTATTGAATGCCTGTTCAGGTATCCTGAGACATCTGTCACACTAAGCAATGCATTGGTACTTGAATTTCACTCACATTCTCTAACAATTCACTTATATGAGGTGAAATGTAATGTAGAGGGTTTGATTTATGCAGGTCGATAGAGTGAGGTTACATTTGAAATTATTCCGTGGATTAAGAGTATAATATCTATAAGGCTTGAAAAGTGTGCAGTTACAGTTATTGTCAGGAAAATTATCTTCCAACAACAACAAAGTAAAAACATTGCTAAATCTGAGTGTTGGGGAAGGAAGAAGTAGGGATGAAAATCATAATGCATTTGCAGCTCTCTGCTCTGGCATCACGAGTCCCAGTGCCATCATGGAAATACTGGGAATTTCAGGCTGGGGAGGATGAAAACATGCTTTGAAACTCATTCAGACTCAAAGACTTGAAAATGGTAGTGCCTCATCTGGAAATTTGATCTGATCAAAAGCTGATCAAAGAATCCCAGATTAAGACAGAGTGATAACCTACTTGGTTATGGAGGAAGAAGAACGCATAGATATATCATATTTCTAGGTATATTTATTGCTGCATAGAAAGTATGAAGGACATACTCCTCTGTATTTCAGCTAAGCTCTC
The DNA here is from genome assembly GCA_018881555.1 of Amblyornis subalaris. Classification (NCBI taxonomy): domain Eukaryota; kingdom Metazoa; phylum Chordata; class Aves; order Passeriformes; family Ptilonorhynchidae; genus Amblyornis; species Amblyornis subalaris. The sequence continues at coordinate 4,835,650 of JACAXG010000051.1, forward strand.
AAAATACCAGCTATGTTGGCTTATGTAATACACAAATCTTCTGCTGGGCAGGTGGTTTTGCTAAATGTAATCCAGAAATGAAACACAGAAATGGTGCAGATGCAGCTCAAAACAAATTTATTTTAAAATATGAGTAAATAGTCATGGAATTGGTTCAAAATATATAGTTAGTTCTAGCCATTATTCCTTCCATTGAAGYTTGCAAATACTTCAAAACATGAATAGGAAGATAATAATGTTGCTAACGTGGTAAAGTTTTGTTTTGTACATTAACCTAGGAGGAATTTAATTTGTGCTCAATGAATTCAGCTTCAGTTACTGTTAAACAAGCAGAAAATATGTAGATCAGATATAATATCTCAGTTGTATCTGTTAATTGATAAATATCTGCCAAAAAAGATAGTATTTTTCAGACAAATTGCATAGTTGCTTGATACCCTTGTATTGAATTCCAATGTGACTGAACTAATGGCATAAATATATGGAAAGCATGTGAAATGACAGAGTTACATCTTCAAAATATATCTCATGTTCTGTCTCAGTATGAAGCAAATAGTGGTTTTATAACATTTCTTTAAGGCTTGTTTGATCAAGGGTAAGGCACTCTCAGGAATATGCCAGTGGAGCATCTTGTAAGTATGAATGTGCAGAGTTCATCCCAAGGAAGCCTGGTTACAGATGCGTAGCTCCCCTTTGACTGAAAAGGATTTTCACTGTAGTGTGTACAAAGGACAAAGCACAAACTCTTAGTAAAGTAAAACAGAGCCTTGCCTTTCAGTAAATGGAGAGAGGATAGTTTGGCCAGTCCTCTATCTCCAGCATTCTGTCTTTCTCTGGGAACCTCCACACTATCAGTGTGACAAGAGCCTTGATGCTGAAATAGATCCATGGTGAAGAACATGGGTATGACTTGTAAGCACTAAGTGACCCATTCCTGAGAAGGCCACTTGTCTTCAATGCCTTTGTTCTCGTACCCCACATAATGATGCGTTATATGATAAAGCTGCTAACACGACAATGGCATGGGCTCTCTTGGGTAAGCCATGTTAAACCAAGCCAGTTGGAATCTCAYTGGAATAATACATTTCCCAGGCTTGGAGACTATATTTCTTCAATCAATTGACAGTGATTTTTTCCCAGTTTATCACTTAAAAACAGATGTACTGATGTTGATGCTATTAGACTTAATTTTTTACTGGTGCATAATTTAAACTGTACTTTTGCTTCAGGTCCAGTCAAGGTTAGTTTCTACTTGTAAATCTTAATGCAATAAAACAAAGTGTATCTGTCCATCTGTGAAATGCCTATTATGTATTTTCTACTTAACTCTAGCAGCAGAAACACTTAGCTTTCTGGATAGTGTCTTACTTCAAATGGAATGTCTTTGTGATAATATTGCACATCACAGCTGTAGGTTACCTAAATAGACATTATATCCATTACTGTTATTTTACATTGTTCAATATAGCTATTATGTTCCATCAAAAACAGGAAAACATGAATATTATCAGTAGCAAGAAAACCAGCAGGTTGATAATTGCTCTATGCTCACTAATGTGAATTACTAGCTGGCTCATCTATAATTGTAATTAACACCTCCTGCCTCAGCTTTGCAATTAACCGATGTTGCTGCAAATTTTTGTTACATATTTAATCTTTATGTTGTTTCTCTGGCCTGCTCCTGTATTAAATTTGCCATTAAACCTACAAACTGTACATTGAGCTGCCATAGCATCTACTCATTATTCACACAAGGCCCTTGTACAAAGGCTGACTGCGTCTGCAGGGAATTCACAGTCAACACACTCCATTCTGGTTTAGTAAATGTACCTGCTGTGTATCCTTTCACATTTGCTGAATCCGTTCTAGCTTAATTTGGATTCATGTTATGTGTGAGTTTTCTGTGCTTATAGTCACTTCATGAACTTTTCTTCTAGATACAGTTATTTTGGGACGTCCCAAACAGAGTGGGTAAGAAATTCTGGGGCAAAACCACTTTCCACTAGAAAGGTTTTGAGGGGAGAAATCCCAAAAGCCCCAGTTAGGCTGAGTGAGGTGCAAACTGTCACCATGCCAGCCTGGCTGTTTCCCAGCTGCCAGGCTCAAGAGCTGTCCAACTCCATGGCAAGCCCCCGAGTGGGTGGCCACCAAGTTTCTCTCTCTGCTTCCTGCTCCTTAGGCCCAGGGCTCCGGGAACACAGGGCTGCCCTACTACCACAGCCTGAGAGCTGCCTGGGAGCCTCCTGCTCCAGAGGGACTGCCAGGTGCCCGGCTTTGGCAGTCGGGCAGCTCTCCTGCCTTGGCAGGCAGGCAGGTGTGTTGGCTCCAGGGCTGCCCAGCTCTACTGCTCCTGTGCCCCGTAGGTATCCCTGCCAGATGGACAGACAGAAGGCAGGCTCCATGCATGGCCACCTCCCTAGGCAATCTGGGAACTCAGTATCTTGGGGAGAATATTTTAGTTTTGAAAGAAAATGTACATGGGCAGATTAACATGTGGAGAACGGGAGGATTTTGAGGCTGTTGCTGGAGCTGCTGGCTCTCTGGCATGCCGGCAGTGCCTCTCTTAGGGAGTTCTCTGATTCCACTCTGCAGCTTGCCCGCAAATGCAAATCAGTGCCCGGACTGCACCACCAGAGCTTCTCTCACTGTAGGCTTTCTCTCACTTCCAGTGCAGAGAAGCCCAATAACATTTCTGCTACTTCACACTGTGGAAAAAAATTAACCATACTTAAAATTGGGGGGAATTTGTGTCTGCTGTCACAAAAACTCAAGCTCCTGTTTGGCTCAAAATCCTGTTTCCATAAAGCAAGCAAAAGTACGAAAGACTCTTCCTTGGGCTCAACATCATGAAAAAGGCCTTCTGGGCACCCTTCGTGTATAGTGTGGTTGTTTTGGATGGAGGAAATAAAGGAGCATAGATGGAGTTCAATCCAGTTCTTTTCAGCTCGGAGATAAGAGTTTTTGACACTAGGTGGTACTACAGACAAAGGCCAATATTTGCAAACTTTGATGGTAAGGAATCTGCAGCTCTAAACCTGGTATCTAATCTGGTGGCCTCATTATTGTCTTCCACCTCTCATATTATTCCTGAGATAAATATATTTCTATTAGATCTGGTTTTGGAGTGTTGTGCTATGTGACTTTTAGCACCTTGCGAAATTTGTTGYCAATCAGGTAATCTTTCAAAAATCAGTGAAATTATTTGATATAGTTTAGGAATAAATCTAATACCAGATAACACTTGCCAATACAAAAAGGCATGTATAATATTTTAAGCCTTCTGTGTTCAATTCTGAAAATACATTTCCCATAAGCAGCACTGGGAATATATTTCTATTTCAGCTGCCCCCTCAACACTTTTCACTGCATAATATGTTTTTTTTATGGCTTTATTTAGAGCATGGGGATCCATCTATCAAGTGCATTTCTAAAGATATTCTCCTTTCATCTAACATCAACTTCCACTCTCAGGTGAATGAGCACGTTATTTCCTGGAATTTTCTCTCCTGTTTCTGAATTTCTGCTTTTTTCCCCTCTCTGTTTCTCTGCAGCTACCTCTGCCTCCATCACTGCTAGATCCAGACTCTCTACTCCTTCTTGTAACTGCTGTGCTTGTTTAGGAATTCAGAGTCTTTCATTTGTTACCCAGGACTGTAGATAGGCTCCATTAGATGTGATTTTTGCTAATAGGTAAAGTAGGAGTGAAACTTCTTTGGAAGGTTAAATACAGTTGATGCCAGAAGCAAGGAACTCTAGCCGTAAAAAAAAAAAATCTATAACTAGTTTTTAAACTTTCTTTTATTTTTTTTCCTGTAGTATCCTGGCTTTTAACAAGCCAGTTTTTTACTGAGTTTATTACTGCAGAGGTTAAAATCAATGTGTACTAGCTATCTTTTCACAGGCATCTCAATGAACTGCCTGCTGGTCCCATGTGTTTCAAATCACCCTTGAAAATACTTTATGTAAAAGACAATACAAAAGCAGTTACAACAATACAAGATGGCTGGGGTTTTTTTCTGAAAAATATATAAGCTGCACTAAAACTACACTATTGCATGTACAGAATCTGTCATCTACAGTCGATGTAATGGGGAGAAGATTGATTTTTAAATAAATAAAAGTATTGACAAGCAACTGAAGCACACTTTTGTGCACTGTTGGTAAATAAATAGCAACAAAAGAACTGGTTTGTTCAAATAATTTCAAAAAATAAGAAAAAGCAATAAAAAATATGCTGCTTTTTTTCCTGAACCAGTAAGCTTTTCAGATTTGGCTTCACTTAATTTTATATACATCAGCATATACACTTATTTAACAGTTATCTTGTACTGAGATAAACTGAAAATGAATGCAGTTGGATTTTTTTAAATTGTCTTTGTATTATATAAATATTTTCAACTGTACATACGAGAAAAGGATAAATAGCAGTGGACAAGACATACTAAAATATTACTTCAGTACACAACTATGTGCTCCACAATGAATTGTTTATACTAAAGAATGGAAATCCTCATCAGTATATCTAAATTAGAAAATATTTATTCCTGCTTTTAGAAGGGAAAGGGAAGTGGACCTAGCTGAGGTCAGACAATTAGACTGAAGGTTTGAGTTCTTTCCTGTCCGGTTTCTAACTAYGTGAGGCTGCAAGATGAGGTACAGCTTGAGCAGGTGATGTTTGTGTGGTGAATCCCAAGCATATGTAGCAGACCTAAATATCACTGGTCATAGGCTGGAATTGCTAATGATGAGATTGACCCACAAAGGTTCATTTGACTCATCATCTTCAGATGAAACCTAATTTCACAAATCCTTAGCAATAAATTGTAACTTTATAACTTTTCCAGGTTGCTATGCATTGCGTGAAGAGAAGCTCTTGTGGCAGCTGATGGAAGCATTATCCGAAATCAAATACRATGTCCCTAAAGGAAAGAACAGAGCAATGACAGCTGCCACAACCCTTCACAGTCAGCACCACGCTCCACGAGCTGACGAGGTAGGGCAGGTGGAACCGTAGCTGCACTCCTTGCTCGGGGTGTCTGAGCATTTCTGCTGGTTTTGAATGCTCTGGGTTTCATTTGCTGAGAGCAGAGACTATGTTCATTTTTGTCCACATACTTGGATCTGGGGGACAGAAACAAACCGCTCATAACCATGTAGAAACCCCTCGATTATTGAGGTCATCCTGATTGTACCTTGATTAGTTTTATGGAATAAATGGTTAACGACTGCTTTTTTATGTATAGCACTCGCTTTCTTTCTTCCTTTTATTTAAAATGAGATTAAATGTCCCTTAAAATACGTGTAGTAATAAAAAGTAGTATCTGCAGAAAGACTCAAGAGAGATATTAAAACAATTTAACTTAAGCAGCAGATTATAAATCAAGTCAATATTGCAGGAGGACAGTAGTCTAATTGCATTCTAATTGCATGACAAAATGCCTACTCCAATCCAAAACTGTAGTGTTAAACTCTGCTCTTATAGAGAGAAAACACATTTCAAACTCATAACATCAGCTGACTTTTCTTTGTGCTTCCTGTTCATTAACAGTTTCTGCACCAGGACGTGGCTGAGGAGGGCCCTGTCGGGGCAGGGCTCCGGCAAGGCCATTGATCTTGGTGCTGCAATGTGGGGCACGTCAGTTAATTAGAGACAATCAGACTAACATCCAAACTGTTTCTCTAAGGCTTGGCACAGGTATGACATGGATCATTAATATATCCTAACAAAAAAAGTGGTAAAATATTCTGAGTGATAATGACCTTGCTGTAGGCAATACTGCTGAAGTTACTAATACTTGGATTGTGATCATTCCTTTTGCCCTGTTTGAGAGATGTGGGGAAGAGCCTATGCTGCTGGGAATGTAAGTGGAGGAGGCAGGTCTTGAGAAAACTTCTGGACAAAGCTTGGTCGACCTGCGGAACGGACACTTAGAGACTGTATTTTGGAGAGGCTTTGAATTTCTCCATATCTAGGCTACTGTGCTGATGTGGCCTTCTTTTCCTCTCTGATTACTTTGCAAAGTGCTGAAAAGTCATGGAAGATAAGGGACTCAGAGCTGTGACCGTCAGTGAAGGCATTAYCAGGCTCTTCAAACGGCAGTAGGGTATTTTTGGTTAGTTTTGTCTTCTGCCAAATGGTACACAGATTTCATATGCTTATTCTTTTGGGGCAATGAGCTATTTCTGATGAATACCCAGTTCTGGTATTACCTATGAAGAAATGCTGTAGTGATGCATTTTTTCAAAGTAAAGCTGAAATTTTAACACTAGCATACTATTTACATATGAAATAACTGGAATGCATCTGTATTGCTTTTGTAAGGAGAATAAACACACCTGGATTGATAAATSAAGTTTCCTTTGTTATCTTCCAATGTCAATTTTATTTCGTTTTCTCCATTCTATTTTCCTTTAACACTACAAAATTGTGACATCTCTTCTACAAATGGCACACATTAAAAAATTAATTGTCTGGGCTTATTACCAGAGGCCTTTTCCCCTCCTAACTTATTGTTTTCTTGGCAGTTATAAATATGTTGCAGAAGATGGCAGACATGCAAATCCATCAGCATTTCCTTCAGTTATTATGAACACTTACACTGGAGTCAGGTATCATGACACTGCACTCCGCAAAGTGAAAACTCTGAGTTTCAAGTGCATTTAGGGAGCTGGCTACATTGATTTCAAGTACTGAAATATTTTAGAGACACTGAGTTTTAGGAAACTAATTCTCATTGACTTTCAATAAGGATCTTCAGCGTTAAATCTCACAAAATGCTGAGCATTCCTAAAATTCAGTGAGTAGCCACATCTTTCCCTGAAAACAATTGTGTTTGAGGCTGTCCAACACCTTGGAAAACTGCTCAGCACTTTGCCAGGTCAACCTTTTAAAAATGTTTTTGTCAGGTTACTATAATCAGTTTGAAAATTCTTGGCCACTTTTGGAAATGCTTGCAGATCCTGAGTCTGCATCTTCAGTATGAGGTATTAAAAGTRGTTCACTAACAGGAATATTATAACCAGACATAATCACTTTATTATGAGGCTCTCCTAACAGCTCAGAGAAAGCTTTGTTGTTCTCTAACCATTTATTCACATTTAAAAAGTGATCAATCTGTCTCTTTTAAAGAACTACAGCCTTCTACTATATAAATAGTGCTTTGAGCGTTACAGAGTATTGACTCCACATACCATAATACAGCATTATGTCAACCAGGTGCCAACTGCAGTGTTTCTCACATTTTGGTATGATAGAGATCCTTATGAAATCTTTTCTATCTGGATGTGAAAAAAACAGTGATTCAAATAAGAATTTTTTTTTATCCTACAAGGAATATTTTCTCTTTTGCCAGGCAAGTGATCTCACTTAAAAATGAAAAGAACTGAGTCAGTGGGTTCTGAAGAGCCTGACTTTTAGCCTGCTCCCTGAAGTGAACACCAGAGCTGTACATCAGGCTCCCGGAGAGGAGCAGGGCAGGGCTTGGGCATGGCAGCGCAGGATTCCAGGGAATGATGTTCTGAGTAGGTTAGTGCTTCCAGCTCTGAAGGAGCACAAGAAATATGAGAAACCAAAAGGGTTTAACTGTCTGAATCTCATTCTCTTCTGGGGACCATTTCTTGCATCAGATTCTGAGAAAGAAAAAAACCAACCTGCACGGCATATGGATAGATACTCTGATCCTAAACTACATTTAAGGACACCCTGAGAATACTTTGTTAATGAATATAGGCAAAGAAATTCTTCCTTGTCAGTCATGAGTGTTGCACCAGGCTGCTCCTAAGACTGAATGAAATGCCAAAGATGATGTCCAGAAAGATAATTTGGGAAACTGTTAATTAAAATGCAAGGTGCATTGACAATGTCTTTAGGATATTTCAATTTTATGATTGTGCACCATCCACAAAGTTTTCAGGACTGCACCTTTAATTTCTCTCTATTTTAGACATTTCAGCATTTTCCAAAACTTGCCAGCAGGCATCAAACTGTATTAAACAATCAAGGCAGAGAAGTTTAAAGTGTAAAGTTTGCTTAAGCAATGAATAAATTAAAAAGTAAAATTAAGATGGTTTAATTACTAAATATTTAAAAATTTATTTTTTACTAATGGTCTAAAGACATTTTTAACAAATTGAAAATTTAGCCCATTATAGATTTCCAAGTTGCTATGTCATTCTTGTCAGTTCACTTTTATTGATTAAGAAAACGTTAAAAGGTGGCTTTATCCTAAAATATTGCCTGCATGTGGATTTACACAGAGGAAACTGGTGCAACTAGAATGGACACTGCTTTTTTTTATGCAAAAACACAAGTAAACCTAACTTTGAAGTGTTTTGTTGGGTCTTCAAAGTTCCTAAAGGAATACAAAATATATTTCCAGCTTCCATTTCCAGTTTCAGTCTAGAGCTTTTGTTTACTGTTGGCTTCCATAGATAGAAAAATTCTTAACTATCATCAATATAATTAATTCCAGTCCTACTTTCTGGTTTCCTATGACAGCAATTTTTAAATTGCCACTGTTAGTAATTTTTAATGTGTTTGATTATTCCTTGAAATACTTTGCAAGTGTTCTTTAATTCCTTCTGGATTAATTCATGATAGATTTTTATATGGTAATCAGTCTGAATTCCTAAAATAAGCATTAAGGAAATTTTCACAGACAGACTTAGTTTTTGGCTGTGAATTACTGGAATAAGTTCAGATAATTTTTGGAGCTCCAGAGATTATTCTAAATGTTATAGTTAAGGCAAGTTTGGTTTGGCAATGAACAGTAATTACACAGTAATACAATAGTAATATTTATAGAGGTCAAGTATATTTCAGATGATCTTCCTAATATCACTTTAAAATTGCATTACTTTGTGAGGTACTGCCTTAATATCAGGTGCATTTTAATAACAGTCTAGTTCAGCTTTTCCATCCCTACTGGGAATCAAACAAGCCCCTTTCTTGTGAATTACTGTTAATAAGTCTTCAATAGATTCAGCTGTGGGATAATTAATGAGTCACTTGTTCTTGCCAGAAGAGTTCAAGTGGGCTTCATGCAATGTGCTGAGCTATTATTCTCTGGTGGGGTCATGCATCTTGTCAGCCAGTTAACAGCAGTGGCTGCACGACACATTTGGACATTATATAATCAGAATAACCCAAGCTTTTAGGCCTTGCTTGTAAGGATTTCAGTCTTCTGCAGAGGAACAATTGAAAGACATGTCACAATGTACTTACAGGGATGAACATACATGTAAATTGGCTCCTAGATTATCTAAGTTTAGCTTCCTTTTCTGCAAAGTACGGTGATTTATGACATAGTCATGCTGGTTACTTTCTTATATTTATAATCACCTTATGAATATTTACATACTGTGTTAGTTCCTACCCAACAGGTGTAACAGGTGGGAAAACCCTTCTGCTATTGCAATAACATTCATTGGTGTTTAGGTGTGGCTTTCCTGGACCAGCGAGGAGCTGTAAGGGGAGACAGTAAAACAGCTCACATTTAGTCCTTAGATGTTATGGTGTGCTTAGAAGGAGAGTCTGCATGGTCATCTAGTTCCTCCTTTTCTCCTTCCATCCAGTTGTTTACTGCATTTGATACTTTTAGGTAGCACTGCTATCATGTTAATATTGAGATGCTCTATCTAGCCTCTGTGTGAGATGTTATATATGCACAAAATAAAACATGGTCTCTGTGCTGTAGACTATGTTAACAAATATACTCCCTTTCAAAGGGAGTTTTTTGGAATGGTGGTAATGCTATGCCCTGGAGATTGATTCATTTGACACCACCTGTATTTGTCTCCACGATGTATTCCTTCTCTACCCACGAAGCTCTTTCTGCAAGAAAATCTGTTATCGACACCTGACGTATGCCCCATTAGAGAGTTGGTACAAGCGCTATTCCTCTGCTTGGCTGGGCTGCCATTCCCTTTTCTAAGACCTATTTCTGCCTTTTGGGCTTTTCCTTCTCTGAGGTTACTCCTAACTGCTACTTTTCTTCTGACCCTCTTCACTCTCTCTCTCTGAACAACAACCTTTTCTACATAGCCCTTATATTTCTCCTCTCTCAGCTATTGCTTAGATTTTAGCTGTTTGTGCTCTCAGTCTTCAGACCTCAGCTGGGATTTCTTTTAGGGAATAATGAGATAATTTCATACAAGCCCATGCTTTAATTCCTTTACAGATACAATATTGACAACATATGGTGCAGGAGTGGTTTTGTAAAGAGCGGGTATAAATGTGCACAGAAGTAGCTTTAAGTTTTAGATCTACCTCTTTCATAATCCCTTCCTGGCAATATTTTACTTTTCTACATTTTTGGGAAAAGATTTTCTGTCCCTGTCTTCTCCCCTTTCTTATCCTGAATTTCCTTGAGAAAAAAGAAAAAGAAAGGAAGAAGATTACAACTTTAACAGTGTAAATCTATTTATGAACCATCTAAGCCAAAGTTCCTCGCATATTGACATTACGTTATCACCAAAGACTTTCTTCCCAAGCACTGTAGACCGAAATCTGTGATGGACTARCTGATTTTCTCTACAATGTGTTCTCTTATACCTCTTTTGAGCTGAACTGAAAACTACACTTGGTGTGGCGAATTTTTCCTGACCAGTTGTTGGCAAGCAGCAGGTTCCGTGCACACAGGCTGCATTTACACCTGTTTAGGGCAATGACTGAAAATGTTTAAATAATTGTTCAGATTACTCACTGTCTTAAGTATGGTGAGAAATACAAAAAAATATATGCATTTACTGAACTGCTCTGTAACAAAGCTCACAGAATAGTCTGCCAGCTGATGAGCAATTTAACTGGAAGGCTGCAGCCAGCTACATCAAATACATGCTTTTCTTTTAAACTGCTGAGATCAATAGTTGTACATCTGATGGCAGAATGAAATCAGTGTCCTGAGCTGAGCCTGTACTGTTCATTTTATCTCACTGAACCTCATCCCTGACTCATCAGCAGAGCTTGACTTCCCTTGTTGGATTGCTAGTTGCAGCAATTTTTTAGCATATGTGCTGTAGTCAGTAGCCACAGAAGGTTAGGGTGACATATCAAACACAMTTTATTTAAACCAAGATTTTAGTGAAAGTCTTTGATGGAAAAAGGGTCTTGTATTAAAATGATTATCTACACAAATCTTTAAATGTAAACCATTTACAAACTAGCATGTGATCACTAACTGCTCACCTCTGAGAAGAATATCTTAAATAACCTCTTTTTGAGAGGTACATTTGAGACTATCAGTTGCTTCATGTATCACACTCATACTTTGCACCTGGAGATACTGTGCAATTGTTGATGTATTTTATTTTGGTAATATCATTATGATTATGCTTCTGTATAACATGACACATGGGGAAGCAGAATAGATGCATCCTTCATCCTTGTTATGAATCTTCCCTCTCCCATTTCAAGTGTGCTATCAGCGTAAAACAGACTTCTCTTAACTCTCTCTCTGCACTTTTCCTCTATGTTCATCATGCAGTGCTATAGTAACTAATGGACAGGCTATTTAGGTTAGATAGTAGAAAGGAAGTTACTTCATACTTCATATGATATCACAATGCCCACTTATATTCTTAGTAGATGTAAAAGTGATTGAAAGCACAGAGGGACAGGCAATTACTGGGTTTCCTTTATACTTGGTGAAAAGAAACAACTGCCTCTGGTATGTCATTTGACCTAGATATAGAGATGCGAAATAATTAATAAGAATTATATTCTGAAGTGTTTACTTCTTCCTGTTGGCTATAAAGAGACAATAATGAAACAGTTCAGACTTAAATAATACTTAGCTAATGCTCATATTGATAGTAATAAATATGTTCCAAAATGGAATTCTGTTGCCTAACTCATGTGTTGATTTTCCTCTTGAGTTCAAGATATCCCCATCCACAGCTGCTTGCAAAGAAAGATACAGGTTTCTAAATAGGCTCTGTGTCATTCCAGCTAACTCCATGTAGGTGGCTTAGGCATCCTGGAAGATCTCAAATAGGTGTAGACACCCATGTTTAGATACCTGGATTACTTTTCAGACATCTAAAATGAAGTCGATGAATTATGCCCACGATGATCAAAATTATCTTTAGAGGTAAAACCAGTTGCCTCAGAAAGACTTTTAGCTTTGAAATAAATGGTCAGTGTAATCTGTCTCTCAGATTTAACTAATGGGCCACCATTACATAATATATGCAACTGTTTAGAGGCTGATATTATCACACTGAAAAATATCAAGTGCAATACCATTGAAGTTTGTTTAATTACAGTGGGAGAGGCTAGAATCAAGGCAGAATCAGATCCCACAGAAAATATTCACAACTTCAATGATAAAATGCAAATTCCTTTTTCTGAGGTTACAGAAGTTTATGACTTACTATTTGTGAGTACAGAGCGATGGCTCATGAAATTGTATACATTTAAAAAAATCCCCAAACCCCAGTACTGTTGCTACCCTTCTATTAAAACCCCTTAATTGATCAAGTGTCTTTAAAAAGGTACTTTGATTTCATTGCTGTCATTCCATATCATTATTTACACGACATAACCAGATTTTAAAACTAAGAAAAACATTTTGTGTTTCATTAAGCATAGACTTCTAAACTAAAAATGGACAAGTGTATTACAGATTGTCTATGTATAATCTATAGCTGTTATGAAAGATATGTTGCTCTTCCACAAGGAAGTTACTGGCAGATTTTTAGTGTAATTATAAGATTTGTGGTTTATATTCTTTTTTTAAATACTTCAGATGACTAATTTGCCTGAGTTCCAGATTTTACTTTTAGAGTAAGTAGCATTTGTATACAGGAATATAAACTTGATATAGATTTTGCTATGCATTTTTCTGAACTGTCCTTTTGAAAAAATGACAAGAAATATAACCTAAAAGGAGTAAGTAGCAAAGAAAATAAATAAGCCTAATCACGACAATTTTTACAAAATCTTGGTAGTTCTGATAGAAGTAACTATAAGTTAAATGTTTTCATGAGGACCATCTCTCTATTTGCAAAAAGAACAGAAACAGAGATTACTCCTTGTAAATAGTTGAAGTAAGCCTTATATTTTGACTTTGTGTGTGGACATGCAATAAAATCATGGTTATATGATTTGTTTTAGGCTTTTTTAGGCAGTATTACCTTCAGTGTTAGGCAGAAAGAAAAGTACAGATGTCAGAGACAATTCTTATATTCAATTACCCATAGTTATTACATATTTGCCCCTACTTCATTTAGAAGATTTATACTATGCATTGTTCCTTGAAAATAAAAAATGTAGGTTAATAAATATTAATGATATTTAATATTAATCAATAATTAATAATAATTGATTTTAAATATATGTTCATTTTTGAAAGAATCACATGCACACAGAATCGTGTGGTTTGGAAGGGACTGTGGAAATTCATTTAGTCCCTTCAGGTCTTGAAAAACCTCTAAAAGTGGAGAAAGCACAACTCCTCTGGTTGATTTCCCCCACAGTTCGGCTGTCCTCAAAGCCCCTCCTTCTTTACCAGCTAATGGAATGTCCCACCCACAGCAGAGGGATAGGTCCTAGCCAGCAGGCATTCAGGCACTGCCTACCTTTTACCATGTGTACCATTTGAATCACGGCAATTGTCCTGAAGTACTTCAGTCAAATTCATGTATTATTGAATGTTTCAGGGATTGGTTATGCTGGCCTAACAGAGCAAGGGAAATTCAGCGGAATTAATTTGAGAGCTTTAGCAATGTAAAAGCCTTTCCCTTCACAGAAATCAAGAAGCAAGTGTCCCTTCCCTTATATGGTCTTTATTTCTCATATCTGGTTGTACAGTGTTTATTCCAGCTGCTCCTTATGGATTGTGTCTCTCCATTCCAAGTTGTCTCCATACATTTTACCAGGTTGTGGCTGCCAGTGTAAGCTAATAAGCTCAGTTTTAAAGTTGATTTTCGATAATATAACAAGACATAGCTCAGAACTTACGGGAGATTTGATTATGGTAATTTCTTAGCAACTGATCCTGGAAATTTAAATTATTTTTCTAACCTACTTCTTCAATATGCTCTTTTTATCCTACGTAATTCTCTTTGCCTAAAGATACATCACATTTCTCTTCAAGAACACATTTAGGGTGGGTTTCATCTGAACAAATGTAGATACCTATCATACTTTGTGAATTAGTTACCTGAAGCTCCCTTTATAGTCATTGCAGAGAAATAGACCTCCCCAGGGTGTGATGTGTATTATCCTACACTACACACTGGAAACAGATCAGATGAACGACTCCCCGAATGTGCCTGTTGCTCTACRACAATTGTATAGAAAGGCCAGAGTGAGAAGTTCAGATGTAAATGTCCACACTGTAGCTATTTGAATTTATGAAAAATAAATTATACCCAAAGATCAGCTGCCAAGTTTATGATTAGGGTTTGTTTTCACAGAAGACATTTTTTAATACAATTTAAATTTTATTTAATTTTTACTTATGCCCCTACATCTAGTAAAGCGAAAAGTTCACATTTGGATAAATCCTTCTCTAACTCTGAAGCATCCTTTTTTAAGGTTACTGTTTTGAGTCGWATTGAACACCCAGCTTGCAGAATGTGCATTACTCATGCTTCGTATGGTATCAACATATGCATGTATTAGTCCTTTTTCTCCAAGCAATGATTTAGGACAGAATTATGTAAATATTTTGAGATGAAATTTTCCAGTGCCTTTTCCGAATAAGTAATAGTAATGATAACGATATTAAAATTATAGTAACGTTGATTTATTATTATTAATATGAATGAGATATGAAAGTTTGTGTTTTAAAATAAACATTGACTAGGCTAATACTTCAATTTTTTTTTTATTCTGTAGACAAAGATCTGATTCTGGAATCTGTTCTCACTTATATGTGCTGAAAAGAACAGAATAAAGTTTGGTTGGGTGACCTTCAAGATCTTCTGATGATATATACATATATCACATATATATATATATATATATATATGCATTTTTGACAGTTTATTAAAGTCTACACTTCCATTTGCTAACAGTAACTGTATCTGTAGGAACATGCAAGTAATTTATTTTAAGAGACAACTGATGCCATTTGAGTTTTGATGCTTGTTGCTCTGGATGTTAAAGTGCAGACATTTTTTGACCCAGGTAAAATCACTTTCATTATGTTTCTTCACCTGAACTGGAAAACACATTCCCTCTAAATTCCATCTTAGTTTGTGAGCCCTGCAACCTATGACTTATAAAAGCAGGTCTCACTCTTTGAGATCAGTCTTTTGTGCAGCCATCAGCTTTGATTTATAGATATTTACATAATGTATATTTATTTCTAGGTTCTTTTAGAGAAGGCCTTTATTTTGCTTGATGATTTTATTTAACTTCAATCCATACTCAAAATTTTCTCTATATGCCTAGTTTTTATGAAGTGCTAATGTTGAAGTTTTTGTGGCAATTTATAGGAAAACAAAGAAAAGAAACTGGCTGATGACTTATTTAGTGCGGTAGTAACTCAGGGAGTGTTATGCATTTGCAATTTGTTTGTTCTTGTTGCAAGATATAGTATCTACTAAGTTTTAAAAGCACTGTGTGTTCTGTCCTAATTGTTTGCTCCTCGTACCTGTAATTCCTTAGGCACTGGGTGCTCATCTGAGCATACGTAGAACTTCATGCACTGTGCTGAGCAGACCAGCACGTATCTTAGGACTAAGTGTGATTAGGATCCAGAGTCAGGCTGAACAGATTGCAAAGTCCTCAACAGGCCAGGTTTGATAGGTCTTTGCAAAGCCTTTGTACTGTGCACTCTCAGTGCATGGGTAGCAGTGCCCACTTAATGCAATAGCTTTATGGTTAGAGTGCCATCCTACTAACCTGACCATCAATTTTCTCTTGCTTTAAAGATAGCACTAACTCCATGTGTCCTACATCCTGGCAGAACTTTTTGTCATTGCATTTTTGTCATCGGATGTTTATGACTGGATTTTTTCTAGTTGTTATTGGGGAAAACAAATTACAGACAAACAAACCAAGCCAACCAACAGCAACAAAAACAAAAAAAAACCCAAACCAAAAAGCCCAAACTAAAACCCACAAAAAACCTGCTAAGTGAATGGAAAAAGCCTGCGTCTTCTAGTTCATTCCCTAGGGAACAGAGTCTCTCTCTCCCTCCTACCATTCCCTGCAGTGATACTGTTCACACTTGTTTTACTTTGGCTTCCCTTTGATGGGACTCCCCTCACAGATAGGAAAAGCACGTACACTCAACAAATAATTTTGAAAGACAGTAGGACAGCCAAATTAAGAAGACGCTTAATTTAGAGTTCCCTACCCTAGAGGAGCACTCCAGACTTAGGGCAGTTATGTGAAATGTGGAGCCACCAAGTACCCCTTTGATAAGTGAATCCTGCTCGGTGTGGGCTGCATGGGGGAGCCAGTGTGTCATTCCCTAGCTCCGGGTTCTGTCCTCAGCCCAATGTGTGTGATATTTAACTGGCCTTCCTACAAGTTCTTTACTGCATCTGAGTATAAAATCCTTCAAGGACTTCATAGCTCTCTATCTCCTAGTCAAGAGGAGGCACTTATCCTTCTGTTGCTTGCTGGTGAGATGATTTTTGTGTTGGCAGCAGGTATTTGTTAGTATTTTACTATCAAGTGCTTTTCAAGCCTTTTAAAATGTATTTGCAAAATAAAGCAAAATGAAGTATTTTGCAGCGTGCTTGCCCAACCATCCATCCTGAATTATGCACAAGTGAAAATTCTGCAGTCACCAGAGAGTACTGAAATCCTTCTACTGCTTTTATCCGAGTGCTGCATTCTCCATTCACATATACTGCCTGCAGGAGTGAAAAGATGCTCAATTTTCCATGTTACAGGTTCACAGAATAATTTAATGGTTTGAGTTGGAAGAGACCTTAAAGGTCATCTCATTCCAACTTCCCTGCCATTGGCAAGGACACCTTCCACTAGATCAAGTTGCCCAGGGTCCCATCCAACCTGGCCTTGAACTCTTCCAAGGATGGCACATTCACAGCTTCTCTGGGCAAACCGTGTTAGTGCCTCACCACACTCATAGTAAGGATTTTTTCCTATTATGTAATTAGTCCTGTTATCTAATCTACCCTCTTTTAGTTTAAAGCCATTTCTCCTTGTCCTAGCACTACATGCCCTTGTAAAAAGTCCCTTTCCAGCTCTTCATTTTATCTGTCTATTTAGTCGTTATTCTTTTCTGACCCTGTCTACAAGCATAAAGAACTAGTAAGTAGAGATTCACACTGTTGACTTTGGGCTATTGTCTCGTGACCATTAGGAATTTGTGTCAACATAGCTCGTATACCAATGGGTACTGAGCAGTAACAAGCTTTACCTACTGACATCTGAGACTAACTTTTCTAATGTTATGTGCTGTCCATCTTCCTTGTTTTGTGTTCCATTCTGTATCTGTAAATGGAAGAAATCATTTCCATGCCAGTAAAAAAGAGAAAACCACTGTTTTTCTCATTTTTGGGTAATTGCTGAGACATTGTTTATACTTTCCTGCAGGTCTTTCTTCTCTTCTTTCTCACTGTATTTACTTATTTCTTATGGCATATGCATCTCTACTTTAAACCAGACCTTTCAGTCAATGCCATAATTAATATTCTGTGCTGCTGAACTGTATTTTGCTGCCACTTTGGCAACAATTTATACCTTATCAAGACTATGTTAAAATCTTGGAGACCATCATTAGATCATTGACCAAATTCTTCCCTCCTCTTCCTTTGTATTTGGCTTGTTGTGGAATGGCTCCATCCCAGGGCTCTAGAGAACAACCATTATATTTTCTTCTCTTTATATTGTCTCCTAGTTCAATTTTTCCCAATCACAATATAATGTTCTTTTGCTTTGCTGATGGCTCCCAGCTCTCTCTCTCTCTCTCTTTCCTGATGCTTCAGCTGCAGCCTATGTTTTGTCGCAGTGTTTGGCAGAAATTCAGAACTGAACACCTTAATTTTAAAGTGAATTTGAACAAGATGGAAGTAAAACTAATTATCTCATGGCATAAGCTTGCAACAGCCCCTTCTGCAACCATGTAATTTAATAGTCCAGTGTTCTCTCTGCACTGAAAGATTTCAATATTATTTTTGGATCAATGTCTTTAAAATAAAGACTAAGTAATGCATATATTCTGACAAGAGGTGGGTTTATCACTTAAAGAATCCTGCTGGAGAGAAACCATTTAGATTCTGTTGCCAGAGTGATGATGTTTTAGTCATTGACAATGTTAATCCTGTATTACTCAAAGAATGTGCTTGTGCTGATGTTAGGAGTATACTTAGTCCAAATGCTTCTTCAGAATTTATTAAATTATTCCAAATTGCTAAACTCTAGTACTGCTTTTCTTTAGATTACTCAGTGTTTTCTTCTTGAATTTAATTTTAAATTTGAGAGTTGTTGTTGACTTATTTCTTAAGCTAGTCTGAGACACTTTTAGTGACCTTGGCAGTGCAGTTACTCTCTCAGGGAGAGCAGGATATCAAATTTTTTCCTCATGGAATTTGTCAGTCTCCAGTGTTTGTCGTAATGATTTTGGATGCAAGTTTATTGATACTCGTGTGAACTAGTGTTTGACCCTCTGATATTAAAATTACAGTCAAAACCGTGCATCATTTATTGTGTTACAAGGAAATACTTGTGATATAACAGATTCAAAATTGCAAAGGAAACATTCAATTAGGAAAATATTGATTTTTCACTAGTTACTGCAGTACAATATTTCCTTTAAAAAGTTCAAACAGTTGCTGAAGCCCTCCTTTTCTTGCCTCTGGCTAGTATTTTCTGTCATCTTGTTGCACCCACAGCTCTTATGCTCCAAACACTTCTATGTGGGTTTGACTTAATTCCAATGAATAATTGCTTTGATCACAGTTGGGTTATTCAAACTGATGGGGTCTAAATGCATACCGTGCTTTATACTGTGTTTGCTTCAGAAAGAACCTAGGACATTTGCAAAGGTTATGTTTCTCTCACCTCCCTTCTCTTTTTTTCCATCTTCTTTCTTCCTTTCATGTATCTTTAGCTTAGATTCTTAACTTTTTCATCTATTCCCTCATGGTCAAATAAACCTTTTGTTTGAAAGAGGTGAATCCTTTATCTCTTTATTAGTCAGATTTTGAAATTTAGCTGGGGACTTATTTTCTGTCCTACCAGATTAAGCAGTTTATGTTGTTTAAACATGAAACTTGTGCTGAAGTTTTTAGTCCTTGAAAATTTAAAAATAACAATTTTTTATTATTTTGCTGAAGAGGGAATAGAAAGCAGTGATGAGCTAACTGAACTTGTTGACAAAATAACAGAAGCTGACTATATAATATTCAGTAGTCCTTGAAGAAAGAAAAGTGCAGAAAGGGAGAAAAAACAGCCTGGCAGGTCACCATATTTGGAGTTTGCTGCTTTTTTGCATGCTGTTGTAATTGTCCCCATTTCACGTTCTTTGACTGCCTTTATTTCCCAAGTTTAAATTAATTTAAATTGTGAAGAGTATCATGMCTGTACTGGCATTGCTTCTTATCAGCCAATAAACCCCTGAAGGTATTTAAATGTGTGGTGTCCAGGGTACATGACATATAAAGTGGCTGGGTAAAGCTACTCTTTCAGATTTACAACTAAGGAAGATAAAAATTCTGTTTTTCACACTAACATGGAAAAAAATAAAGGTTATTTGCCTTTCTATTGTGGATATTTTTCATGATGGTGTCTATGGGTTAGGGAATTGATCAAGTAAAAGATCTAAGTGCATCAGAGATCACAGATTATTACGGCTTTCTGAAAGGAATTTGCACACCAGACGTAGGCTTCTGTCTCCAATTAAGTGCACARGGAGTACTAAGCCATCGGTAAAAGCCCCATGTCATCGTACCCAAACATGTCGGTGTGTCCCTAAAGCACAACTCTCACTGGTGTCCTTTTCCAGCATTCAAGAAACTAACAAGTTGTTCTCTCTGCTTCAGTTCTCAACTACAGTACCATATCAATACATATCTGACATTATTCTTTCAAAGAGATTTTTTTGGGGGGGTTATTTGTTGGGGTTTTTTTGTTTGTAATTGATAGAGGTGTCACCTTACATGTTATTTATAGGAATTACTGAAGCCAGAGACCTAAACAGAAGAACCTCTTTACCCAGTCCTAGGAAAGATCCCTGAACCTGGATTCTGGATTCTGTGTGGATAGTGTTGTCTCATGAAGCCCTGACTCTCCAGCCTAATACTGGGAGATATACCTGCCCATCTGCATTTTCTGCATCTCAGAACTAGATGGATATCTTGGGGCTCTGGAAGGAGAATTCCAGATATCATGCAGACAGTGTGAAAACCCAGACAAACTTCTGGGAATAGGGAAAGAGGAAGATTGAAAGACAGCAAAGTGCTGCAGACCAACTCATGGGGAGTGATTATTAGTGGATGAATCAATAATTATCAGTGAATAGATGAGTAAGTCATACTTGCTCAAATGGTGTTATTACGATACTTGAACTGAAACAAAGACCTGGTCACCTTCACTTGCTTATCAGTGCCTATGCAAAAACTTCATGGGCCTGCATGGCAGAAACAGAATATCCTGAGGCATCCTTGTCTATACCTATTGAAAACCAGTAGGATTCCTCTGGGCATTTGGATAAAAGAGGATGGAACATGAGGAAGTTGAATTGTGCAACACTTCTCATGCCTGCTTAAAGAAATTTGTAGCATGAGCAACCCATACCAGAGGTACGCCAAAGCTAAATATGAAGTAAGTCCTCTGGCAGAAGTAGTTTACGTACCTCTACATATGTTGCCTTTGGCCTTGAGAAAATAGCAAGAGAACATCAACTGTTGGGAGAAAAGGACTGACTACTCTGTGTCCCAAACAGTAAAGTCATTAGGTCCACTAATTTCCAGTGCATATTTACATGCCCTCTAAGACTGGGATCAGATATTCAATCTACCCTGAACACATGTTCTATTTGGATTCTATTCAGTATTACTAATATGTGGTATCCCTGGAAGAAGTTGCTGTGTCCTCTAGTCGATGTCCTCACACTTGCTTTCACTATGTGCAAGAGCCTGAAATTAGTTAAGGAAATAGGACATATGTTTAAAGAATAACCCCTAAGTCAACAGGGGCATCACATTAGTCTGACTTAATGGAAGGTATTCCCTTTGTGAGCAAGTTGCAGACAATTCATTTTCTATGTGTATTTGACTGCAGGCAACTTGATTTTAAGAAACACCTTCCATATATTTTGTCAACCACAAAAGGATATTGTTGCTTAGGTAAAACATGATATATGTTTTTCTATTTTATACTTTAGTCTTTTGAAAAGAAAATTAAACAAGTGTGCTTATCCTGTTGTTTTGGTTTCAGGCTACCTTTAGTAAGCTACGAAAGCATACCTCAAGGTACCTTCAAAAACAGTACTAAAATTTTGCTCAAAGTGAAATACATTGCATATTGATTAATTTTGCTGTAGTGCTCTGATTGCTGAGACTTTACTGTGATGGCATAYGTAAATGGGTTTGTTATTGGAAGATACCGAGGTGCCATTAATGCCTCTTTCGACACAGTATGGGGTGACCTTGCTCAATTTTCTCCTGTTGAAACAATTGCTTATTCTGTATGTGTGTCATGTTTCCTTGGGAGAACTCATTCAGGACAAAAGTGAAAAGCAAAGTTAATGCAGGTCAGTACAATATGCAGTACAGAAAGCTGCTGAAATACTGCATGACAGACTCAGCTAAACCTTTTAGGTATGCTTTGCTCAGTCAGGTATCTCCCTTTGAGTTTTAAATTACCTTATTCCTATGCTTTCAGACAGTTCTGCTTTTGCAAAGTCCTTCTTATTCTCAGTGCTGAGGCCCTACCCTCACAGAAGGTACCAACAGTGTGAGTTTCCTGCTATTTGTTTGCTTGTGAAATCAGCAGCACTAATTTTGACAGGCATCAAAATACTTCAGTCTCTTCTGCAATCCCAAAGATCTTTTGGATATATTTTTCTGTACCCAGTTTTCTCTTAAGCTTATGAAGTGTTTAATTAATGTACATATTTTGACACGTCATGACCTATCTGCTACTTTCTTGTTGGTTGCCTTCACAGAGCTTTGATTTCTGCTTTCTGGCTGGAACAGCTTCCTTACTGAGCAATACTACTGGTTTAGGACTTTTTTTGTCGTTCTGTTGTTCTTTTCTAAAAGGTTGTGTCTACCTCCTGAGACTGTGAAGCAGCACTTCACAAAGTCACTGTACAGTATTAGGCCTTTTAATTTCCTTTGTTTTGACTGTACGGTGTTCTGATCTTGGGTTTTTGTCCCTATGCACTTAGTAGAGACTCCTTCTGATTTGAAGTGTATCTATGTCAACTGTGCTAGTCTTTATTCCTAGAATTTGCATGCTTGTTTGATCTTGTTGCCATTGGAACATCAGTGCAGCAACTGGAATTGTTTGCAAGTTTCCTTTAACTTTCTGCACTTTCTAGTCAACTCACTCCTACTCACACAAGTAAATGTAAGCATATGCAGAAGTGTGTGGATTGTTTTTTTTGTCTGAAGGACTAAAGCTTTCAAAATTAATTCTCTTTGTTTCCTGAATATTCCCTATTGTGATGCTGATTACTTGTCACTGAAGCCACTTGTTTTTACTATTTCATGCTAGCTTGCCTCTGATTCCTTTGACATTACCTGTTTACAAATATGCTGTGGCTGCTAATTACAGGATTTTGAGTGGCTCCTGTTCCTGTATTTTAACTGTGGCCCAGACACTTCCTAGAACTTCTGTCTGTTGAGAGAAAATCTTATGAAAGCTAACTCGATAAAATTTGTTTCCATTGTATTAAAGTTTGAGGACACTAATTTTGTTTGGCGATCTGCTTCATGAAGGGAGAAGTTTAAACATAGAAAGACATTAAATCCAAAACAACAGTTTTCCTTTTTAAGCTTTGGAGAGTATAATAAAAAACAGCAGGAAGGAAAAAAACAATGCAAACCCAGTAAAAATATGTCTCCTTTCACATTGCAGTGCAATTTGTTTTTACTGGTCATCAATCTTAGTGATCACTTAAGGTGGAAAAAACAAAATGCTTTGCAAAAACCATTGTCTACATCTACTGATGGTTTCACCTTCATTTAAAGATGATTTTGATTTGTAAAGGGGAGTTTAGAAGTCGTATCTTTTCTTCAGAGTCTGTACCAAATAAGGTCAGGATTCTGCACCTTTCACAGTGTTAATTTAACCATAGAGAAGATAATTATGGTCCGTTGCAYCCTCACTGGAGCTAAAATGCTTAGTAGAAAGTTTTTGTCTAGATATTTTGCCTCTTTTTGTCAGTGTTGGAAGCTCAAAGTTGAATCTTGCATAATAAAGCTTCCACCCTCCTTCTAGAATGACTGCTTTACTATGTTACTGCTCCTCTAATCTTATTGCTCTTAGTGTTAGCAAAAGAAATGACCTGACTGGTCCATGGAATAGCTTAATAATTCAGGTATTGTTTCATAGTGCCTTTGAAATGTTTACCAGCAGGATGCTTATTGAGAATCTTTATTTTGCCTTCTTGGCAGTTTTCTAACTACTCTCTTAAAAAGTAAATCAACATATTCTTATAGTAAATATCCTAGCAAGCTAATAGAGCCACAACTAGGCAATATAGAGTATTAATAAATCATTGCAGATCAGCCACATATTCTTCACACTGTATCTCAGCTGCTTCTGGAAGTTGACACATAATATTCCCTCTTCCCCACAGCAACTATTTACGTAAAGCAATTACTAATTTGAACTTCAATATTTTTAAAGTATGTGTCTCCATTAGGATGTGTATTACATTGCCTGACATGGTATATTGGGAGGAATTAACTTATTTTTATGAAACAAGAATCAATCCTAACCTTGAATCAAATCCAGGCAAAAACATTCTTAAGGTTCAGAAAACTTCATTCTTGGTTATTTAATCTACCTCTGTATTTTGAGGATGGAAAGCAAAAGAAAAAAATTACATACGGGTGAAGACTTTCTCCAAAGGTCTGCTTTTAATAATATGTCCTTAGTATTCAGTCCAATTTGGAAAGCTTAAGAAATGATGAAAAAACGCTATAATGCTGGTTCTAAAATGGAGAATCAATCCAATGGCTTTTGTATATCTATCCTTCATCAATACCAGTGACAAAGATTCAATACTGAATTAATCTATGCCAGATTTAAAGAGAAATCAGRTACTTGTTTGTTTTGTTCAAATAATACTTTGATGTATTTGGTGATTCTATGTATGCTTAAAAAGTATTTAGGACTTTTTTGGAAATTCTCAACCTTCATGAAATGACTAGCTTAACTCTCTCTATACCAAAGGATGTTTAGCTGGGGCAATTTATATTCCTGTGCTATTATTATATATAAGTAACATTTTATTCAGAGCTCAAAGATGTGTCAATCACAATAAAAAGAATATATAATTACACAGTGGAAAATAGCTAATACTAGTTTGATTATTTTTTAACTAGTCTTTATCAGAGTTAATTTTGTGTGGAAGGGGTAGAAGTTCAATTTCTTCTTATTTGGTATAGTTAAGCATTTAGAATTTAGCAAAGATGCCTTCAGGTTAAATGACAAATTTTAGCCATGATATTAGGTACCACGATGATTGATGTAAGACAAAAATGTATATTATCTAGCTCTTCTATTGAATTGAAGGACATCAACAATGGATTCTTGAAATTTTGAAAGATTCATAATAATCTCTCAGTTGATGGGCTTCAATTACTTGCTACTGATACACAGTTTGAAAGACAAGATAAGAGGTAGCAACACTGGCAACACAGTACATGAATCTCACAACTTATGAGATCTTTTTTCTCTCACATCATGCAGAGAGTTATTTCAAGCTGAGTAACTAGTTATAATGTTCTTCCTGAAATGTGACGAAGCTAACTAAAAGCCATAATTCTTAAATTATAATTTAGGGAAGATATTTTCATGTTTTCCTTAAGTAATCAATTAAATCATAGATCTTTTTGTGGAGTCAGATGTTATTTTAAAGCAGTTGTGTTTCCATTACTTATAAAAATTATACTGTAGTTGTTGAACTATGCCCATATTCTTCACTGTTGCAATGACCTATCAAAAGCTGAATGTAGAATGATCTGTGAGCAGAGAGAACTGGAGATCAGAGGAGCATATATGATGTAGTATCATAATGATAGGCTGGAAAAAAAAGATGAGCAAGCAGGCTTAAAAATGTCACTATTCTGTAGTGACAGACATTTCCCTCTTTGGTCTGGAAATAGAAGAGTTTTGGTCAAATCCTGTTGACAGTGACTCCTCTTGAGGATGATCAAAATGTTTAAAACTTCATCTTTCTGCTTTATGTTAATATTTGTTATGTGCAGCAGAGAGCAGAAAATCCCCAGAAGACATAAGGAAACCAATGCAAATCTCAGCTGCTGACTCTCTGCAGCTGCTTTGGGCTGACATTTCCTAATAGAAGCTGTCTAGGTCGAGGGAAATACAAAGCGCAAATAGCATGACTGTCGGAAGAAAATAATAATTGTAAAATCAGCTTGGTTTTACTAATCTGTCTGTAAATTGTTCTTCATAGCAGGAGTAATGAATTTTTAACCTGGAAATAACTGAAGTATACTCACTCACAGCATCATTACAGGATATTTACAGACAGGATGCAGTTTTATGTTTACAACAAGTTCCATACCTATGAATTTTAATTCTGTGCTGGATATCATTCATTCTTTCATTATCCAGCTGTTGAGAACAGTGCAGGGCATATAGGGTAACTGTAACACTTCTAGAGTGTAACTTACACAAGACGGAAAATTTGTGATAAATAAGAAATTAGTGATATTCTGAAGGCTTGCAGAAGAAACAAAATAATCAATTTCTTCGTACAACTGAAGAGCATCTGTGGAGTGAGGTGAGGGGAAAGTGTAGATGTTAAAATAGCAGCTGGTTTCACATCACTAACTGACAAATCTGAAATTATGATTCACTGGGCAGAAAACTTTGGCATTCTAAACCTACTATTAACCTTCTTCAGAGGGCAATTGAGAAAAAAACCCACAGGCAGAGACAATTCAAGTGTTAGCAGCAGCACCATCTTCAGAAGAAATCAAAAAGCTGTACATCAGCTCCAGTCACTGCTCACCAGACCATAAAGGTGTTGCCTCTTGCTCCTCTTGATTATGGTGCTCCAGCATTTATTCATGGGTATAAACTGTGATTTGAATCCATTTGGGAATATGAGACCACACCAGTTGATTATAGTGGTACAACTGCTTTTTTTCCTACACAAGGAAAAGGGTGACATGTCAGACTGAAAATCATCAATGCTGTCTCTTACCTGTTCTTGATAAAATGCTAGCAAAGCCCTTGTCATTCAAATTTCAGAATATACGTTAGGTGTGTTTCTGCCCAAGAGTCAATGCATTTAAGAGCAGTCTTGTGCTCTTAAATCTTAGATAAGATTTTTATTTTATAAAATCATTCCATGCAATGAAATACAGACAATATCAATTGAAATACAGAGCTCTTATAGTCTTAAAGAACTTGTCAGAAATCATGGGAGATCACACAAAAGTCATCATCATCCATTTATTACTTCAGCTGCATCTCTGAGATCCTTCTGCTCCAGTATTCTTGCTGGTCACCTCAGAGCAACAAAGCCTCTGATAGAATTAGAGAGCAACTATTACCTTTCGAAAGTTTAATAAACCTTTATGGATTTTTAAGAGATATTGAGCTGATTGACAAGGTCATGTTACTCATCTTGCTGAATGATTCAGAAGTCCTGGTATTTCACCCAGAGGAAAACTGGAGGGTTTTATGAAGTAGTACTGAGCTGTATCAAGTTCCTTATCACCAATAAAAGCTTCACATTAGTCAAAGTCAAATCTATTTTTTGTCCAGGAAACCTCATACCAGGCATTTTCTTGAAATGACCTCCAGGAATGAGAGTTAGCTTCAGAATAAAACATCTGCATTTAGTAGTCTGCAAGGCAAGTCTCTGCATACAGGTGTGGTAATGGTCTGAGTTCCCTTGGGAGTCACTGAAGACCTCATCAGCACAGGCAGGGATGGGCAGCCAGGCTGGTTCTACCACCCCAGCCAAGAGCAGAGCAGCCAGGGCACTGGGCAGCACCAGCCCTGGATATTGGGCACTTCCCTGGGGATGAGGTTGGGCAGAGGCTGGGCCCASCCTGGCATGGCCTATGGCCCATGGCCCATGGCCAGGCAGGGCTGGGCCGTGGGAAGCTGGAGACTGGCCCTGCTGTGTCATTGAGGGGTCAGGGACTGATGGCACTGAAGGACTGGTGTGGGGTTCTGTGCTGTGGGCAGGGTGAGAGGGAGATCTCTGGAAAGCTGGGCAGAGACACTTAACATCTTGGATCCTGAACAGTTTCAAACTCAAGAGTGTTTGAACTACATTTTGTTTTTYGCAGCTCAGCCCAAAGCAGTCACACAGACAGATGCACAATTACTACTCAAGATCACTAGCACTACTTTTGCTAAAGGGAGAGYGGACATGTGAACTACCTGCACAGATTCAAGGCAAGCTTCTTTTAGTAGAAAATAGTTATTCGGTGCTTTTACCTTTCTTTCCTGTTTTCCCAGCTCTCTTCCCTGCCCCTGCTGACAGAAAGCATCAGCAAAAGATGGTGGAGCAGAGCTTTCCTGATGATGAGGAACCCTGTCTTGGGGATAGGGGAGTTGGTGCTTGTGGCAAGGAGTGGGGCTGTCTCTGGAATCTGCAAGCTTCGGTTACCCTTAGTGACAGAGTACCCTCGGTGGGATCACCCATGCAGCAAGACGTTTTGAGACAGAGAAGAATGAGAGACCTTCCTCCCTATCACAGGTCGCCAAAACCCCAGCAACCCTCCAGTGTATGTAATGTTAGTATAATGTTTGACAGTATTATGGTAATCACCAACTTGATAAATATTTCTGATTAATAAAATACTGTTTTTTCCTTTGATTTGTTTCACTGTTTTCTTCACTAAAGAGGCAAGAACGGCTCTTCATTCTGCTTCTATCTAAGCAAAGCATCAGGACAAAGTTAATTATTGATCCAGTCCTAAGAAATGCTAGCAGAATAGCTTGTTACAGAGTTGTGAACAACAGCAAAAAAAAATTGAACTTTTTTCTGGGGACTAAGGACACATTTTATGTTTTACCTGGCTGAAGTTATTTTTCCTGTACTTTGAGATTCCAATTAAAGAAATAGGAATTGGAGACTGAACTATCAAGATATACTTATCCACTTCACTTTGTAGTAAAGCAGGAGATTTAATTAACTGTTTTCTGTCCATTTTCCTTAGGGAAGCTCATAAGCCTTTCTTTTCTTCTTTTTTTTTCTTGCCTTTTTTCCCACCTCACAAAAGGTAGTGCAAGTTTCCCAGAATTTTAGCCATCAGAGCCAGTAAGTTGAACATAACTATGTTATGCTGAAGTGGAATGCTGATATTATGAGTAGAGAAATAATTCCAATACGGTTTTTACATTCTGCATGAGGAGATAACTGGATGACTATTCCCGAGACCGAAAACTGCTTCTCCCAGCCTTCCCTGCCACACCTCAGCCACTGGAGGCCCTTTAGCAGTCTCATTGAATCATAGAATCATAGAATGGTTTGGGTCAGAAGGGATATTTAAGGTCATCTAGTCCAACTCCCCTTGCAATGAGCAGGGATATCTTCAACTACATCACATTGCTTGAAGCCCCGTCCAACCTGACCTTGAATGTTTCCAGGGAGAGGACATCCATCACCTCCCAGTGGACAACCTGTTCTGGTGTTTCACCATCCTTATTACCCCTTTTTGTACCACAACAGATTCTGTTTAAAAGTCTGTCCCCATCTTTCTTATAAGCCCCCCTTAAGGCTGCAGTATGGTCTCCCCAGAGCCTTCTTTTCTCCAGACTGAATATCCCCACCTCTCTCAGCCTCCCTGCATAGGGTAGGTGTTCCAGCCCTGTTCATCATCATGGCCCTYCTCTGGACCCACTCCAGTTATGTTCCATGTCTTTATTGTGCTGTGAGGACTCGACATGGACACAATACTCCAGGTGAGGTCTCACAAGGGGAGAGCAGAGGGGTAGAATGGTTTTCCTTGACCTGCTTGTCACACTGCTTTTGATGCAGCCCAGAATGCTGCTCACCKTCTGGATTGGGAATACACATGGTTGGCTCATCCACCAGTACCCCAGGCCCTTCTTCACAGGGCTGCTCTTGATCCGTTCATCTTCCAGACTGTATTGATACTGGGGATTTCCCTGACACAGACACTGAACCTTACACCTTGGTTCTCATGTGTTCTCCCCTTCAGCCTGTTCAGATCSTTCTGTATGGCATCAAGTCCCTCAGGCATGTCAGCTACACCACTCAGCTTGATGTCATCTGTAAACTTGCTGAGGGTGCATTTGATCCCACTGTCCATGGCATTGACAAAGATATTAAATAGTACTTACCCCAATATGGACCCCTGATGGACACCACTTGTCACTGATGTCCATCTGAACTTTGAGTTCTTGACCACTACCTTCTGGATGCAACTGTCCAACCAATTCCTCATCCACCAAACAGTTAATCCCTTAAATCTGTGTCTCTCCAATTTAGAGAAAAGCATATTGTGGGGTACTGTGTCAAAGGACTTCTTTTTGTCTTTCCCAAGTTCCCAAAAATGGACTAAGAGTAGTGAGCTAAAAATGGATTACACACAGGTTTCACAGAAATATCTTTCCAGGCAGCTGCTAGTGATTTTTTACCCAATAAGTTTATTTTGTGGCAGCAGACTACCTTTCAGTGGATTTTTTAACCACTATTTCAACAGCCTTTTGAATGTACTCTTAGCAGCTGCAAAAATCAAATTGTCATGAGTCTGCCAATACCACTGTTTCATACGACCATCTTCCCTGAAGATTTCTGGTAATTCTGCAGTAATTTTCAAGTCTGAGTTATGGAAATTTTGCCAGCACCTCTGTTGTTAAAAACAACTGAAAATGGCCTTATTTGAAAATGCATTAAATTCTATATTAAAATGATAAGGTTTTCTAATCTTGAAAAGACCACGAAAGTATTCAGRGAATAAAGAAACATATATAAGATTAAGTTATTTCTTCAGATTTCTGGAATGTAACTCATAGCTACATGGACAGTTGGTGGATGTTGCTGTGTTACATAAAATAGAGATGAGAGGACATGATAATGCATGTACACAGGTATATAGTCTTTGTAAATTAATGAAATGAAGTGTTTTTAAAAAAAACTCAAAGCATTTTAAAATTATAAAATACATGCCTAGAAGGAACCTTAGGTACTTGAAATAGGCTCCAGCATATCAAGACCGTAAGATGCTGATTCCAACCCAATCCCATCAATGCTAGGAGTTCCTCAGTCCTTTCAAAGACTCTTATCTTCACTGCACTCCTCAGGACTTCTTCCACAGCATGTACCCCTTTCCTAGAAGCGTCAGCCTGTGCTTTCCTGAACTGCAGAGGAGGGCTGGAGAGCAGGTGCTCACCAGTGGGATTTGCTATGTCTATTGTTTTACATCCAGTGTTCCTCTTGGAACTTTTTAGAATAAGTGTTACATTGTGAACATAGCTTAAAATGTGAATAAACGTGTAGTAAGTCAGTCCTGCTGCAGCCTCTCTCTCTCTATCCACATCTCTGTCCTTTGAACTGAAAACTAATCTGCTAAAAAAAGTTGTTTGTCACCCACATTGCATCTTTGATATGGTTTACGGAATAGCTATACCAATGTTTTTCCCTTGCAAAAGGGAAGAGGTGTGGCAGCAGAAGAGCAAGACTGTTCCTTACAGTGGCATGACCGATTTATATTAGATTAAAATATATATTGAATTACTTTTAGCCTCCTATTATGCTTGCAACCCATCATTAACCCCAAACTTTTTTCTGTCTTTTTTTGTTCTTCTTTAGTTTTATTTTCACTTACTAATTTCAGATTGTTTTGTAAATTGAGCAAAAAAATTCTGAAGGTAGTTGCTTTTCATAAAGCACTTCACCCAGCTTGCTTTTAGGACAATTTTTTGTGTATGGTCTCTACTCCAGCATTCAAGCGATTAGTGAAAACTCAGAACAAACCTATAAAAGAATTTGATAGGTACAGCCAGAAACTACTGAACACTACACTTTTATCAGCTTTATTGTCCAGTCTTTTCACCATTGTAAGATAATTCTAGGTGCAGTGTATTTGCATAATAAAGATATGAAATACCTTTTGCTTTCCCTATCAGCTCTACATTGTGGAGGATGAGATGATTTTGACTGGTGTCTTGGGCATTGTTATCCCATATTCAGCTTGTGCCCAAAATTGTCACTGTTTCTCTTTCTCCTGCCTTCCCCCTTCCCGGCTGGAGGGTATCACGGTATGTGTGGGATTGGCTCGGGATCCTAGTGGGGGTGGGGCCGGGAGTTGCTCTCTGTCCCTTCCGGTCCGGGATGGGAGCAGGTGTGTGTGTATCGMGCCGGGCACTGCTGCATTGCGACTCAGCAGTCTCTTGGCTGGGGGTGGGTCGGTCTGTGCCAGGCTGGGAACAGAGAACAGTCTGCGTTTTGCTGGGAGCAGTSGGCTGGTCTGCTACACTGTAACCTGTCTCACAGGCTTCAGTGCGCCTGCTCTGTTCTGCTGCTGCTGCTCCTGTGCTGAGATCCGGCACCAGGGCCGCTTCTCACCGGGCCCCTGCTCTGCCGTGTGTTGCCGTGGCTACCCCTGGSTGTTGGGCTCCGAGAGTCCGATCTGCTGCRGTTCCTGCACGAGCGAAGCCTCCTCCCCTCCTTCCCTGTGCCTGAGCCACCACTGCCACGYGGAGAGGTGGCCGCGCTCGCGCCACAGCGCCCCCTGCCGGCGCGGGGGAACCATCGCACCCGCCCTGCCCATCGGGGCTCGCCAGCGCCCCCTGCCGGCTGCGAGAGTCACTGCAGCCACCGCCTCGCCGGGAACCAACAGCGCCCCCTGCCGGCTGTGGGCACAGCTACACCAAAAAGGGACACTGCTCAGTAGGAGAGAAACGGCTGTTACTGGATTTTGTGTTTTTTTTTTCTCGTTGCTGTCGGTTTACCTCGTTATATATATCTCCTAGTAAAGAACTGTTATTCCTTTTCCCATATCTTTGCTTGAAAGGCCCGTAATTTCAAGGTTATATAATTTGGAGGGAAGGGGTAATTTTTTCCAATCCAGGAAGGTTCCTGCCTTCCTTGGCAGACACCTGTCTTTTAAACCAGGACAACAGTGTATGCTTTTGTACTTGCTTTTGAGGTGTTTCCTATCACATTTCCTTCAGGGGTAAATGAATGATTGTTCAATACTTTTCCATGATATCTTTTTGGGTTCGTTATGTCCAGTCCTACATTTTCCTCATTCTGAAGAAAAAAAGGACTATATTTATATTTACTGTTCTCCAGTCCTCCAGTGTTTACTGACACCTCTGTCTCTCTCCCCTCCAGTTCTCTTAGGTAATTAATTGCAAATGATTCACCACTCACTTTTGCTGCTTTCTTTAAAACTGTTTATTGAAATCCATCCCATTTACTGTCTTGAATACCTCCCATTTTTCTAAGTATTCTGTAACCTGTTTGCTGGCCTGAGCTGCTCTATTATAAAGTTTGTGTTACATGCGTGGTTGCCATTAATCTTTTTGTCCAAAGGCTCATATCAAAAGGGCAGTAAATATTTTGACATTATTAGTGTTATTCATTATTTATTCATATTTCCCGTTAAATAATTCATCTATATTTCTCTCAGCTTACGCCTAATGACATATAATGTGCTTTTGTTTCATGTTGCTTCCTTTGTGTAAATCTCAAGCCATATCTGCTCTGCATTTTCTGCTTATAGTTTTTTGCTGTTTATGTATTAAAATCCTTCTCATCCATGTGTCCAGCCTTCTTCATTTTGTGCAGTTCTGTATTATGTACGGATATCTCATTCACAATATTGTTTGTTTTGGAAACGAAACAAAAGGTAATATTCAAGGCCTCAGAATGCTGATATGGGGTCTTCTGCTGTACTTATTATCTCCTCTCTATTTCACATTGCCACTGCCTGTGATACTGCCTATTTAAAAGCCACAAGTTCTGTTAATTTGCTTCTTTTTGTGTTCTCTTGATTCACCTCATTATTTCTCTGCATTGTAGTGATGAGTCACTGTGGACTCCCCCGTCTCTCTCGGACTTTTGCTGCTTATGCTGGGGTCTCAAGAAATTCTATTGCAGAAAGATCTGTACCTGTGTTTGTCCCTCATAAAGGAGAAAGAAAAGGTAGAGATGCATTCATTAATGCAAATGTATACAAACAGATAACCCACCAGACTGGTGTAAGTTACTCAGTAAACCTATTTTTCTGTGTGAATGAGTTTTGATTTTACTCACTAATTGATAATGTTTTTTGTGATATTTTGTAATGTTGCTTATGGACTACTCCTGAGTCATTTACTCAGAGTCTATCTTCTTGTACTCGCCTCTTGTAAGCCTTCGGTTACATGGTTGCTTGATTCTCAAATGCTTTTCGGGGCAGCCCTCAGAAGTTTCTCGTGCATACGCATATTCATATTAGTTRTGGATCCAACACTTGCATTCCTGGCATTTTTTAATAGTAAATTAGAAAGTAGTATTTTTTTTCTCTGAATAATGAAAAGGTTAATGGTAAAGTTAATTGTTAAATAAAATCTTAGTGTTTAAGATTCAAACCAAATAATTTGCATGCTTTTGTATCTGCTTGAAGGCAATACAATACTCAAGCTTCCCTAACATGTATGAGAATTGTATTTTAAGTGCAAAGTGCCCTCTGCCAAAGCATTTGAATTATTATACTTGATTTATCATTAAATTATCCCTACAATCTTCATTATCCTCACTACATGGACTTACTTTGGTCCCACACTACAGCACTTACCTTTTAGAATCCAGTCTCTGAAATGCTGCCATAAAATTGTCTTATCTGTGCATCATTACCTTAATTTTTAATCCCTTTAGTAGCTTCTTCTGCATTTCCAGTAGGGTTCAATTTTCTCATATTCTGGTCTGTGACTTTTCCCTGCTTTCATACATTCTCAGTTGCATTAATCCAGCACCACTTAAATGTTCTCTTTGTTTTTTTTATATTTATATTTTCCTCTTGGAGCTCACTTGAATCTTTAGCATGCCTGCTTCCACCCTTCTCTTTGAAATAGTTCTTGCACCAGTTATGGCATATTTGTCAAAAACAAAAAAGTGAAATGAAAAAAATTTCATAATCCTCCTTCTTGTCAAATGTGCCTTCCTAGTAAATGTAATATATCAACAAGTATTTTGTTTAAATGCTTTATTTATCACATGAGTTTTTAAGACCTCAAATAAATGCAAAGAATAGAAAGTTGCTTAAATTCTCAACAGAACACAAGTGCTGTTTCACAGTTCAAAGTTTCAAGAGGATTTTCGTATAAATTTAGTTCTCTTTTTTTTTCCTATCCCATGAACCAGATGTTTTCCATTACAGCACTGTGTATCTCTAACTTGCTGGTGCCAGAAGTCCATCGAGGAAAAGATTTTACTAGAGGAGGCAATGGTAGGCTCCTACATTGCATGGAATGAGTAAATGGCTGATTTAAAACTGTAACAAAGTGCTGTGATGTTGGGCCAACTACCCAATAGCATAGCAATCAAGAGGAACTTGGAAACAAGTCATGTTATAAATTCTTTTCCTGCCAGAATGTAGGATTTATTAATTTTAGAGACAAAAAGCAGTAGAGTAACTTTTAAATTTCCACTCTAAAGTGGGAACTCATCTTTTATGGTATTTCTTAGAGGAAAATGGTTAACAATTCTGGGGAATAATTTTTGCCTTTTTCTTTACAAGACAGCAGTAAATGGCTATTAGAGGTGACCTTATGATGAGGAGAGGGACTTACAGTAAGAATTAAATATTTGTTGTTATTTGCTACTACYGAGCTTTGTTTTGAGCTATGTGAGGAAGTTTCATTTGTTAGCAATAAAATATTCTCCCCCTTGCAGAAACTTTCAGTTATATAACTTGTAGTCTGATCCAGGTTGCAGGGAAGTAAATGACAATTCTTCCATAGAGGGTAATAACAACAGGATACACCCAGTAATTCATACAACAATCTGAGAACATATCCAGAGGGGAAAAGAAATGGAGGAGAGTATTTGTTTAAAACTTTTGTTTGCTTACACCTGACTCCCATGCTCTTTGTTAAACCAATACAGAGGCTGGCAAAGGTAATGAAACTCATGGAAAAGTTTTTGGATAGCCCATACACATTCTCAAGGGCAGAGACAAAGCAAGGTTTTCACTAATAGTCTTGATATGTGAGTTGTTTAGTAGTTAACAGTCTTCTGTGAGACAAGAATTCGCAAAAGAGGAAAATAGAAATGCAACTGGAATGCTCTTGTTCTGAGCTGATGTACGTAGATTCCGTACAAGGSTATGTAGATTCTATAGGGTTAATAATCACAAAGATAAAATAATGGGTAATTTTAACCAGGGTGGAACCTGGTACTTGATTTTAGATTACTTTTTCAGATCCCACATCAGATTTTGTATTTGGGGGATTTGGAATGCATGATAATAGAAGGAAGTCAAAGAATATGTGTTCTGCCCATTTACAGCAAAGATTCCCTCAATTTTAGCAATTCCCCCAATTGCTAAAATCTAGAAACTGACTTTTCAGTACTGCTTTCTACTCTTCATCACATTTCAAAAAAATTGTATCACTGGCCAATAATTTTGCCAGCTAAATACTGGCAAACAGGAGAATAATTATTCTTGGCATTTCATTCTTTGTCTAGTACTGGATTAAAAACAGTATAAAATGTTAAGCCATGTGCATTTAAATTTAGGTGCTCTAAATATGACCAACATACATTCCAGTTGTAGAAAAATTCACATCAGTTAGGTTATAGCAGAGAGACGTGGCTGAAAACAATTCAGTGGAGGTTTAGACCATGCTGAAGATGCTTAATCTGCTCTAATCTGCCCAAATAGAATTGATTTAGGTATCAGTTTGTAGAGTCATAAAAATGACAGTGGTTTGATGTTCTTAAAGGTTTCAAGGTTATTGTTACATTTCAGCAAATAGTAAGATATTCTCCATTCAAATTCCTGGGAAAGCCTGCACAAGAATGCCCAAGAAATGAATAGATATTTCCTTTGCTTAAGATCCTATATGACAATGATCACAGAATTACAGAAAATCATTTACCTAATCTACTTCCCCCAAGTTTTTGGTAATCCTGATAGGTGTTTGTTTCTGGAAATATTTAGAAATGAACTAGTGACCAATGTCACTATGGTTACACAGGAAGTCTGAATGCTTCTCTAGTATGTTTTGCTCAAGAGTCAAAAGAAATGGCTTTTTGTTTATTCATAAGAAGTTCTCTGATTCAGCTCTTTGGTAATTGAATTGGGTATTCAGCTTCAGAGGGACTATCCAAAAGGATCGTCTGTTCCCATCATGAAAATAAAAAGCACCCAAGATTTCTTTTAAAAAACTCAATTGGAAGTTTCCTTTGATTTAATTTGCTACTGAAATGTTTCCCTGTTACAATCTCTAAGCAACTGTGCTAAGAGCATTTAATATAAAAGTATATGTTCCAATTTCTAGAAACAGAAATTTACCATTCATATGGCATAGTACTTAGAGAATCTTTAGCAGTATTTCAGATTTCAAAACTGTCCATTATGGAAATATTTGCACAGTTTTATTGAGTGCAAAACATGTAATCTGGTCTTCCTCCTCAAAGATGCTTAGCCTYGTAGGGGAAGATTCTTAGAAAGATTGTGGTTCAACTACCTGCAGAAACCATTCTAAGAAAAAAATCCAGACTAGGAGGAAGTATTGTTTTCAACTCAGATGACTTTTATCTTCAGCATTTGAATTAGCAGCTGCATATGTTATTTTAAAAAGCAGTACCATTATCAGTGTCAGGAAGGCTGATGTTTTGAAGTTCTCCCACATGTATTGTGTGAGCCCACAGCAAAATGGTTTTTTATTAGAAATTCCCCCCTACCTGCAGATACAGCCTTACTATGTTGTTTGTTGAGTAAAGCAGTGTTAGTTGCTTTCAATATCTGCTTTCTGACTTTTACCTTGAAATTCAGGTGTATTTACAATCATATTATTATTAAGATGTCTGGAGAAAGGACAGGTATTTTAGTTACACAGGCAGTTTTGAACCTGAAGCTCTAAGAGTTTCCTGTATTGTTTTGTATATATAAGTAACTTTTGAAAAACAGTATCTCAGCTTTGCTGCAGCTACTGCAACAGGGATATTTGGAAGAACTTTTAATCATAACGCATCAGTAAATTTCTGGTAGATTTTGCCTTCAGTGAAGACATATCAGTGAAGCTAAAACCAGAGCATTTGCTCTGTATCAGAGAACAGAGTGGATCTTCCTACTCGATCATCTGCTTTCGAACACCCAGGTCCTTGGATATCACTGAACTACTGAAATTGGCCTTGGCTTTCCCTCCAAAATGGCCATAGCTTTAAAGCAATGGAATTGTAAAAAACACTTGGAGTTATTTTGAAGGATGTACAGGATTTGAAGGATTTTTAAGGATATATTTTCAATCATTTTTGCACAGATAGGAAGTTGGCAGCACTAATGTTCCTGCTTTCTTATTAAAAGGAAAATAAGAAAACTAGGATTTTCATATAAGCAAGGAATTATAGTTAAAGCTCAGCTATTAAAGGAGTTTCACTGTAAAATTRGAAACATTACCACATACTGACTGTTTGACTTTCTTTTCCCCTTCCTATTGCTTATTTTCCTGTCTATTACAGAAGTCTTTGATGGGGTCATTAATTTGCAGGGTGAAAAAAATTTTTCTAGCTATGGAGACAGTTAAAGCAAATATATAGTTGAAGTTTTCAAATTGTATGAAGCATAATTGTGACATCTGAAAGCTGAGGTAAAAGACAGAATCTAAGCATAGCTTTTTTGATTATTTGGATAACTTTAGCTACATTTGCACAGTGAATACTTGCTGTAAAGACATTTTTAAATAACTTCTGAAGCTTGATTTTTAGTTTTCATATCTAAGATGGTAGTATGTTCTGAGGACCATACTTGAAACATTTTATCGGAGTCAGCGTTTGGGCAAAACCTGCAAAATTCAAATTGGTTCAAGGTTACACTGCTATGCCTGGATTGAAGGTATGGGCTTACTCTATTGATTTAATGTGCTAATTTCAGAAATTATGGATTGAAATTTTATTTTCAAACACACTTAATACTTGAGAGAATTTAAATCTGGGGATTTAGCCTAAAGTCCTAAACCATCTTAAAGCAAAGCTGAAAATAAAGTCAAAGAACGTTGCTAGTTCTAATAAATAAAATTCTCAAAAATAATTATTTTTTCCTTATGCTGATATGATGCTAAATGCAGAGCTCCACTCTTTCCATGCTTCTAGTCATTATTGCTGACACTTATGTTGCAGAAGCATGCTGTTGATGCACTTGAAAGACATCTTTTTTGCTTTGCCCTATATTCAGGGCAAATGCCTGACTTTCAAGATCACATCGAACAAAATAATGACTGGCTGTTCCCAGAAGCATTGTTTGGTTCAAGGCTAAAAGTCTTTTTATTCAACATCTACTTTCTTAATAGACTCAAACAGGAAATAGAAGCCAGCTTCATAAAGGATGTTTGGTATTTATTTGTCTCAATAATCTAATGTGACTTACTTTTTAATACTGTTATGTGCATAATGATAATGAATCAAGGAAAATGGTAGTGTCACATAGAAAAATTAATTTAGGTGGCTATGATTGATTCATTCTGTCCATGACCCAAATACATTTCATTATCTGTTAAAACTGAAATGAGTTTAGAGAAAACCCTCCATGGAAACATGAGAGGTGTGTAGAAAGGTGAAAAATTCATAGAAATTTTATGCACTTTGCTTAAACAAGAATGCTTACAATCTTCTGTTGTGCAGCTATGTCTCCTTCCTGCCTAATGTAGAATGTTATTTTGAAATATGYTTTAGGATGATTATAATTTTACACACAGAAACAGTGTGACTTCAGCAGACTTCCCTGCTCGATTTGCTCATTTGTAATGTCATCCTTCCCAATCATACTTGTCTCTTTTGATATACTGCCTCTCATGAAAACTGTGAGCCCTGTAAATGTCTCTATAATGACTAGCTCACTGAAGCCCTGGTCATTGTTGGCAGCTACCATAATGCAAATAATCAATGATAGTGTCTGTAAATAGCTACAGCAAAGCCAGTGAAGCAATATATGTTCCTGGATATACAGGGATTCCAATAATATACTGGGTCTGGGTCAGATCTTTTCCCTGTATCACATGGCACTCTGTCAAAGCAGGAGCTGGAGCTCAACTTCTGCAATCAGATCTATATTTGAATCTCTACAGAGTTTAATGGATCTTTGTGAGCCTACTGACCCACCCTTCGATATTTATTTAGTGAAATACTTTTATCCTTTGTAGTGTCTATACTTCATTGGTGTTACGTACATGTTATCTACTCTCTTTCCTATAAATTAATTATTAAACAACAGTGGAAGGCATGCTCTAAATAATGTATTCTGAACTTTTAACAATATATGCTAAATGCCTATTCTTATTTCCATTTTATTTAAATATCATAACCTTTTGATGAAATTCATATGCCAGAAAAAATATTGAAAAGGACTGAAAAATATTTCAAGCAATGCCTGTCAACATTACTTAAAGGTTTGACCCTGCAGGTTCTGACCTCTTAACACACTCATTAGAATAATTGTAATGAAATTTTCAAGATGCAGTGATTGAAGGGTTGTGGTCTTAACTGTTTTGCATATGTGCTTCATTAGGCTGAAAGTCTAAGCTGTTAGCATTGAGATGCCTCAGCTGTAGTCATGCTTCATGTATTTGCATTCAGTAGTGCAGTGCCTTGATAAGACTTCATTCTGTAGCCACATCTCTGCCAGATGCCTTTAGCATGTATGTTTCTGTGGAATATTATGGTATTTAATAGAAAATAGCTACCTTAGTAACAGAAAGAAGTAATTAAACTTAATAGAAACTGCAACCTCTAAACAAAGATACATGATATGTGTGTGCCCATGTGCTGCATAGTTAAAGGAAACACTAACACAACACTAGAATTAGAAAAGCTGTTCTTTAATTTCAAAGGTTGTATTGCCAGCAGTGAACTAGAAAAGGAAATGTTTTCGATACAAGACTTTTTGTATGCACTGGTTCCCTACATCAGACACACTAATTTACATTTTGGAATCACTTTCTGTTCTGATTACTTGCTCTTGCTGAGCAGTGAGAAAAAAAAAAGTCAGATTAAAAAGTACAATAATAGAGCTATCTTGCCAAACTCATTGCATTCAGACAACTGCAAGGCTTCCTCCCCTCACAGTAATTTGACTGAGAATATATCCACTGTGTTGAGATTTATGCACTGGGAATGGAGCACAGAATTATTCCAACAACTTGCCAAAATTTTGAAAGCAAAAGCTTTTCAAGTCTAAAGCAGTATTACTGTTGCTTAAATGCCATTTGTAGGCAATAAGAAAACTACTGCTAATGTATTTGGTTTCAGTACTTTCACTCTACAGCAAGTRTGTTAACATACAAAACAACAGTAACTGGTCCTCTGGGAAATTCCAATACAGCAGAGTCGCTATTTCTGGAAAGCTATTTTTATATATGGAACACTACTGGGCTGTGTAATATTTTGCTATTAGGTGAACACATTGAAAAAATTTAATTGGCATGTGATTTCAGCTGTCTTCCCAGGGGAATAGTGGTAACTTTATGTACTGATTCAGTTCACTGTACCTGTAGAACTGCTGTTTAAGGAAAACCAGTGGCTTGGATCCACTGAAGGAAAATTAATGACTAATTTTCGAGCACACAAAACCTGACAGAAACTCCTGAGTACCCTTTAAATGGTATATCTGCCATTTACTTACTTATATATTTCACTTAAGGAATTTTTATGCAGACTCTATTTTCCACCAGGTTGTATGCTGTCAATGGCTAGAATTGCCTTGACACAAAAACTGGGCCATTGTGAAACTAAGTCTTTCTTGCACACCACTGGATAGACCTATGTCGTAGCTGTGCTGAGGGATTCCTTTTCCTATGTTGAAATGCTTCTGCCTTTTGGATAGGAGAAGAGGATCTACTCTTTCCATCCTAGTGCAGGGACTGAGCTAGATGTGTGAAGGGAATGCAGTTAATTTATTACTTCTGTCCTAAAAGTGCTTGTGAAAGATGTTTGGGGTTAAACCTGCACCTGATCAAAAATCTACTGAAAGTCCTTAAATTCAGTCAAGCTTGGGTTGACTTGCAAGATTGGCACTTTGCTTGTTTTTCGGGCAAAACACTTTTGCATGTTGAACACAAAGAATGGGCAAGACACTTATGTTTCTTCGCTCTTCAACTCAAATGAATAGGTTCTAGGATTCAGGTGGAGGGTGATTCTGATAGTTTTCAGGACAAAAAAATATCCCACATAGATAAAACACTCCTTTAGATCAGATAGTTTTTCTCTGCAGTCACTACGTTAGGTGAACTGTTACGATTCAGTGAACTGCTGAAGCTATTTTTTCGTGTACCACACCACGTAGCCGTGCTATTTATCTCTATTAGGACTTTCCACAGCCTAAGTAGGGTGGCCATTTACTCATTGTAGTGTTAATTCTACTCTGTTGTGATAGTTCCTTCTTGTCTCCATTTTCTTCTTTTTCTTCACACAAAAATGCAATTTCTCTTATAGTGAAAAATTACTGTAAATTGAGATCTGTGTGCTTTTTTTTCCAGGGCATAGGCAAATAAAAAATATGCTCTTCCCAAATTCAGCGACCTCTTCTTAGGTGATCCCTGCTTGGATATTTGCAGGTCTTTGTGCAGCTCTTTAA
The DNA here is from genome assembly GCA_018881555.1 of Amblyornis subalaris. NCBI lineage: Eukaryota > Metazoa > Chordata > Aves > Passeriformes > Ptilonorhynchidae > Amblyornis > Amblyornis subalaris. The sequence goes on from JACAXG010000051.1 coordinate 4,877,548, forward strand.
ACTCCCTCCCTTTAAACTGTGGCTGCTTGTGCTGTGCCTCTTGTTAGGGCATTGCCTTGCTGACCCCTAAAATTCATTGCTTCCCTGTGCTTATTCTGCCTGCTTGTCACCTTTCCTCAGCCCTGTTAGATTTTTCTTACAAATTTTTCACAGCTTTCTGTAAGTGGGAAACTGGGCTATGTGCATAAAGCTCTCACATATTTCCAGAGTAGGTGGAGTACACACTTGATATTCTAATGCAAGAATTTTAATCCAGTGATGGAGGTTACTCTGAGCATGTTAATTCTTAAAAGACTCAGAGGAAGCCAGACACAACTGGTAGAAATTCTGGGCAAGAGCTCTCAGCTGGGCAGAGAGAGTACATTCCAAAGCAATGTTTTAATTGCTACTAATAACAGCAATGCCCAGTGGTGGAAAGATGGATTTCTTTCGTAACTTGTTCCCAGCATCTGCTCATTAGCATGACAGCTGATCAAGCAGGGATCTTAGAGGCAGTGGTTGAACCAAACTATGAGCCTTCATCCTTGGCCGGAGTGATAGAGGTGACAGGAAAAGAGATGGCACAGGAGCAGAAGAGCTGCTGGTAACAATCTGAGCTCATTTCCTTCATGTTCGTGCGAAGCCTGTTATATGCTGCTGTATGGCTTGGAATAGAAAAAGAAAGGAAACTGTATCCTGCTGCCTCATAGCTGTATAGCATTCATGAGTCAGACAAGTTCCTGTAGTGCCCTAAATTGTGATCTGGTCCATTTGGATATTACTGGTAGGCAGGGCCACCACAGTGAACTCTGCCCCTGCCCCTTAGCAGTGCCTGCCTGTCATTTTGTGCCTACGGGGCAGGCACTAGCGGTATAATTTGGAAACCTGGAGCACAGGACTGACTGTCTCTTTGAAAGGCCTCCTGCATTTGAGAATATTTTTGTGTTGTTTAGGGGAAATCACTGCATGAAAGATGTAGCTATCCACTGACTATCCGATAAAGAGCAGGCTCCATTTTGTCCATTAGCTGGCTAAAGAGTTTCTAGATTTGCTTGGGAAGAGATGGAGGGTTCTGATGGTCACTGTTTGAGACCCCGATCCCTGATTGAGGGATCTTGATGGCCCATCGTGGTGGAGTCCCTTCTGGTGTTGCCCCAGGTTATTCATCCTGCATGTCTTAAGCACCTCTCTGTTTCTTTTCCTGCAATGGAAACAATCATCTTGGAAAGTGACTATGTCCTTCCAGTGACTAAAAACCAGCATAAGTGACTAGCTGAGCTAGGAAACTAACTTTAATATGCTTTTAAGTGTACCTACATTTTTTCTCCTCTTTTTTCCTTTTCCTTATTTTTTTCTTTTCTCACCCCCTCCCCATCCCCCCCTCCAAACTGGCCTTTTCAGCAAAGAGAGAGATAAACCCAGGAATACTACTGTTACAGCTGTTGAAACCTATCCCTTATCTACTTCTGCTCTGGGAATACTYGAGAAAGGTCAGATCTCCCAGTTTCTTTAACACTGGACAGAAACTTTAGGGCTTAATTAAAATGAAAGGAATGAAAATCTATGTGTCCCTATGTCTTTTTATCCTTATCACCTTTTGTTGAGAAAAGCAGAGACCTTTGAGAAAAAATCCTGCCTGCTCRTGGATTGACACTGTTTTGAGAGGGAAAGGAAAAGCCCAAGATTGCTAGTGGAAGCAGACTTGACATGTTATACTTTCTATAAATTGGGAATTTCCACAGTCTTTCTTCTATCTCATTTGTCCTAAAATGTAGYGGAAATATTAAACATTAGGCAGATGAAGTTTCGCAGATGAAACTGGGATGCTCTCTGAACAAAGTGTTACTAAAAATATCGACTAGTTTTATGCATGTGGAACTCAACTTAGAATGCTCTGATCATGTATTAATGCTATGGTAACACTGGAGTAACACACTATATTTGATTGGCATCTCGGTGTTTGCAAGGTATCATATTAAAATGAAAGTTTTTGTATTTGGGAAAATACTTTTTTCCATGGCACACTAACTTTTTTTCCTATAGAAGCATGGCAAATATTTTTCGTGTATTGAGCTATGTTTTAACATATGTTAACCAAACTTATGTTTTGGGGTTTTTTTCAGTTTGTTTATTGAATTTGAAACTATAAACATACAATTTCAAAAAAGCATATAGAGAAAAGCACTTTTAAATTTAACTAATAAACAACAAGTTTAAAATAATAATAAAAGAGAATAATTTAAATTAGATCCTCTGTAAGGGCATACACTTTGCTTTGATACTCCACAGAATGCAAACTCTTCCTTTCCTGACAAGCATAGTGTTATGACTAGACTTTTCATGGATGTGAGAAATAGTTTGGATTTCAGCTCATGTTCTTTTTATTTCTGCATGTATTAATATTCCTGGATTTAGACGCTGGTCAATAGAGTTAATGCCACCAATAATAAGGCTGCATTCAGCTTTTGTCAATCAGAGCTAAGAGCTTCTCTGCTCGAGTTGAAATCTCTTTGCTATCTCTTATTAACTTCTATTAGTCTCATTATTAACTCTTTAATATTACCTAAATATTTGAAGTTATAAGAAAAAAATGCCCTAAGACCTGAATAAAGTTTTGGATCTGAGTTCTACAGATGAGAACTATGCTAAACTCTGGCTCAGACTTACTGTTGTGCATCTCTCTACAGAAGGAGGTAAAAGAATAAGCCATAAGCAGTAGAACAAAACCAGTAGGGTACCTTTCCTCTGACTTCTCTATTGTAGAGAGATCTTGCAGCAAATTCTTCTGGCATAGGGAGCACACAAAAATTAATTTTTAGGAGGCTGTGGGTCGAAGTACTGACTGAAATTCTAAGCATCTTAGACATCTTAGATATCACAAAGCCATATGCTTTATGTCTGGAATGAGTGAGTACTTTGAGTGGCTTGGTACAAATCCTCTGTGGAGTACACATTCAAATTAGGTGAGATTATATTGATTTGGTTGAATTTGTAAATTTACAAGTAAAAATTATAAGCTGTGTCYGAACCACTGCAAGATTACCCACTAAGACATTTCTATAAGGTTACATAAATTAGTTTTCTAATTAGCTTTAATAAGGAGCTATCACTATTGTTTATGAGAAAAAACTTCATTTTTTGCTGAAAAAAAATGCACTGGACCTCAGCAGTTGTGTTGATTTCTTGGGAAAAAAAATTACTGTATCAATTCCTTGATGTATTTTTAAATCTTATTTCTGTTGGTTTTTCGTCAGTTTTGAAGAAAAGTTTCACAGAACTAGCCTGAAATGACACTTTTTTTTAAGAATTTCTCAGATTCACACTAAACAGTTTATTAGATTGTTCCCAGCACACACCAACTTTAGGTTTAAGAACACAGAAAAAACCTCAAGCGTTATTTAGTTCTAAAGAACATATAATATTGGAGGGGGGGAACTAAGTAAATATGAAGTTGCAATACATTTTATAGAACTTTCCTACAAGGGAAATGTCTGGGTCAAGATTCACTCCAGTGGTCACAAGGAGATACAAAGTATTGTCTAATATTTATGTTACTGTAGAACTCAGCTGTCTTGAGCCTGCTCAGAACTTGGAAAGTCTCTTAAGACAAAACTTAGTCCTTGCCAATAAAAATCATAAAATCATAGAATGGCCTGGGTTGAAAGGGACTTTAAAGATCATCTACTACCAATCCCTGTTCCTCCAGACCAGGTTTCTCAGAGCCCCTCTTCAAGCTGGCCTTGGACAGCTCCAGGGATGGGGCATCCGCAACTTCTCTAGACAACACACTCCAGTGCCTCACCACCCTCAAAGTAAAGAACTTCCTCCTAATATCTAAACCTACTCTCTTTCAGTTTGAAGCCATTCTCTCTTATTCTTGTAAAAAGTCTCTCCTCATCTTTCTTRTAGGCTCTCTTCAGGTCCTGAAAGGCTGCAAGTAGGTCATCTTGAAACCTTCTTTTTTCCAAGCTGAACAAACCCAAGAAATCAAGATAAAAAAAAGAAAAAAAAGGAAATAATAATAATAAAAATAAATAAAATCAGAAATACAAAAAGAAKTTGAAAACTATCTAAAATCTGGTATATACTTGAAAAAATTTACTTGATAATGATTACCTGCCATTTTTTTTTTTGGCTGCATGTTGCTGCAGAGAGCCCTGAGACAGGATTAGGAAGAGAGAGTGGTAACCTTGTAGGACAGTTTGGGGAGACAGCACTGGCCATGACAGGTGCTCTGGGAGAAAGGAAGATGTGTTGAGCACCTGCTGGCCTTACATAGGCAGATAACGCCACAGGGATGAACAGGCTGATCCCAGAACCTTGTGTCTGAGTAAGAAGCCTGAAACTGGGAAATATTTTAAGTGACATCTGGCTTTTTTTTTTTTTTTTTTTTTTTTTTTTTTTTACGAGGAGATAGTAGTTTTGCTCCAAGAAAAAAGAATCTGATCAATGTCCCTGTGTTCTATGCTTGGAAATAACTTAATAGTTATCATTATATCCTGATTTCTTAACATCAGCCCCCAGAATCCAGCCCACATCTAACAGATCAGAGACGGGATTTTCTCATACTGAGGCTCTTTTTGTCTGATCTTGTAAGGTTGTAAGGAGTAACCAACTTCTGTGTGTAATGTATCTTTCAAATAATGCCTCTGAGAGTAAGAGTTTCTAAGATATCGTTTTTTTATAAAAGTGAGTAGAATCTGCCTCTAAGCACTCAAGCTCTCTCTCTGTGCTTCAGCTGGATCTCTCAAGAGATGTGCATTTGCCTTTCTAGGGTGAAGTCAAAAGTAAGGCAAATCTCTGGCTTTACGAAACTTTACAGTCATACTGCTTGTCCCTATCAGCACCTTTGCTATGCCACACATTAAATTTTGTTAGAAATAAATTAAATGATTGCATTCTTGGATTTACTGCTTCTGACTTTCTTCATAGCGTTTTAGCTAGAGATATCAGTCTATGTGAAAGCCATGTTCTGTTTCCTTATAGAAGTATATATTTGAAATAAGAACTTCTCCAGAATCTTCTAGACCAAAGCAATGTTAGTAGTAAACAGATGAGAAGACACTTCGTCAGTGTCTTATTTTTAGTTTTTATTTTTTATATCTGTAAAAAGTTTTCTTTGGTTGTAGATGCGTGACAAAAAGAGGGAATAACTGTGGTTTAAAGCTGGAGGAGTTTATATGACACGTGCCTTTGAAGAAGAGGAAGCTGTGAAATGAAAAGCAGATGTTTGGAGGAATGGCACATGCACCTCTGATTCACAAAAGATTTAATTTTTTGTAGTTCATCTGGGGCCAAACTGCATTCAGGAGGTCTTGGCATTTTAGAAATATTATCAATACAACACAGTTTTCTTCATTCCTGTGTCCATGAGCTGAAGAAGTTCAGATACACCAAATATGTAGATTGSCCTTGTTACATAATGAATAGACAAATAAATAAGACCTTTAAAACCTGTGGAATTTAGGCCTTTGTTAGGTTATTTTCTCAAGTGACCAATAATTGTGTCAATATTTTTAAAATTCCTAGTAAAACAGTGTATTGATCTAAATCAACCTATGAAAAATGTTTGGAATTTTGAAGATCTTTTTTATTATTACCACATGCAAAAAGATATTGTTTAGAAATCAACGTAAAAGTAAAATTGAGAATATACTCTATATCCAGCTAATTTTCAAAATCATCATTATTTTTTTGCAGTTTTGATAGTTTATCAAAAACTGAGAAGTATTAGAATGACTAGAAATAACTTCTAAGAAGTCTAAATATTTCCCAAAATCTGTACCATACCTGTAAATTTAAACTTGATGTTGTTCATCTACATTTAGGAAAACTGTAGTGGAACATCAATTAACAGGGTCATATGAAAATTAATTTCTTTGATATAAAATGAATTTTTATAAATGCCTCACAGTTCATTATTGTTTCATTTACTATCTATTTTTGCAAATCTTCAGGCACAAAATTTAGTTACGAGAAAGTATTACCAGCTGAGTGAGTAGGAAATGAGCAATAAAGCATGACATGACAATAGAAAAAGAACAGTTTTGTTGGTTTTCACTCCAGGGTTTATAAATATTTGGGATTCTGAATTACCTTGGAATGCTGTGCAAAAGCATATAAAAAATGTGCTCCTGTGGTCAGGAAGGTTAATTCTGTTGTCCAAAGACCTGCACCTCTCTCAGACAGGCCTGGGGATCTGCAGATTAGAAAAGATTGAGAAACACCCTTAACTCTGCAAAAGAAACCATCTTTTATTGTGCTGTCTGATGTTGTTTTGACCTCACTCTGTAAACAGACTAGAAAGTTTTATAAAAGTAACTAATATCACAATAGATTTTAGCTTTGGAGGAGATTCTGAAGAAGGGAATTATTTTTGCTGTTTATTTCAAGTAGAAGAGGTCTTAAGGTGCACAATCGAGTAGGTGGGGATTTGGCGTGTGCTCATTTGTCATTTCATGTAGGCTAGCTTTTCTCTCTTAAATATTTATTACTTAATCCAAAAAAAGTAATAATAGTAATGCTGTACCATTTCTCTGGCTGTGTTCCCTCTGCAGGGTAATTACTTGCGATGACTGCTTAGGGGTACACTGGTCCCAGCTTGAATCTCTTTGGCTGGAGAGAAAATGATGAAGATGGTTTTTACCTGAGTTCCAGACCCAGAGCTATTGTGGAAATATTTCATTGACAGAAATACTGTAATAAAATTTCAAATCTCAAACCCTTTTAATTACAAGATTAACAGCTTTCAAGCTAGCAAAAAGAACTGAAATGTCATTTCCAGTTGTTTGTACACTCATTCATTTATTCATTTAGCTAGCTAACTAGAGCCAGGTACAGCACTTCCAATAAAGCTGAAGTTGTAATTTTCTTTCTCTGTGGTTATAGTCCCTTTGAAAATGTACAGTGTAGGCTGGGAGTGATTCAGCTACCTCAAATACTTACATACAAAATGTTCTGTAGAAATACAAAGCCCATATATCAAAAAGGAGGGCACTACTTCTTAACAAGTATATTTTTGAAAAGGYCAAAGTGGGATACAGAGGAAGAAAATGAAGGAATTCTGAGCATCTCCAACATGTGACAGGTGAGTCCTGTTTTGGTCTCTTGTTTGACAAGGTCTGCAGGAAACCTTTCATGTTCATTGATGCTTCTTTTAGAGCCCTCAGGCAAAACTACGATTAATGGGTGAAAATAAGAAATTAAAAGTCTTTGTATGAAGTAGTAKCCTCCAGAGCTAAAGATGGGAAGTACTACTAGCAATCTCACATTTTTGTTCACGATGACCTGAATGATGAATATGCTGAATTGATCATGCATTGCCTGGAAAGTACAGTTGCTGTTTTTCACTATTTATATCTCTAGGCTATCCATTTATGTGGGGATAAGTTAACATTTTGCTCCCACTGAGGGGTGCTCCAATATCMCTAATGAGCAGACTTATGCTTGTTTTGGAGCAACCACGCCACCATTACTCAGGTGTAAGCCCAGAATGACTTACACAAATGCATCTGTTAAACAAACTTCTTATTCATCTCAGTTCTTCATTTGTTCCTAGTGGCAGTGTGTATGTGACATAATTGGGATCCTGCATAGCAGGAGCAGAATCCCATCTGTCTGAGCCATCTATAATTGGTTGCTGTCTCAGTTTCAGAGAAGTAGCTCATCTGAATGATAGGCTTCTCTTTCACCACTTAAAACAGTAGTAGGAGAATAAACAATAACTGTGCTCTGTGTCATTACCTTGAATAATAGGTTAAAAATTTTGGCACTGAAAATAATATATTCAGGATGATTTTTACCCAGTTAAAATATTAACAGGGTTGCAAATATTCAATGTTGTGTGCTTTTACAATGTATACCTCACCAAGGCATAGGAATACCAGAATCAGTTTTCAATGGACACAGTTAATAGTATCCAAACACGCCAATGCACACTTCAGTGGCACTACTCTGAAGAGCAGCTTATAGCTGTAAGAGCACAATGGATAAGATCAGGTGGATCAATAGAACATTTTAAGCATGAACCCTGGTCACATTCAGTCCTGAACTCATATTGCATCCATGATCATATGCAGGTATAGGCRCTATGAAAAATCTTGAATATGCTGTGGAAAATGACTACCTTACCAGAGATGGTTGGGGCAATCAAGTCTAACACCATCTCTCTGGTCAGTCCTTAAGTCAATCAACCTATGCAGTCACTTACGAAGAAATCAGTTCTTCTAAAGGTTTCCCAACATTACATGCAACAAGGGTCACTGAGGTACATAGGATGCCCAAGCTCAGGCTCTTTTTAGGACAGTGGGAACCTGACTGAGGTATGGGTGTTTTATATCCAATGGGGAAACTGCTACACTTAGTTTTCTTTTGGATCTGCACTTACCAAGGTGCTGAGGCTTTATATCTTCCCTGGACACTAACTACATGCGGGTCTTCTTTACACTACAATGCAAAGCATCTGTCAGGGACTTATATTCTAACAGGTGTTAAAGACTGCACAACTAATCTTGGAAAACATCTCAGGGCTGAGTACTTGTTATTTTGCTGAGGTAGTAGGTAAGGTTTTGTGCTGTTCTGTGAGGGAGAATAATGTGTTGTGTGTAGTGTGTTTCATTTTCAGCTAGAGGCAGAAGAAAACTCCTTCTGGAGACTCAGAGGCTGTTGCTGTGTGGAAGCATGCTGTGTGAACAACAGGCTGTGACCAACACATTAACTTGACATTTTCCTACTATTGGGGTAAGATATTTATGAGAAATTACATATTTTTGTTAAAAGCATAGCTACTTCATTCCGAAGCAATTTCGAAACTAGTAGGTGTTATACTACCTATTGGTTGGGCTTCTGTATTTCTGGTAATAGGGATAGTTCTATTCTAATCCATTATTAGCATTTTTGTTTTACCATTTTTGCTCCAAATGTTTCTAGAAACTTTATTAGCAGACAAAGTTCATGTCTAAAATAACGTATAATGCTGGGACACAAGCTGAAGGAAGGAAGTATAGCACACACTWGAGGGTGATGGCAGAAGAACCTGGAGGGTGATTACAATAAAAGCGAGCAGKTTTAAGCTGGCTGTTTGTACAATGTGGTGATCTTGAACCATTTGGAAACTTATTTTAATAAACGAGTGACATCTGTTTCTCTTTGTTGCTGTATAACCTAACCTTTAGTAGCATTAAGGAAACTTAAGATGTATTCCTCAACAAGTAGTTGCCTGATTTTTCCAAGGCACTCACCAGAAGTGAATGTAGAAGAAGGACGTGAAGTGCAGTAGCCATACTAACTTATCTCCGTCRAGGAGAACATCCTTGATGACATTCAGATACAAGGGCAAATATGCTCAAGTTGAAACAGTTTCTGCAGGAGCATAGCCACGTGCTGATCAACATCATTTGATAAAGGTATTTGAAATGCAGCATGGGCATGAATGAAGAAACAWCCCATTGCTCTTAGCAAAATGAGCTGATCTCTGATGAAGAGGCATCTAGTTTGTTATTAGTTCTGCTACTAAGGTCTACAAACTCATAGCATTGAAACTTGTATTTCAGGCACTGTGTCTTTGGTAGCATGCAAATAGGTTGACTGAAATTGACACCAGAGATTTTTTGCTTTTGTGCTTTTTAGATTAGTAGCATTTTAGTTTTATACTTTTATATATTAGTAACCCTATAATCCTATAACCTCTATCCTGCAACCTTGTATCCCTAACCTATAGACAAAAGAGAACCAAGTTATCGGCCTTTAAGCATTCCAGAATTGGACTTGATRTCTGAAAGATGAAGCTACTGAAGTAAGCAGAGAAGTTCCAATAGAAACTTGCCACAAGGAATAGTGTGACAAAATTGTGCTTTTCATTGAAGAATATTTCAAAACTATGTTACCGTATAATAGTAGAAGCACGAACACCTTTTTACCCTTTCGGACCTTTTTGTACTCTTTTTTACCTTGGTATAACTTACACTTGCTGGACCCCGCTGGGCAGGATTGGGCCCAAACCCTGTGCGGGGGTGCTGGGGGGGTGTCCCGGGGCTATCCCTGGAAAAGCTTTGCTTTCTCCGAATCCTTTAATAAATTTTTACTTTTTACCCTCTTATTCGGCCTCAGCCTTTATTTTCCAAACACATAAGGCATCAGAATGGTAAGTTAAAATGCAGTTATTGTTAACTGGGGAAAAGCTGTTTCAATGACCTTCCTCTTCTGCTTCATGGGTCTCCTTGAGCTGCATTGTGGCTTGGTCACTGTCCCACCAAAGAACATAGCCCAAAGCTGTGTTTCCAACAGGGCTGTCTCATGACTGGGCCTGAAGGCTCCCTTCGTGATGGTTTCATGAAAATGGTGCTTGCCAAAAGAGTTTGACAGAAAAATATTGACAGGCAATATATCATCAGATCTACCACAGATTGCTACAGGATGAAATTGCATGTGTTAATTATTGTCATTTGASAAGAATGCTAGACAATGGAAGCAAAAGGAATTTAAAAAATTTAGTGTATCTAACCCATCCTATAAGATTCACAATAAAAGTTCAAATTGTTTTTATGGGTTGTATTTATAATATATTTGGATTGCTGGTGATAGATTAATAMAGCTTTCTATTTTGAAATGAAAAAATAAATTGATCTTTATGTTCTGGGTCAAATTTTGTATGCAAAATCCTAAMTGATCTGTCTGGAGAATCATAATCATATTCACCTCTGTGCCTTCATGTAAGAATGTAACAACTACATCCTGTCCTTTTGTATTACTAGTATGTTTAATGCACCTCAAATATGCATTCTCATGCCAACAGGTCCTTCAACAAAGGCAGCCTGCACATTTCAAAAGTCAAAAGCAATTTGTTTAAATGACCTGTAACCTAACATCATTCATGCCACTAGAAATCAGTAAGTCTGCTCATCAGCTCACAAAGCCAACATTGAAGTTTGTTTTAGGATAACATGGTTTGAGGAGAGTGCTTCAGTATGACTCCTATTAGAGCAATGTGGAGATGTTTGACACTGTGGATGTGTATCCATTACATGTGCTTTTCTCTATGTGTATTTGCATTGATAGAGACATTTTTCAAGTATTCTGTTTTTGTTCAACCAACTGACCAAATATTCTATAATATTGGCAGATGAAATACTCTATAATATTCTTTCAGTAGCTGGGAGAAGTCTCACAATCACTCTCCCTTTTTCTTATGGAGGATTTCAACATACCATATATCTTCTGGAAATACAACACAGCAGAGAGAAAACAGTCCAGGAGTTTCCTGGAGTATGTGGAAGAGAACTTCCTGACACAGCTGGTGAGTAAGCCAAGGGAAGGTGCCCTTCTGAACGTTCTGTTTGGGAATAGAGAAGGACAGGTGGGTGATGTGGTGATCAGAGGTTGTCTTGTGCATAGTGCACATTGCCCTTTTCTGGACATGCTGCAGCTCCTCAATGTCTTTCTTGTCATGAGGGGCCCAGAACTGGGCACAGGATTTGAGGTGTGGCCTCACAAGTGCTGAGTACAGGGGAACAATCACTTCCTTACCCCTGCTGGTCATGTTGTTTCTGATACAGGCCAGGATGCCATTGGCCTTCTTGGCCACCTGGGCACAGCTGGCTCACGTTTKGCTGCTGTTGACCAGCAGCCCCAAGTCCTTTTCAAGTAGGCAGCTTTCCAGCCACTCTGCCCCCAGCCTGTAGTGCTGCATGGGGTTGCTGTGACCCAAGGGTCACGACACTTGACCTTGTTGAACCTCAGACATTTGGCCTTGGCCATTGATCAAGCCTGTCCAGATCGCTTCCTATCCCACAGCAGATCAACGCTGCCTCCCAACTTTGTGTCATCCGCAAAGTGACTGAGGGTACCCTTGATCCCCTCATCCAGATCATTGATAAATGTATTAAATAGAATTGGAAGGAGATAGACTAGCAAAATAATTACTGTTATATATGAGGAAAGTGCTACAGATATACAAATATATGCTACAATGACCTTGCCAGGAAATCGAGGCAAGGTCTATGCTTTCCAGGTGACATATGTCACTTTTCTGCATAATGCCATTTCCTTGGAAAGAAAAACTTTAGATGGCTTGCAAGGGACTGAAATCTGCTGCTGACTGCTGAGCCCTGGTAAATCCATATAGCTATTGAGTGAAAAGGCACAGAAGAAGTCAGTTGGAAATAATGGGGTAATAATTCCTGCTTGGAGAGACGAGGGCTAGAGRGAGGAAAGCTTTGTGGCCTTTTTAATCAAGTAAATGAAACTTCTCAGCTACTGCAGTTTTTACTGTGAGGGGAAGGTGRGATCCTGGCTAAGGGGAGGAAATGTGTGAAACTGAGGGCCAGGGTAGGGAAGAGGTCGAGATCATGGTTTTGTGATGGCTTCCTGCCCATTTCTCCTCTTTGATGTGAAAGTCGGGAAAAGCCATGCTGATGTGTGGGCAGTGTAAGGGTTCGTGTGGGCAGAGAGAGTGCAGCCACATGGTAGAAAAAGATGACATTAAATCTCAATGTTACATTCAGTTGTTTTTGTCTTGCCCCAATAGCTCAAGTCAAACCTAGCCAAAATTATTGTGTTGGACATCTCTTAAAACAGCTGCAAAACTAATAGCCTGTGTCAATTTATCGGGGAGAACTCCCCTATCCCTGTATGAGTTTCAATAAAATAGAGTGAATGGGTGTTACCAGTTATAGAATTTATATTTTTCACCCCAAATAATTTAGATACTTCTCATTTTGCGTGAAACACTTTTAATTCATAAGACTTGTCTTAATTTTTATTTTTTATTTTTTTGGTTTTTGTTTTCTTAAGTACAAGGAAAATCTAAGCATCAGATCACTTAGCTGAAGATAACATCTGAAATAAACTGTACTACTAGGAATAAWGGCCAAATTTCATTCTCCCTGGACATTTTTCTTATGGATTTTCAAATGTTTCTGTTAGCAGAATTTAGTTCACTTTACYCTCATGGGAAATATATTAAAGATACTTTAAAGTCGGCAGAGAGTGAAGAATTTTTTCGTCTGGTAATTCAATGTGATTGTCAAACAAGACATAGTGCAGAAAAAGGAGAAAATAAATATATCTGGAGTGATCATTTTACTTCTTTAAGCGCAAGTTTTCAGGTCAGATACCAAATGAATGAAAAACATTTCACTGTGCTTAGGATGGATTTAGTTTTAAGTTGAGATATGAAGGTGGTTTAAAGTTTAGTTCCCTCAAATCTGCAAATAACATTAAGAGGGCCAGGACTTCCTGTATGGATTTTAATGCTCTTTTCCTTGTTGTTCTCGGGTTCRAATAAACACACGGAGACAGCTGTCAGGGTTCACCCACAGGCAGAGGCTAAAAGTGAGGAAGAAGAGAGAGCCGGCCTCTGCCCTCATTTTATTTATATGTTTTCAAAACCCACCGTGGATTGGAGGATGGGAATACCACCTCCTGCTGTCCACTGGTCAGCAATATTGTCTATCACATAGGTTAGAAATTCATAACAATCTTTACCGTTAGGTCAACAATTCGTGTTTACRCAAAAGTGYGTGAGAAACTATTTTGCTGAACTAAAAACACTGCACATCTGAAGAACTGCAAAATGCAGGGCCACATTTCCTCATTGTCTTTTTTAAAAATTGTTTTTATTTTATACATATGTATACACATATATATATACACACAGCTTGGAACAAGCCACTTCTCCTAGACAGGAAAATATTTGTGAAATCTCAGTAATAATATTTACTCACTTCACAGCATTATAGTGATGTTCAATTAATGAATATTTGCAAATCACTACAATAAACTCATGCTCTGCTTACCTCTCTGTAGCTTGATTTCTAGGTGAATTACAGCTGTCAAATATTATATTTATTACCATAAATATGGTAATTTATGTAATAAATTTACAGCCACCTTATTGATTTTAAGAASTAATATAAAAGAATAGAAAACAGTTCCATTATTAATAAACAGTTATTGCTACAAATAACAGTTGTATTCAGCTTATATTCAGCTCCTCAGTTCTCAGCAGAAGTGATGTTAGGGCCAGAAATCTTTCACAGATTGGTCAGTTTTGAAAGATACCAGAAGTTACCAAAACTGTTGAGTTGAATTTGGGGAGTATTTTTTTTTGTACAAAGCCTATATCCCTGGCAGCTAATACAGATTCCTAGAATTAAGCTTCGTAGTGTTTAAAGTTGAGCGAGACTATCTAATCTCCTGACTATCACAGGMCATTAAGTATCAGACAGTGATGCTGCATTGAGACCCTTAGTTTCACTGAAACTCTTCTTTCAGCCTAGTCCTGACTTGAAAATCGGAATATGGTGAGAATATATAATTTCCTCTGTAGTCTTTTCTGGTACCTATTCACTCTCACTGTTAAAAATGTGTGCTTAATTTCTAATTTGAATTTTCTGGTTTCTGCTTCCAGACAATTGGTTCTAGTTACATATTCCTCTGCTAGATTAAAGTCCCCTTTCTTACATGAGTATTTTTCACTCGTGAAAGCATTTATATACCTTAATCTAGTCACATCCCAGTCTTCTTTTCTGATAAGATAAACAGACCAAGCTAGAAGAAAGACATTTTCTCCAGTCCTTAAATTATTTTTGTGTTTCCTTTCAGCTCGCAGACTACTTTTAAAAGATCCCTTTTTAAAATGTGGACATTGGAGCCATATGATGGGGAGTGAAGTTCCCCTGGGGGTGCAGTTTCAGACAGCCTAAAATTAGATTTCTGCTTTGACTTGTCTGCTCCATAATTATCCTCCATTCTTTATAAAGAAGCTTACAGAAGCAGGTCAGGTATCCCCAGGACTGAAGTTAATTTTTGTGATTACTTCCCTCCACTTCTCTACTGCTGCCCTTTCTTTACTTCCTTTCACCACAACATCTCCCTAGGTGCTCGACTCCTTGGCCTCCAAAGCCCTTCATGGGAACCAAGTTTAAGACAGTCTAAAACTTTAGAGATTCTAGATAGTCTTGCTAATTCAGAGCTGTCAGCTTGGAAACGAAGAGGGAAAGAAAGAACTAGTACCTTAGTTTTGGCTGGGATAGAGTTATTTTTGTTCCTAGTAGCTGATGCAGTGCTGTGTTTTGGATTTAGGATGACAATAACGTTGATAACAAGCTGATGTTTCAGCTGTTGCTGAGCAGGGCTTACTCTGATTAAAGGACTTTTCRGCTTCTCATGCTGTCCTGCCAGTGTGGAGTTTCAGGCTGCACAAAGAGCTGAGAGGGTACATGTCCAGGACAGCTGACCCCAATGGACACAAGGAATATTCCATACCATATTCGGCACCATACTGAGCGGAGCAGCCCACTGCTTGTGGATGGGCTGGTCATCGGTCAGTGTGTGGTGAGCARTTGCACTGTGCATCACTTGCTTTGTTTATTCTCTTATTGTGAATATTATTTCCCCTTCCCTTTACCATCCTCTTAAACTGTCTTTATCTCAACCCACAAGATTTAGCTTTTTCCCTCTTCTCTCCCCCATCCCTCTAGAGGGGAGTGAGAGAACGGCTGTGTGGTGTTTGGCTGCTGGCTGGGGTTAAACCACAACAGTCCTTTTTGGTGGCCAACAGCGGGCACAAAGGGTTGAGATAACAGATCTGACCAGGGACACATAAAAAAAAAAAACATTTTATGCGTTCATTATATTAGTTTAATAGTCACTGATCACAATGTTGATTTATTTGCTCTCAGAGGAGTTGTGCTTGTTCTCAGGGTTATGTTATGTTATGTAAGACCTTACTTGCTGTATATGTTCCCTGTTGTGCTGTTTATCGTGCCTGGGGGCTGGATTAAGGTTATAATTTTGCTATACTGTGTAACACTGGTTTACGATATGATAAAATTAGTGGTCGTGAGACTAATCTGGTATTTGTACTCAGCATTACTGCCATCTCTTTACTTTGGGAACCATCTCTCAGAAACTACTAACAATTACACTCTTTACCTTTTCTCCTCAGAGAGCCAATCTGTTGGGCAGACAAGAGGGAACACTCCCACTACTTCACCTTCCCCTTCTCCTCCAGGCTAGTTACAATAGCTCTTGAGAATTTTGAATCCTTGGGGCATTTGAACAAGCGTGTTCCTACTGCTGTCTCCTGAATGCATTTCAGCTCTTGTTTAAGGTTAAACAACTATTTAAGAATACCACCCAGAGGTTTATCCCAAGGCTGGATAGTTATGAGTGGCAGGATGTGTGGGATAGTATGGACAAGAATCTAGGAGGGTGGACACCTCCGACGTTTTGGAACTTCACCCCTGAACAAGTGCAGAATCCAGAAAAACTGGTAAAATATTTGGAAAAAATATGCGGTGACACTGACAATTCCAGAGAGAAACAAATCACTGCAACATTCTGGGGCCTGGCCCATGCAGATCCAGCCCTGATATAATTCAGGGGGAAGAGGAGGTCTCTGGATCTGATGACAAAATGTCAGACACTGCAGCAACCATCATAGGCACTGGGGCTACTCAACCTCCTGTGACAGGCACTGCAGCTCCTCCAACYCTGGCAAGTATGAAGCTGAACCAGGGTACCAATCTGTGTTGGTAACAGTCACCCCAATATATATCTGAGAAGAAATACTGGATGCAAAAGTAAGCTTGTTTTGTAAGGGAAGAAACTCCTACTAAAAAGGCAGGGAGGAGGAAGTAATAAGGCAGGATACTCCAAGTGCCATTATGAGAACAGAAGGAGGAAGTGACAGAACTCATAAACAAGGCAAGTAACCACCTGGTATCTATCCCTGCGAGAGTTATGAGATATGTGAAAAGATTTCAGCTTCATCCAGACCAGCACACTGTCACCTGATTGCTCCAATGCTAGGATAACAGAACCAGTGGCTTGCAATTCGAGGGTAGAAAAGCCAAGCAGGGACTGAGATCACTTTCTGGGGAAGGCATTGACAAAGTGATTGGAAAAGGGGCACAAGGCCTCAGCCTCTGGACGTGAGTCCTATTAGGCCTTAAGGGAAGGTTTCACTTCCAGGAAGATTTTATGTCATTCAGGCAAATGAACCACCATCAAGAAAGGTATCCAGTACCTGAGGGGATTAGCCATGCTGGAGGTGATTTATGCTGACCTCAGCAATGAGGAATTATTCAAAGATCCAGATGAAATCAAGTGTACATGACCCATGTGGTAGAAGTTTGTACAGAGCTCACTATTGTTATACACGAACTCATGGGGAGTAGTGACCTGGAAAGACGGACAGAGACAAACAATGGATAAATCAGCTGTCCAATTCCAGCAATATGAAGACATTCTCTCTTCCCCCAATGGGCCTGTGTCTTGGCTGTGGAGAAAGTGTCCCAAGAGTTCCAGCAATTCAGACAAGGTATGTCCTAGTCTGCTCCTGTAYGGACCAGTACATCTCAGCTATTAGGAGTCAGAGTTCCTCTGCTCAAGAGAAAGAATATAGTGGTTACATACCACAGACCATCCTGTGATTTTACCTGAGTGACCACAGAGAGGACATGAGGAAGCAGGATGAAAAATCTACCTCAACACCCTCATGGGTGTCTGATTTGCAGGAAAAACAATCACAAGATGGGGTTCTTCAGGAAAATTGTTGCTCCAGTTTCAAGTTTGGGCAGTTTCCCCAACAGAGTAGAAGTGCGGATCTCACTTCTGATCTTAATAAAGAGAATTCTCTTTTGTACTTTCAAAAAGTGAGTAACAAATACGATGATCAGGACTAGAGGGGCTCTGCCTCCAGCCAGGTGGAGGGAGGGGACAGCGGGGTTTACTAGACTGTGTGGTTTCAATGGCCCGATACATCAGGCCAACAGGAGTATAAGGCTCTAGTGGATACTGGTGTACAGTGTATCCTAATATCACCAAGCTATAGAGGAGCAGAACCCGTTTCTATTTCTGGAATGACCAGAGTGTCGCAACAGCTAATTGTATTGGAGGCTGAAGTGACCCTTGCTGAGAATGAGTGGAAAAAGCCCACCATTGTGACTGGTCCAGAAGCTTCATGCGTTGTTGACATAGATTCAGAAGAGGTTGTTTCAAGGACCCAAGASGTTGGGATTTCCATATAGTTGTCTCGGACACGGAGGAAATTAGGCAGGTTGTCCAGTCTCTTGGAGGACCCTTGTGTTGTTGAATTGCTGAAGGTCGAAGAACAGGTGCCGATCACTACCACAACAGTGCACCAATGGCAGTACCTCATCAACCATGATTCCCATCCGTGAGCTGATTTGTTGACTGGAGAGTCAAGGAGTCATCAGCAAGACCTGCTCACCTTTTAACAGTCCTACCTGCCCAGTGCAAAGGTCTAACGGAGAATGGAGGCTAACAGCGGACTATCGTGGCCCTAAGGAAGTCACACCATCACCAACTGCTGCTGCGCCCGACATACTAAAGCTTCAGTAAGAACTGTAGTCAAAGGCAACCACATGGTATGCTCCAAATGTGAGCTGGTTTTGTGTTCTCAGTCTGTGGCAGCAGAGTTAGGGCCAAAACAGAAGGTAAGACACTTATCTTTATGTTTTAATGATTTGCAGTAGTTTTTTCTTGCTTGTTTTGTGGAATTCTTTCACTGATGGGGGAAAAACACTTGAAAGGAAATTAATTAASTTGACATTACTGAGTGACTGATAACAAGGATAGACATAAGTCTGCAGGATTACTTGAATGAACATTCCCACTGGACAAATGCCTTCCTCACTTACCTAAGGCAACTCTTTGATTTAAGTGGAATTCTGGTGATATATATGAGATGTATGAGATTTGGTCCATTGATTTTTTGTGAGGTTAACAAGAACTTGAAYAGATTTAAAATTGAGTTTTGAAGCTATATATTTTTACTCAACTGGTAAGTCCGTTTAATAGATCCTACCAATGTGTCTACTGAGTTACAGAGAAAGGTGACTTCCAAACACAAAGAAGTGCAAGTCATGTGGAATGCCCCTAAACATGTCATTTCAAGGTTCTGTTGTGTAAATTATTTTGCCCTTTTATAYACCTACGATTCTTGGGATAAGGGCTAAACATACCTAGGACAACAGCTACATATAACTAACGTAGACTGTACCCTTCTGGTTTTTTATACTTAATAAAAAGGTCAGAAAATGTATGAGTAAATTGCCTGCTAGATGCTAGATTAGCTCTAGTTACGCATGTATTAATATTTCCAAAACAAAGAACAGAAGAATAAACATTTCTTATATATATTGTCATGACTGATTGTTGCAAAAAAAGTCTAAACCATCTGTAAAGTACATGAACTAAATCCGATAAAGGACTGATTTACTCTAATAAAGCCTAAAGCAAAAGCAGTGAACAAGGAGTATCTCAGAGTTAACCAGAAAGGAACACTGCAGAAAGGTGCATATTTATGTTCCACTCTCCTCTAAAGCCAAGGCATTTATTTACCTGCAGTGATGAGCCAGTTATCTCCCACCATATGGGGGCTACATCCACAAATGCAGCAGGTGACTGTATGTAGCACATAAATCCTGGAATCTATGGCCCTGGTTTCAACTGTTCTTTAAAATATTCTTGGTACTCTCTGGCTTGTTAAAACACTCACTCTAGGCTTGGTTATTGGCTCCCCGACCTGCTTACATATTTTTACTAGCTAATCATTCACTAAAATGAGTAAAACGGTCGAAGAAACGGGAACRGATACATACTTCTTAAGTACCAAAGTATTTTTCCCACTCTGAAAGAGATGACTAGTGCTATACTGTTTAGCTGCATTGACTTCAGAGCACTTAAACCAATGCAGAAGTCCTACCTCTTGCATGATTCAGCAATGCAGCTGCTGAAATGTTTTGTAAAATGAAAGTGTAGAGGGGAATCATAGCTTGTCTTCATGGGGAACAAACAGGATAGGGATTGTGTTGCTGGTTTGCTAGAGGTTGTATGGCAGCCCCTAATTAATAGAGCAGATTTTAGGAGCTYTCTGCCTTATAAAGATACGCTTTAGTAAGGAGTGTGGGTTAGAATTCGGGTCTCTGGTGTGGGAGGACAGCCTGCAGATGGCAGGTGCTGGCACACAGTATGGTCGGTCCATTGTGATGACCCAAAGATAGAGCTGGGCACAGGCAATTACATCCTCCACACACTGAAAATAAATGGGTGTGTAATTACAGAGCTGGTGCTCCAGACAATTGACTGGTTGTTTTTTTCTGGGTGATGAATGTAAGGTCCGTATTAATTTAGAAAGTTAGCTTCTGTTTATTTTTGTAGTAAATGCAATATTTTCTTATGTTCTTAGCTCTGATGTCTGTTCTGTCCCATGAAAGGTCTAATGGTATGGAATAACTTGCTAGAGCACAATGAGTTTGTTTTTTCTCTCACATTCCAAGTTTTTGCTATACATAGTTGAAAATCAACAGAAGGACACTGCAATTTGCTAAAATCAATATAATTAGAGAAAAAATCCTGATGTATTGGAAAGACCACAATTCAGAGAACTGCAAGTCATGATTGAAATGCTTAATGAGCTGCTGAACTGTAGTGTCCTAGGTTTGGCATGCCATAGGACCTGGGTGCTTCTGATGGAAACGCCGCTGCCATCCTGGCTCCCCAAAACACATCTAACCACCATTTCATGTCAGCAGCTGCATTAGGATGAATCTGTGTCATGCCTGGTGCCATTTCAGGAAGTTATTCGTGCTGAGAAACTTTACACCAAAATGTCAGACTTGTACCTAATTTCTCCATGTTATTAATATTTAATGCTGCTGCTAAGGTGAGTGTGCGGCACTGTAGTTAAACTCCTCGGTGAAAAGAGAACTTGTCCTTTGCACAGTTTAATTCTATTAAGAGTTGTCTGTTAAAAATGTTTTGACTTTACATTGTTATTGACTGCTTACAGTCCTATAAGTGAGCTTTGGGCTTTGTTCTACCAGAATTCAACTACGCAGCTGGGGCTGGAGCCTCATGCATTGAGTTTATGACCTTTGCTTTTTTTCGTTTTCCCTCTCCTGACTCAGATCTGCCACAAAACATGGAATTAGGAGATGAGCCAGTCAAGGATGGTTTGATTCAGACCTCTGCTTTTTCTCTGACCTAGCCCATGAAACTCAGCAAGGTGGATCTGGTAATGGATGTATCCTTGCCTCCCTGCACCAGCTCAGCTCCTGAGTTTGTGACAGGACAGGAGTGATGGCATGAGGCTGCAGTGGGCTGAGCAAGTCTTGTGTTGTGACTTCTGTGTGGGATGCTTCATGAAGAGGCCCAACCTTTCCAACAGCACAKGACCTGGTCTCCTCTGCCCTTTGTGTCTTCACATGTGATGTCTGTCAGTGGGGAAAAGAGACTGGGGCACTGTATCACAACTGTATGCGCTACAGGGACTCTGCAGGACAACATAGTCTGGGGTGAACCCTGGAGTGTGTCTCACGCTTCTGCATGACAGCTAACATTCTTACAGTGTGGGAAACATGCCACTACCCACTTAAATTATTAAAATTAAGGAAAAGCAGAGAAATGCTTTGCTTGGACTRTGGTATTTTGGGTGCAATTTTCTCTCTGCCATTTGGCTTCTGAGATTATGAACTCTTAGTAAACACAAAATTTATGCATAGCAAGACAAAAAAAAAGAGAGAGGCTCAATTTTTATTATTCCTGCTAAATTCTAAATAAGAATGATCCTTTAAGAGATATTTGTTTATCTCAGCTTTGGATAAACAACAGCATCTCTCTTTTATTTACGCCTGCTGCAATAGCAGTGTCTGTGCAGTAGTTAAGGGTTCATCTCAGGAAGCAACAAGAGCAGGGTACTCCATAGGGAAGGCAAGCCAGGAGCTGGGTTAATGGCAAGGTGTTGGGAGAGTGTCCTCATAAGAAAGGGTCAGTCCCACCATGCCTGAGAAAAGAGAGCAGGGCAGGTCTGGTGACAGTAACCAGGGACTGTAACAGTCCAGACAAGCCTGAGGTCCAATCAGCAGGTCAAGGTGATGGCCAGGYACAGGCATAACTCCAACATGGCTCAGGCCAGAATCAAGGACAACAGCTACCGCTTAAATGCATGAGTAAAGCAGGGGGAGGCCCTGACAGAGTTTTTTATGTCTCTCTTGTGCAGTTTTTGTCACAGCAGCCTGATCCCAGCTTAGACAGCTGTGCTGTATTGGGGCTGGCCATCAGCACAGGCAGCAAGTGCCTTGGTGGGGGCAGAGGTTGAGACTGAATTGACCTTCAGGACAGGAAGGCCATGTCTTCTGTAGGATGTTGTCAAATGGAGAACGTATATTCTTCTTGAAGGGGATCACTGTGTGCCTGAGACCCAGTGACAATCAGGATCTCAGCAAATATATACCACAACCTTGTCATGATGTTTTTTGCAGGGTAAGCCTGAGATGGCAACGAGATTACCGTCTGTATTTCAAAAATAAAACCAACACCCTCCCCCAAGTGAAAAAGAAGTAGACTGCATAAAACAAATGCTTTGCAGAAAGACATAAATTTCTATTCCACTCTGGAGAGGTTTCTGAGCATTATTAKCAAATTGTGATGCAATGCTACAATTAATCAGCCCTTTTAGTGATGCTGTAATAAACTCAGAGGTTCAGATTTTCAGCTTGTGTAAATCAATATGGGTCCATTGATTTCAGTGGAACTGTGCCGGGTGAATATCTGGCCCCAGACATCAAGGGGAGTTGTACAGAGATGTTTAATAAAGCAAGAGACCTGTGTTTTCACAGCAGATAAATTACTTCCCGAGTGATGCTGCAGTCTCTTGTGGCACCTCTCCTCCAAGAAGTTTTATTTTAATCACTCTCATAAAKTTCCCTTAACTGCAACAATAATGTTAAGTGCCTGACACAAAGCAAAGGAAATCAGATTTCTGTATAACTACTGGAATGAAGTGTTGCTCCCAGGTTGCTGTTAGGGGTTTTTTTTGTTGCTTTGGTTTTGTTGGGGTTTTTTTGATTGTTTTTTTTTTCCCCTAGGATGTTTATTCTGTTATTTTCTTCCCTTTAGTAGCACTGAGAGTGCTGGTGCTAAAAAACCCAACTTCGATCCTCAGACAGACCTCAAGGTGCTCACTGTAAGTAACACCTGTAGTATAAACTGTCATTGATGTACCTTTATCTATGTTTTTTTGTGCTATAAAGGTCTTAAGTGGGATAAACAAAGGTCTTAAGACAAACTGCCCGGTTTATCACATTGGTAATCCTGCTCCATGTTCACCTGGTAAAAACAGATGCAACCCTACAATAAATACGAAGAAATCAACGAAGTACTCAAATACGAAGTTGTTTAAATGGGGTTAGTTTGGGATAGCACAGCACACTAGTACTTATGAAATTTTGTCTGAGAAAGTCTCATTTAAATCTTGTCTGATGATACTAAAATGATAAATTTAGCAGCACAAAGGTARTATTACTAAAACACATAAATATTGCATAAAATGTCTTCTCATCTCTTTGAAATATCAAATCTGTTTACCTCTCAATCAATAGGTACTGCATATTCTCAACAGTTCTGATAATCAGGAAAACATCTGTTTCTTTGCCCAGATATGTGTATCTGAGACAAATCTGAGCCATTCACATTTGACAAATTTGATCTAGGTCTTCRGTGCGCGATTAAAAATCTCGGATTCCTTTATACTTGAATTGGTTCACTTAARATTTATACTACTTCCCTTCCATTTGTTAGTCCATATAAGTTCTACTCAGATTAATTTTAGACAAGTTAGTAAGTAGTGCACGTGGAAGCAGCTTTATTGACTTCCTAAGGGTTTTTGGCATGAATTTAAATATAGTCTGAAGACATCCATGGTGCTAAACACCATAGACAGCATCAATATATCTTAAAGCAGCACCATCATTTCTATATGCAATAAAATGTACTTAATATAAGTAGAAGTTTATAGAAAAATTTTTGAATTTTGGGGTCCATTCAGAAAGAGGAAGCTCTGACTTTTACACTTAGAGCAGGAAGCTCATTGGCAATACTGAAATCAGTCGCATTTTTGCTGAAAACCTAGTTAAATGCAAGGCATTTAAAAACAAGACAGGGCTAATTGAGTGACCAGTTGTGAATAATTTGTAGCATTTGGCTTGATTCACAAAAGCAAAGTTGCTTCCAGGATCCAGGGAATAATTGGGGTTTAATGCAGTGCCATCCTCTCCCTCATCCTTCAAGGATCTGTTGTATTACCTCAAGGTCTCCATCTGGGTGGACTAGCATAAGCAGTCAGAGACTGATGAATCTTATTACAACCAAACAAGCTTTACTAAATTTGAAGAAGAAATATGTGGGTTGAATATCAGTAAAACTAATGAAACACTGCACATTTCTTTCACTGAAAGTTTTTAGAAGGACTGGGGTAATTATAGCTGACCTTTATATTAGAGAGGTAAATTATTAGGATGACAATTTTGTGTATTTTCAAACTTTCACCTGCTCTTGTGTGATCTATAACAACCAGCTGATCTCTGTGTCTGAGAGTATCAGCTGCAGCTGTTGGAAGGCTGCTGGCTTGTCCTGCAGTGTTCTGCTAGGATGCTCCCAGGTTCTCCCGAACACAAACTGACCATGGCAGCTACGGGACTTCTTGTTCTTTAGCTCGACATCAGTAAAGCCTTTCCCATGCAGATAGCTGACAGCTCTTTTCTTCACAGTGTAATTGGTTACCCACCTGTAAGTATTAATTGAAACATTAGCAATTAACATCTCCAGGAATTAAGAAATGCTGTGGGTTTACCTCACCCTCAGAGAATAGATTATCTTCAAATAGTCACCGTGGGGGCCAAAAAAGCAGTGCATCTTGCTTTGAATTGCTATAAGACAAAAGTACTGTCCTGCTTAGAGTTCATCACCCCATCTTGTGATGTTTCATTTGCCTTAGAAATAGCACTGATGAAATGGTAATATGAATTGACTTCTATGCATGCATCTCTTGTAATTCCAGAAGTAGTATCTGCACTCCCATAAACAAACTTATTAAAATCTGCTTGAGTTTGCCTTGGATGCCCTCAGAGAGAGAGAGAGAGAGGTTGTTGCTGGCTTCTCACTTTTCTTCTTTATTAGAAACTTCTCTAGTTTAGTAAACTGCTTGAGAATTCAGAGTCAATTCTCAGTGGCTTAATCTGAATGATACAGCTCTTCTGCATTCCCAGAAGAGCATGCCACCAGCATACCTTCAAGAAAGATGTAACAAATCTCCACAATTTCCTGCAACCTATAGGAAAGCCTGCATTTACCACTTTAATGCAACAGCAAATTTCTGTGTCCCCATATGATAAATCCAGAAATTTACAGAAATGTGYTTTCTCTCTATAATTCATAATATTATATATTCATAATATTTTACACTCATAATATTACCCCAAATTAGGCCTAAGCAGTGTCCCTTCCAGAAAACTATGCAATGAATAAATTCCTATGCTAGTATAACACAGTCAGATTTTCTAGTCGTTTGTTATTTACCATGAACCTGGCATCCAGTGTAAGAGATTATTTTTCACATGGGTAAAGGATTTTATTTCCATAAGTTTTCAGATACTTCAAGTACTGCAGCTATGGTTTACTTGCAAGTGCATTTCAAAGTTGTATTCAAATGTTGCATAGTGCTGTCATAGCAGTATTGTTGTCTTCCATAGCATAGTAGAGTTCTTCCTACTGCCTAAGATAGTTTCATAAGATACTTCTATAATAAATAAAATCACTGTACTGAGGCACAATTTGAGCACTGATGTATCATTATCTGTAAGCTTCCTGGAAAAATTCTGGCCTGTGCCACCTTGTTCTGTCCTAGACCATGCTTGGCCATGGTTTAGAAGATTGCATGGGCCATACAAACACATGTTGCATTGTGCCTGTTGCTTTCAGGCCCAGAGAACAGGCTGGATCCCAAAAAATAAACATGGGTGCTGTCTCCTGGTCTGTGTTTGACTCACAAATTGAGTTGAGTGCAGCTTCCTTTGTGCCAGGAGAGCTCTGTTCTGTCTTACCTCACTTCGTAGCAACTATCAAAAGTTCAGTGCCTTTCCTTTATCTCATCACCATCAAAATTCCCTTTCTGAACTGCTGTTCTTCTTAGGTCCTGTAACTGGTAAAAGTATAAATCTCAGGGATGTCAGTAGACATCTTCCCTTTCCTAAGCTGCTTGTCACAAGCCTCCCACTGTGGTCCCACTGTTTCCATTCCCTTCCTTCCCTGGCRATCCACTGACTCAACTGTTTACACTGAGGTTGTGGGACTCTGTGATCATCATTTWGGTGGGCAAACACGGCACTGACTTTCTGAAATTGAGATGAAAACTGTTGAAGAACAGCACAGGAACAGCCCCCTGGCTAGACCCATGTTCAGTTTCCCTTTTGTTCTTCTGAAGCCAAAAAGAGGTCTTTATGTAACTTTTACCTTATGCTTATTTCTATCACTGTCCTCTTTGGCTGACTCAGTTCCATTCTGCAGGCCATCAGTGTGACATGACCTATTCTTAGAAGTTAAGAGGATGCCACATTTCAGCACTCATGCCTATGCCAATCGTCCTTTCCTAGGAGATKATGGAGATGTATATATACCAAGGGGCTTTTTGGTGGATGTGTCAGAAGTTCAAAACCAGCCAGTGAAAGTTTTGTAGCTGTAAGATGGCTGCTGATGATACTGTGTGAGATATTCCATAACTGTAACACAGTTACAGATGTTAACAGTAATCCTCACTTATTACTTTACCTCCTATTTTAATATGCTGTTTAGCATAAGAGGAATCTTCTGCTCCCAAAGAGAGGCTCCATATGGAACTTGAATCCAAGATTTCTCCCCTACATCATGACCTTGCCTTGGCTCATTTCCTGCAGCCAGATTTACTTAGATGAAAGGCTGGACTTCTGTGTAGGTTGACGGCATGCTACAGGTTTCATGAAGTCAAAATGGTACAAAGTGACTCAGATCTCTTTTTAGTTGTAGCTAAAAGAATCCAGGCTGCTGTAGTCTCCAACCCTCTTTTGTCACGCTTACTGAAAATCCATAAGGTAGCTTCTGAATCTACTTTAGAAACAAAACTGGCTTCTGGATCCATTCCTGGGCTTTCTACTGTGTATTTTCTCCAAACACTATAATGGCTTAGTTGTTTTGTAAGCTCAAAAGGCCAGCAAAGAGTGAAAACTAAAGATTATGCTTATTTAACAATTGGTTCAGCTGAAAGCTCTAAATATTTGCTGAATGCTACCCTTTTCTTAGTACCAGAATAGTTTTCTGCTGTGGAACGAGAAGGACGCTTTATTAACTTTAGAAAATATTCATAGTATACTGCACTAAAGATCTAAAYGGTACCTGCAAGCACTGGACAGGGCATGGGCTTTGTTATGTCAAATGAAGTAAACCAGATACAGTAATACTAGTAAACCTCAAATAAACTATTCAAAGCATTGAAATAACTCCCTTTTTGTTATGTATTGTTCTTGCTCTTAACTTTTAAAAGAAATCTTCTGTCCTTACTAACATTAACACTCATTGGGGAAGACTTGTATTGAACTAACAGCTACCCCTTTCAAGTGAATTACCTAATTGTGTTTCTCTCATACAATTAGGGTACAAACCTGGCTAAAAATGTAGTATGCAAAACCAAGCCCAAGTGAAAATGTGCTTGGTCAGGAAAGCTGCATGTTACTGAAATAGAGTACTTTACTCATTTGAAGTTACATTTTTTTCTGGTGAAAATAAGCTGTGCCTTTAGAAGTTATAATCACCTCAGACTTTTTTTTTGTATAGTTCTAAACTCACAGCCAGGTTGATAGTAAATTTAATGTGATAGGTATGATTAGTTAGATCAATAGGAGTTTATSACTGTGAATATAAGCCTACAAACTGCACTACCAGGACTTGCCAGTTTCCTCCAAAAAAATGCTTCCATGCTTTCCCAAAGAGATGGCCATCTTATACTTCTTAGATTTCTGATATTCAGAACACGTTTTGAGTGAAGATGTTACTTTAYGCAATGATAATGTAGTAAGGTATCACCATCCACATCATTAGTGAACTACTGTTAAGATTCATCAGTCTCAGAAAGAATATGTATATTTCAGACAGCCAAAAACTGCTTCTGTTCCTGGCTTAAATGACTCTGGCTGCACTTTACAAATTTTGTATTGATAGAAATTGCCTCTTGCCTGTCAGGAATTTATGGGTTAGCCTTATCAGAGACTGACTCAAGCAAACTGTATGAATAGCAGTGAATTTAAAAGAGGACAAAGATCCCATTACATACTCTCATTCTATTGATTTCACAATTTTTTTTTTTTCTGTTGTAAATAAGGAACTCAAACAGTTTACATGGGCCTAAGTATCTGGGTCAACTTATCTGCTGATAATGGTGTTGCTTTCACACAGTAAGCTGTACAGCTGAATTCAAGGACCAAGAGCATGCACAAAAAACAAAGGTCTCTGTTCAGGATCAAAACCAGATACAAATGCGGTGATGCAATTCTCCTTTAAACATATTCCTTTGGAGATCATYTCTGAAAGGGAGAGGAATAGGTGACAGCATGGTTCAGTTATGACTAAGACAGTAGGAGAATAGTTTAGTGTCTAAGATGAGAATTAAGTCATGACTATTCTTGGAAAAAGTCTCGAAACTTTAGCCAGATGGATATGACATTGCCATTGGTCATGTTTTAAAAAAGGAAGTAGAGCAGTAGAGCAATTAATTTCAGGATTAATCAATTGGGTGGATCCGTAACTCACATAGTGTGTGAGCACGTATTCTCTGGTATATTAGGGCCTTTCTGTGGTATGATGGCTCTAGCACCATCTTTTGCAGTCACTTTTAACAAGCACCAGCAACTAGAAGGTGCATCAAAGAAGAAAGGCCTGAAARCTCAACCCAGTGGAATTAAGAAATGCTTAAAGAATGCGTATAAAACTACTACAACGCTATGCCAAATGAGGCATACATATTTCTACAAAGATGTATGCACAGTGTGAGCTAAATGCATATTTTGCAATTTCCATCAAGAAAAACAAACAGATAAAAGGAAATTTCTCAGACAAAAAGGCCTTTGTTATTTTTTTTGTAACAACCAGAACATCTTGGGTAAAGGCTGCCCACCAGGCTCACAACATTTTAAAGTTCAGCTGACTGCATGCTTTTTCCAAGTAAAGGTAAAGTCTCTGAAGAGTGAGAAAGCAAATTCAGCAGGAAAAATACTTTGACGCTGTAGTTATGTCTATTCTAAAATTACAGGTTTTGCTGGGATGAAATTATTCAACATACTGCCCTAAATGGAAGAGRAGATTTTTCATTCTTCTGAAATACAATGTGAAGGAGCATTATGTTGTTAAGATTCGATTATAAGAGATGCCTCTGCCCAAATTAAAGTGGAAACAAGACCATATGATGAAGTCAGTAGTACAGATTTTATTTAACAGTAAATATGAGGTAGGGAGATGAAAACAAATAGGAAGGGGAAGGAAGGGGAAGGAAGGAGAGAAGGACAGAGTGAAACACAGAGAGAGACATTAAGCAAAAGATATCACCACGATGTGGATTCCTGTGACATCCCGCTGGTCCTTCTTCACCCTAGTCTTCGGTGGTGGGGGCCCTGAGTCATTCTTCTGGAGGTACCACYTTTATACAGTCCAAATCCCAGGTATCCATGGGCTTAGATGCCGTTTCCACAACTTGGGCTGGCACGTGTATCCTTTCCCACAATTTTCCACCATGCAAATATTTTGTCTGGATAAGTCTTATGTTAAGTTCTCACAGTCTGCACAGTGGCATTTTGTCCGGTGTGCTWATTCCAAACCTTCGCCTTTGTTAGGCCTGGAATTAATGCCTTCCTGTTTTGCCATCTGTGCTTCTCTCAAGTTCCTGTTGCAGTGACTTATCTTACGGCGACAGTGTTTTCAGACATGCAACCACGTTCTTTAAGTCCTCACATATGTGACACAAGGGCATTTAAAAACTCAAAACTCTTTGTTGGGAGGTCTAAAAAAACCATGGAGTTATAGTACAACAGTATTTCTGAGATGAAAACGGCTGATAAACTGATAAAGCAAAGCTGATGTTCTGGGACAAGAAACAACACTTGCAAGGAGTTTTTCTGGTGCAGATAATGTACTTTCCAAAATTAACTGGCATAATTTCAAAAGATACTATGCAACTCAGCATGTCCTAATAGAACAAAAAAGAGATTATGAGTTCTTAAATTGAATGTTCTCATTGGTTTTCCACCCTTCCCAGGTTGCCTTCTGGAGAAAAGACATCATATGACATAATGCTGTCTTATGATAACATATTTTGTTGCAAAAATGCTAATGTTACTTCTTAGTCTATTGGTCTAGTCCCATTTACCTTGGTACAAAATTCAAATAAATGTAAAATGCTTTAAAATCCTGGTGAAATTAGCTAGTGGAAGAATGGCAAAGGGCCCATACGAGTGCTGGCTTTGAGGTATAAAAGCACTGAGAGACGTAGAGGTAGTTGTACATAGCTTAGGGGCTCCTGGGAGATCTGGTGCCTGTTGGCCTCTGAACACTAACGTGGATTATTCTCTGGCACTACTTGTCCTGCTGCTATGATGGTTGATCCCATTAAACACCTCAAAGCTGAAAGGCATCTCAAATCACCTACAGTTATGACATTTTTCACTTCTTCTGAGCCATGTGTTCTGGGCAAAAATCAGTACTGTATCTTTTGCTAAAATGTTACTGTAATAATTTTAATAACTCAATTCTGAATTTTGTGCTCCAGTGATYTTTTAGTGTCTACAGCACATTGGAGGTTCAAGTTACCAGGCTCCTTTTCTCTCTTTTTTTTTTTCTTATTTTGAAGATACTTCTTTCTTCAGCACTTCTTATTTCCTAGATGCTTATTGATTAGGTTTTCTTTATAATTCAGTACTTAGAAAAGTAGTGTCCTAACACTTTCAAAACTCTAGGAACAATCCCAAAACAACACGATCCAAACTGAAGAAAATCTTCTTTGAAGGCAGAACTGCTTAAATGAAAAGACTTCCATTATTTTGAAAGTAAGTGGATATTAAGCATGATTAGATGCTAGAAAAGGCTTCCTTCGGTATCCAAGATGGCTATACAATTATTGACTTCAAAGTAAAAATTTAGTTAAAAATAGATGGAAACCATGTAACTCCTTTGCCACCTGGCATGTGGTCCTAAAGTTGAGCTTTCTGTACTTTGTCAAAATGTTATCAATATAATGCTTTCTCAAATCCGTATTCTGAGAMAAATTATCTTAGGAATTGTAAATTTTAAGAGATTTAGATTTGAAATTATTCAATTTTAAGGGCAGCACATGCTGTAGAATTGTATGTATCCGAATACTCTTTTTGCACTCYCTTAAGTCAGGCACTTTCTCAAATTAAGTCAGGCCTTTTCTCAAATATTTTGACCTAAACTGACAACTCCAAATGTATGAATTTCCTAAGTATATTATCAGCTGGGAGCAGCTAGTAGTTATAATTACTTCTTAGCTAATATTGTACACAGAACAATTATGTTTGGAGAGTTACATAACCTTGGACTGGTCTGCAATAAGCTTGCAAATTTAGAAAGCAATGAATGACCCCTGAACATGTCTATGACAAGAAATAATTAACAAAGAAATCTCCTGATATGCTGTAGTATACCCCAGTTTGCAGCTAAAAAACATTATTTTCCATTTTAAATGTTAGCAGCTACAGTATATCTACTGTGTCTTCTATGTATGTCGGAATAAAATCAATAAAACTTGCAAATAGCAATTAAAATGCAATAACAATCCCACTCAAATTTTTTTTTAAGCACTATGAACGGCTAAGATGATGATGATGATTACACCTCTATTAATTTTTCCCCATAGAAAGGTAGATTTGCATACTTATGCTGCAAATTTTTAACTTGCTAATACAAGCCTCGCCTTTGCCATCTCCATAACTACAGGGTGCACACCTGGTGCAGAACGATTCAGTTCCCAGGCTCAGCAGAGATRTTTTAGAGCAGCACACTTTGCTYTGCGCTTGCAGTGGGTAAGCACTGTGTGCCCCATCAGGCACCAGATGACAGTCTCTGCACTGTCTCATGACAAGACTAAGGTGACTATTGCACCGGTGTCATCCAAATATAAAGATGGGTCTGGGCCAGAGTTCTCGAGCTGTGGTAAGCATCCCACTAGTAATATGCAAGCTACTCCCTCTGTGCGTGCACCCAGCCTAGCACAGAGCCAGGAGCTTTTGCTGCTGATACTGTCATTAATGCTCTTACCTAAGCAAACTACATTTAGAAAGTGCTATGTAGGATGTTCTTCCGTGTTGATAATTATAATTTGGTAAGGATCACAGTGCAACCAAGTGTTTCAGAAATCCTGTTTCAATAAAAAGGAGTTCTGACCCTACTCGTGATGTGAGCTTGTGTTTTCTTCAATGTTTCAATCTAGGAAAGGATAATCTACAGCACAATAAATGAGAGAAGAATCTGTCCTCTAATCCACACATGAAATTACTGATGAAAAAGGAAGATTTTTTTTGTCTGTATTTGAAATTATTTGTGAATATTTGACTGCATTACCAGGTAATGCCATTTTCTGTACTWCTTGGCATTTAAACAATCAAAAGAAATAAGAAGCTATTCAGCCAAATAAACATAGAAGTCTTGATGTGACATCCAATACATTTGCAAAAGTGACTGGCAGCTAATGTGACTCACAGGATCTAAATTAAATTTTTGCTATGAATAATGTATTTGTCAAAACTGATCCTGTCCTGTTCACAAATTACTGTACTATGAATTTTTGGTTTGTTACTCACATTTTTAGAACAAAGTTTTGTACTGAAAGCTTTGACATGAACAATTTTGGGCTATCTAGGCCCTGCATATTCTATTGTTGTCATGAATATTTGGAATTCCCTATTTGATTGTCCTTTAAACAGGAAAGCACATTATTTGGTATCCTTTTATTCCTTAAATAAGGTTAGCAAAACACATTAAAATTCTTTTGCTTGTTTTTAAATATAATCTGCTTTAACACACCTGACAGCAAGATAATGTGATAGAAATAGATTTTAGAAACAAGGACTTATAGYTTGAAAGAATATAAGGACATTTAAAACCTCTTGTTTTTTTCCATCTTCTTTTTCATTTAAAATTGCTTCCTGGATAAAGAAACAATAAAGTGATAACCCAGATTTATTAGGTGTTTTGAATACTTCAAATTCAATTTTCTCTTTACTCATAAGAAGTGAAGGAAGTAAAAATTTCTGAATCTGTATGATTTCAACCTTTTAGGGCTTATTGGACGGGGTTTGTTTTGAGGTGAGGCAACCTAAACTCACAGATTTTCCTATCCTCTAGCCCTAAAGACTTGATGGTGGTGGAGAGATGATGTAGCACAGGGAATTCTGAAAAGTGAGCATTAGTTTTATGCAAAACATTTGGAAAACCAGTGCCTGTTTTCTCAGTCATCTCTCTTGGTATACCATGTTTCCATACCTGTATATAAAACAAAGCATTTTTTGCAAGAAACCCATACATCAAATTTAATGGTATTTGGTCTGTATCATGCTGTATTTCCTCCATATGTTTAATCCCATGTGAAAAGGATGTCTAATATTGTCAATCAGTTAAGATGATTACAGCTATCACTGCTGTTAAGTCCAAGTGTTGCAAACAGAGATTGTGGGATGGGAGCTGGTATTGAGGCAYATAGTAGGAGTTTTACATTGATGATTGATACATTTATGCAGCCAGTTAATTTTTTATGCCAATGTCCATATTTAGCAATCCCTAAAATATTTTAAAGGTCTGTGACATTTGCTGTTGCTTGATGCTGTCTCATATTTTACTCATGCAAAGTGGTCACTTGGAGGTATGCTTGTGAGTTGTCTTGTTCTCCAGTTTTGCCCCTTCCCT
This sequence comes from Amblyornis subalaris, assembly GCA_018881555.1. Lineage (NCBI taxonomy): Eukaryota > Metazoa > Chordata > Aves > Passeriformes > Ptilonorhynchidae > Amblyornis > Amblyornis subalaris. The sequence goes on from JACAXG010000051.1 coordinate 4,911,328, forward strand.
GTAACAAAGTTAATTTAGAGAAGGAAGTATGTACTTCTGCAAATGTTTAGAAACCACAACCAAATAAATGCTTGTTATTAGCTGCAACATTGSTTTTTTTTCCCCAAAGTTGAACATAATGCTTAGTAAAATAAGCCTGGATGACTGTTTCACTTTTGGCTAAAGTTATTTTCTTCTTTATGCAGAGAATAACATCTTCTAAGAGATGATTCCTAAAGTAATAACATTCTGAAGTATGCAATGTTTTTCCTCAACGTGCAACATCAGGCTTATTGCATCTTATTATTTGGGTCAGGTGGACATAATCAAAAACGCAAGACCTAAAAGTTTAGGATTTACAAAAGCTTTAATAAAATGTCCCACTTTTTGAACACTTCTGCTTTAATACTCTGTGTTCTAGAAATCCAGGAAGACAMAAAAACTCAAGGAAATAGATGAGTCTGTAATAATAGTGGACATGGGTGACTGGCAGAATTTGTGGTTTGACAACTGTCATGTCCAAATTCAATTTTGAAATATAGTGGGTGAGCTATTCACTGACATTTATGATGCATTTTAATCACCTTATTTTATTTTTAGTGTGGGTATCACGTTCCCAGTATTTGTGTCTTTATTTTGTATTTCATATTTCATAGTGACTTGGCAAATGGCCAGATCTGAAAAAAGTACTTGGGCAAATAGAGTGCCACTTTGATGGAATTCAGGAATGAGTCCAAAACTTATATCACAAAGCAACTATGCCTACCCAGATAAATGCCTGAGCATTAAGATAGTGAAGCACCCCAAGTCTTCAAGTGCTGCAGTGACAAAACCATCTCAGTTCAACAGTGTCTTGCTATCTGTTTAATATTTAGGCTTCACCACTCACAAAAGTGGAAATTTCAGTGCCCAGGGACCAAAAATGCTCAGAAGAAAGTTTACAAACACTCATCATATTGAATTCAGCAGTAAATGTGCAATGTGGCTGTATTTATTTAAAAGCACATTTAGGGAAGGTAGTGCTGCCCACCAGTATAAGGAAAACTGTGAGGCTGAAAAAGGTCAGTCTTTTACTATATAGTTTATTTTATATTTGTGCAAGAAATGAAAGAATTAATCAAAACCATATTTTTTTTCCTGCCAAGTTGAAGACTATGCTGAGAAAGATATTTTTTCCAGCCTTCCTGTTGTAGGTGTAGCATGAGGTTCATAAGTACTGAAAAGGGAACAAGTGAGCAAGAAGTTATCTTCAAATGAGTGCTTACTTAAAATCTGTATATTTGCTGGAAAGGGGAAATCCTGGGCCTGTGTTTAAGCACTGCTGAAAGACAGTGTCAAGGAATCTTTTGAAGCTAGATAAATAAACAGCTCTAGCTGTGTAAACCAGAATGCAGGACTGTCCTCTATCGCCCTCATGGAATTATAATGGCTGTGGATTTGTCATGAAAAGTGGAGCATAGCAGGTAAACATGTTGACTTACTGTTGGACTCATGGTTAGGGCTATAACAGAAGCAGGGAAAAAAAGACGTAGTTTGGAATGGTTTCAGATGTAGAAGGACTCACATAAAATGTAGTTACATAACATGTGTCAGTTCCTGGTGAATAATCTAGCACTATTCAAGTATTGCTAGGTACATCCTGCATAGCTGGGCAAATCATCTTTTATAAACGTATGACTCCTCCAGAAGACTGTGTACAGTCTTAAATCCAACATATGTTTCTGGTCAGAGAATCCCAGAGCTGGAAATAGCTGTGGTAGGTAGCATTTCAGATGCACTCATCCAGAACATGAGGCTCTTCTACTCACTGCGTACATGCTGTGAAAACATGCCTGTACCAYCTTATCTGTTTTATGGAGATTTTAGGTGCTTAATTCAGATTTATGTAACATGCACCTACAAGTAATACAAAAAAATACTGCTGTTTTGAAGTGGCTCTTCCCATATTCAAGAACCCCAGAGGTTCTTCATGTTGCTAACTATTTCAGTCTCCTTTTTTCTCCCTGTATTTCCTAATTCTGGGAAAAGGGCGTTTAAATGGCATACGTCTTGGTATGGCTCCAGCTGCTATGGATATTGGAAGATAAAACTGTCAAAATCTGAATTTTTGACAGGAAGATTATTGAAGYTGTATTAAAAAACCTCTGAAAATATGTCCAGAATGTATAAAAATATACTGAGTTTCCTAAATTATACTCCAGTGAAGATAAGAAAGTATTCTTCCTCTTCAGAAAGTATACAGCAAAATCAGTCCTGCACTTGTAAAAAAAACCGTCTGATTCCTCTTCATGTTAGTCATTCAAGATGAAACCTGAGGTTTTGATTTGGATTTTAGTGATGTGAATGGCATAGAGTTGTGGCTCTTTGTTACATGTCATGGAATCAGAAACACTGTGGCTAAAAGTGACTTCAAGAACTTACCTTGTCCATCAGTCTGTCCCAAGATAAAATATCTTTTCTTCTTTCCAAAAGATTTGTGTAACATATTCTTACGTATCTTTGATGATGGACATTCCACAACCTCCTTATTCAGTAGCTCTGAAATCCAACAAGACCAAAACATTCTGAAATTTTCTCTGGCTTATTTGTTGCACTGTGATTGAACKCAGATCTCAACTCACCAGCTGGCTTCACTGAATCCTTACGAAAATTTAGGTGTTCGTGGTGCAGACAAGAACTTGACTGAGAGGTTTATGTAAAGTAAGATTTGAATACCATAGCAGTTAATAACTTATTAAACCCCAAGGAGTTCTATTGATATCATTGAGGATATTAATGGAATATATTGTTATCCAATATGAAAAAGGAGATCAGAATCTGCCACTTTGATAAAATTGTTAGGGTAAGAAAATTCTTTGGACTTCTTTTCAAATCTGGCTTTGATAAGTCATGTCTCATTCTGTGTGACATTGTTCACAGCAACTGATGTATTGACCAAAATAAAAAAATGGGTTTTKTTATGTTATGGTAACTGCATTCTGATACAGACTCAATTTTCTGTAGTGCTAATATAGTACCTCTACTGCAAARTAAACATGTATTTCATATTGGCATTTCTTGTATAAATGGATGAAAGATCCTAATTCAGTTTTTGATGTAGTTTTGCAGTCAACCACTTTCTTTGCATAATTGGGGTGACAGATGCACTTTATTGTAGTAGCAAATCCACTTTGTAGCACATTTTRTAAAATGGTACAGTGGGCCTGGATCTCGGCCAACATCAATAATGGAATAATAAACTTATACAAGTAGCAGGGAAATTGCACTTTTTTAATGAAAATGCCACTTCTCATGCCTGCTCTGTGGTTATTATGCTCAACAGTTGCTGTTAGGACAGAGGACTTTTAGGAAACATTATCCAATACGTTTGGTTGAGAAAGGTAAGAAATGACACTGGAAAATAAGATTCTGAAAGAGCGCCACAGCACAACCCCCACCACATTATGCACAGAGAAAAGCAACGAGAAAATACAGGATCRTTACTGAGCCACCACTTACAGGAGCAAGTCTTTTTGTACAGCCCTATAAACCAAGCAACGCCATCAAAAGTTGTTCTCCATCCCGAATGGAAGTCAGACAGGAAAACACAGCCTGGTCTACAGGCTTTTCCTGCACTAGTGCTTTCCTCATCCACATTGCTCACTCAACTGATCATCAGAGATTTGTCTACGCAGGTTTCCTAATTCATTGTTGCCAGCCTGAATGGGACAAATCTAGRAGAAAAGCAGCATCGCTCAGTGGAGTTCTGTGAAAAGTGTCAGTGCATGTCAGAGCATTAAACCAGGCTGGTGKTGATGTGATTTTTCTTTCTGACAGTTGATCAAATGCTCACCTATCAAAAATCACTGCCTCTCATAGCTGCTGCTTAGAAGATAACCTTCAACATAATGCTCTTGAAATGTGATTTTGTTTGAGATACATTATGGGGGCTTTTTGTTTGCTTTTACTCAGTGAGTAAGTAGACAGGAGATACTTGTTGAAAACAAAATTGGCTTCATGATGTAATAGCTATATTATTTCATGTGATTTTGCAAACCTGTCCTTATATAAGCAAGAGGCAATCTCCTCTGAAGTTTCAGAAGTCCATAGAACCATTAAGTTTGGAAAAGACCTCCAAGATCATCAAGTCCAACCTTCAACCAAACACCACCATATCAACTAAATCATAGCACTAAGTGTCACGTTCAGTTGCTTCTTGAACATTTCCAGGCAAAGCAACTCCACCACCACCCTGGACAGAGTGTTCCAATTCCACCCTTTCAGTGAAGAAATTCTTCCTGATATCCAGCCTGAACCTCCCCTGGCACAGCTTGAGACCATTTCCTCTGGTCCTGTTGCTGGTCGCCTGGGAGAAGAGACCGACCCTCACCTGGCTGCAGCCTCCTTTCAGGCAGTTGTAGAGAGTGATAAGGTCACCCCTGAGCCTCCTTTTCTCCAGGTTAAACACCCCCAGCTCCTTCAGCCACTCCTCATATGATTTACTCTCTAGACCTCTCACCAGCTCCATTGCCCTTCCCTGAACTTGCTCCAGCACCTCCAGGTCTTTCTTGAAGTGAGGGGCCCAGAACAYAGGATTAGAGGTGCAGCCTCAGTTTGCTTAATATTACAGATCTACTGAAACCTGCAGTTCACAGTAGATCCAAATGGCAGGAAAACCATTAGTTGAAATATTCTTTTGGTGCTACAGTGCTAGGCTGAATATTCTTTTAGGCTACAGTGCCTCTGATTTATCTTCAGTGTACAGTGAAGAGAAAACTTAATCAGTATCTTACGTGATCAGAGAAACACAATTAAAGGCTGCTTCATTGAAAAGTCTTCTTAATAAGTTCTACAGTCAATTGTCATCTCAGAATACTTCCTGAGCTTGTTTTCTAAATCTGCAAGTTCAATTGTGTGTGTTTTCATTGTACCCACATAGATTTTAATTTTCATAGAAGTCCACAAAAAGATCAAGTAAGGTTGTRTCACTATTTCTGTTCTTTCCTGTCCTCCCACAGACTAAGCTTTCTGAAATGCAGATAACTTGTCTGTCATTTCAGACTGTTTGAATCTCATCTCTTCAGAGAGATGTTGAACATATTTGACTTATCAAAGGTATCACCCAGATCTGTCTGAATATGCCATCATTACTGATTAGACCACAATGCCTGTATTGCATTGCTTTCCTGAAATAAAAAGCCCTAATTTCTGAATTTTTATATTTGGTTCAAAACACTTCTGTGTCATAGCCATCTTACCTCAGGAAGGAGAAGCAGTGCTGGTGCTCAGAACACTCTGTCATAATGTTTTGTGCCTTTGACTYGATGAATTGATCCATTTTATTGACCTGGTAACAACAATAATGTGCATTCATTTCAGAGGACCTTTTTTTATGTTTAACATCTCTTTTTGGATAGGATAGTGTTTAGTTCATGTGAGGCCAAAAGCTTCAGGCCTATCTGTGAAGACACTCTTTCGCTGAACACAGTTCTGTCATTACCACCATAACCTTTGAATAACTATACCCTGTGAATGATGCTTTTTCTCTAAATAATCTTCAAGGAAGTGGTTTTTCTTTGTTTGCTGATGTTTTGCTGTTTTTTTTTTTTTTTTTTTTTAACATATTCAGTATTTGTTATTCACCCTTTGCTATTCAGTCTGTAGTTATTAGCGTCTTTAGTGTTTCCAGGTCATCACTGCACTTCAGAAAAAGCAGTACCTTTTAAATAAAAGAAGTTCTGCCTTTTGAGCAGCGTCAGAAGAAAACTCATGTTTGATATAGTATTTGATTTTTTTTGTTTTTTGAGGCTTTTTTCCTTAATTCATTTTGATCCTTGATATAGAATCATAGAACCATTTAGGCTGGAAAAGACCTTCAAGATCATTGAGTTAAGCTGTTAACCCAGCACTGCCAAGTCCACCACAAAACCACATCCCCAAGTGCCACAGCTACGTCTTTTAAATGCCTCCATGGATGGTGACTTAGCTACTTCCCTGTGCAGCCTGTTCTAGTGCTTGACAGCCCTTTCTGTGAAGGAAGTATTTAGAATATCCAATCTAAACATCTCTTGATGCAACTTGCCATTTCCTCTCTGCATTCATAAAAACATTTTTTATTGTCTTTTACATCAGTGGCCAGATTAAGTTCTGGTTGGACTTTGGCCCTTCTGATTTTCTCCCTGCATAACCTCATGGCATCTTGGAATCCTCCTGAGTTGCCTTCTTCTTCCCAAAGATCTTTTTTTCCTGAGTTCCAGTCAAAGCTCTTTGTTCAGCCAGGCTGCTCCCCTTCCCCAGCACTCATCTTTCATCACACAGGGACGTTCTGCTCCTGGTCTTTAAGATTTCCCTCTTGAAGAATATCCATCCTTCCTGGGCTACTTTGCCCTTCAGGTCTGCCTCCCAAGGGATTTTGCTAACCAGTCCGCTAAACAAAGTCTGATGTCCACAAGTCCAAGGTGGCAATTCTGTTGACCCTCCTCCTTACTTCTCCTAGRACCAAAAACTCCATCATTTTGTGATCTCTGTGCCAAAGAGGCCTCCAACCATAACATCATCCACCAGTCCTCCTCTGTTCATTAACAGCRCTTCCAGTGTGGCACTTCTCCTGGTTGGCACACTCAGTAGCTGCATCAGGAAGATCTCTTCCACACACCCCAGRAATCTTCTGGACTGTTTTCTCTCTGCTGGGTTGTATTTCCAGCAGATATCTGATAAGTTGAAGTCCCCCGTGAGAACAAGGACTAGCAATTTGAAACTTGTTTGGAGCTGCTCTGTAATTTCTGAGTGTCCAGGTCAGGTTATTGGAAGGTTTCAAGCCTTTGCATTAAAAGACAGACCTGAGAGGTTTTGTGATTTGCTTTCCTTAACTTCTGATTTTAGGATGGCTCTCAGCTACCTTCCAGCATCCTTGGAGAAGGCAGCCTGACAGAGAAAGAACACCTTTACATCTGTGCTCAGCTGCTTAGGAAACATTTCCCATGTGTCAAAAACTTWATACCAAACAGCTAACTCGATGTCTTCTGCTCTGGGAGCATGATATTGTGGAAATCCAGATAAAAAGAATTACTGATATTTAATCCCAGTTTATAACCCAGGAGATATGAGAAATTTTTTGAAGCATTTGTGCTTGGAAGACTCAAGTTATGTATTTAAAATGCTACTATAAGGAGCAATTTAGTCAGTATATTGAACTAATTATTGATACATTTTCAGAAGATTGCATTTTTTAGTAAATTAGGAGATTCTTTTTAAAAGACACAAAAGTAACGGTTTAAGCAAAATCAGAGCATGGGAAGCAAGGGAAAATTGGATATCATTGCCTGTGAAAACACTGAGCTGAGAAACTATTCTGAAGCAGGACAGAAAATTTCCTGGCATGCTGGAGATCAAAAGAACTCTCCTGCAGGTCTAAAAATGAACACTTGCTCCATGGAGAGTAATTATTTTGGAAAAACCAGCTGAGACACAAGACCTTGTGGGACCCAAAGAAGTTACGACTAGCTTCATTATCATCAGGAGATCAAAAGATTTTAAGACAGATGAGCATGCCAGCTGCTCTCAGGAAATACTGTCCCTTTGTWACAATAGCTTAACACTTCCATTTTAAGAAGGCTGTTAGGTACCTATGTATGATTTGTATCTGAGTCATAAAACCCGCAGGTACCAGAATATAGTCAGACTTACTGAGAAAGTGCCATCTCCTCTGAAGTAATGTAACCCAGGTGTTAGTTGAGTACAAGAAAAACAAATAAACTGGAGCAAGATTGGCCAGGGGCTGGAACAGTTCCCCTGTGAGAAGAGACTGAGGGAGTTGGGCTTGTTGAGCCTGTAGAGACATGGCTCTGAGGGGATCTTAATGCTGTCCTCAACTATCTAATGGAGARAAATAAGGAGCAAAAGAGATGGACTTTTAAAGGAGGAATGAGAGGTAATGGACAAGAACTGGAAGACGGCAAATTCTGGCTCAATATTAGGAAAAAATSACCAAGAGTGTGATCAAGCACTGTAATGAGTTTTCAATGAGGTTGAGGGATCTCCATCCTTTGATATATTTGAAGTTTGATTGAAGAAGTTCATGAGGAGCCAGCACCAAGGGAACCTGCTTTAAGCAAAAGAGTTGAAATTGCTAAAGGTCCTTCCAACCTACATAATTCTGTGACTGTAAGCTGCAGGTTACACTAAAAACAGGATCAATCATGTATAGTGTGTTTACCTTGGCTGGCTGCTGGACCCCCAGCTGTTGCTCTTTCTCCCTTCTCAACAGAAGAGGGGCAGAAAAATAGAAAAGCTCATGGGATGAGACAAGGCAGCTTAATATCCATGAGTTCCCCTTGGCAGGCAGATGTCCAGCCATTCTTTGGGCTTCCATACCTACAGTGGTTGCTTAGGARGACAAACAGCATAACCACAAATGTACCTACATTTGCCTCCTAGCCCTCAGCAGCTGAGTGCAACGTCATCCAGTATGGAATGTCCCTGGAGTCAATTTGGGTCAGCTGTTCTGGCTGTGCTCCCTCAGCATCTTACCCACCCCCAGCCTACTGGTCTTTGGAGGGGAGGGAAAGCCTCGATGCAGTGCAAGCACTGCTCAGAAAAATCCATAACATTGGTGTGTTATCAATACTATTTTAGCTACGAATGCACAGCACAGCACATGGGATACTATGAGGAAATTTAACTCCATCTTAGCCAGAGACAGTACATTGGAATGTAACTGAGCAGAATACAGACTTGCTGATTGAAAGGGATGTCCACAGGGATAAAGGGACGGATCAAAGAATACAGTTTACCCGGAACTGTAACARTAATGTTCAGATAGTTCTACTTATTTCTATTTCAATAAAATTGATCTGACATTAATGCACAGTGGAGGCTGACCTTAGGATGTRCATGCATGAGAAAACAATTAAATACTGCACTCCCAAAGTGCTAAGCAATGACTAAAATTTAACCGAAAGAACTTGGATATGCCAARGATAAATTGCCTAGGAAAAAAATCTAGAATTAGCTGATTTTTTTCACATTTTAGTATTGATTGCACTGCTTGAGTGATGAAAATTGAAGGACAGAAAATCCAATTAGCAATTTTTAAAATAAGCRAATAGGCTTTGGTGGCCAAAGCTTGGGTTTACTTTTTTTCTCTTCAAGGCCTGCTTCCCAGCTTTAATGTCTAATCCTCAAATGTGCTGCTGAGTACATTTAGTGACAATTCAGATTTACCTATCAACAGCTTCTGAATTTTCTATAGCACAATGGGTGTTGTTTATCTTAATCAAAGTCAGTCTTCTCAGCTTTAAGGTGCACCTCCCTTACTCTCTCTCTTCTTCTGCCTTCCTGACAGTTTAGTATTCGAGAGGTGTGCCTATGCAGCCAGGAACAGAAGATTTGTTCAAACAGAAAAAAATAAAATCTGGCACCTGATCAAGAGAACTGGTTTAAATGGGTTGTCTGGCAAGCAGGTCACACACTAGGGGTCTCTGATTATACGCAGAATTCTCCACAATGTGTCCTGAGGAATGGAGACAGAAAGTAAAAAAAACCAAACAAAACAACCACCACTAACTGATATTTTTGAGGCATTTTCACTAGCTTTCCTAGGGACAATGTCTGGTGAAAAAGGAACTCTGACTTGCTGAATACAGATTAGTTCTTAATGAACAGAGAATGGAGGGTGAGGTATGATGAATAGAGAGTCTGTAGAAGAAACAATTGTTAAAGAAACAATTAAAGAAAAGGAAAACACATTAAGATCTATAGAACTGAATTCTGTGTGTTACAAGGTTGATAGACGAAATCAGCTGTTTCTTGTTCTACTATCCAGGTGGAAGACAATTTCCAGTTTTCATTATTCGGACAGGTAAAATCTGGACAAAGTTTATTTATGAATAGTTAATACTAATTTGTTCTGTTGCCYAATTTTTTTAGCTTAAACTAGCTCTTTGCCTCTCATCTGTCACCCTGATGATTTTACAGACTGATTTCTATATTTTATTTCCTGTATTAAATGAATGTATTTTTTTCTCAAGTGTCCTTTCCAAACATAAGGTCTCTATGCAGTTGACCATTTCTAGCAGGATTTCTCTGCACACATTCCAGTCTAATTCATCTCTCTTGAAATGGATGAATAGAAGTGTATGATGTATATAAGTGATCACTAATGGTTTAAACAATGGTAATTGATTGCAAAATGAAATCAGACTAGCATTGAGAGGCTTTTCAAGGTGTTTAATTCAGGGATCTGAGTAAAAAAAAAATATTATCTAATCATAGGAGAAGTAATTTTGAGTCTTTCTTGGATCAAATGCCTTGGATGAACTTGCAGAAAAAAGTTAAAAAGTAAAAGAAAAAAAATCTATTTTGACAGTAGGACTTTCTCTACTGAATTATTTCAGGTGACAAGATGAAAATAAGCATCCGCAAATTATATTTATATCGAGAGTTTCAGTAGGAGCACTGTTTGGACCAAGGAAGGACAAAGAAATTGAGGAGTAGTAGATAAACTGTTTTTATTGTGTCAGAAAATGTTTCTGTATGAAACAATATTTTGCCATGTTTTGCATTATGTAAGCTAAAAAGAATTCACATAGGACGTGTAGATTGGTGTCAGGTCACAAACAAAAATAATGACTAAATGAAGGACCCAGAAGTGTTGTTTTACAGCAGCTGAACATAAGAGTGTGCCCAGGTGGTCAAGAAGGCCAGTGCCATCCCAGCCTGTATCAGCAATAATGTGGACTGCAGGACCAGGACAGGAATTGTCCTCCTGTACTTGACACTGGTAAGGCCACACCTTGAATGCTGTGTCCAGTTCCAGGCTCCTTACTACAAGAAAGACACTGAGGTGCTGGAGGTTGTCCAGAGAAGGGCAAAGGAGTTGGTGAAGGGTCTGGAGCACAAATCCTGCCAGGAGTGGCTGAGGGACCTGGGGTGTTTAGCTTGTTTAGCCATGGCAGGCGTTTGGGACTAGATGATCTTTAAGAGCCTTTCCAACCCAAACCATTTTATGATTTTATATGATTATGAATCATTTAAGTCAAACTTCTCTTTTTCCAGATAGGACTATGTATCTTAATGTCATGGCACTCACTTTATTCTGCATTTCTTTCCAGAGTTTGCAGAAACGGATGAYCAAAAAAAGAAACAATAATTTGCTTTCTAAAGACTCATTAATGGTCTGTTACTGTTACTTTGGGATGTCAGGAAAAGCTCATGAAAAACAGGGAAGTTGAAAAAAAAAGCTGAGAAATTAATTTAATATGGCGATTAAATGATGAATGTCCCCATTTTCTATATTAAATAGTTGCAATCACCAGTGCTTACATTCAAATAACATTACACGAATGGCATTAAGAGTGGATAGTCAATACAAGACAGCAGTCACTGCAAATCAAACTTTTCATGGGCCTCCTACTTAGAAAAATCACACAGATCTAGCAGAAATATCAAACAAAATAAAAAACCCAGCAGAGATAATTTAAGCTCTGAAACTGTGAATTTCTGAAAACTTCCTTGTGAGGGAAGTTATTAAACAACATGCCTAAGAAGAGCTGTTGCCACCTCACTCACTGTGATGTTGTACAGTTTTAGGGCCTAGATGATGCTGTGTTGGCATTTCAGTTTTGGTCAAGAGATGAGTTATTTGAAGCTGCTTTTTATTTGCAGAAGTTCTGACGGGTCACATATGAGCACTTCAATAGAGAAACTGCGTTATTTTTACCTTGACTTTTCCTCTAGCATTCCTCATGATATTAATGGAAACTTGGGTCAAAGCACTAAACACAGATGAAGCATAATTGCATGCAATTCTCGTGATTTGCCCTACCTATTGCTACACCATTACAAAATACCATTATCCCAAATATCTTCCAGCAATTTTCCCTGTGCTCTTTCAGCGTTACTAATTCGTGATTTTCAGTATGGCTTGTTTTAGTAATATTGACAAGAGGCATATAACCACTCAATCAAGCATATCAAGTCCTTTAATTTGGTCTAATTCAGGCATCAATGAAAGGTGTGAAGCTTTTACATTTGCTCTACTGAAACTAATGTCCATCAGAAAGAAAATTGATTTTCAGTTTCAATACAAATCAAAGTTTGATCACATGAAAAAATGTTGTCAACCCTGGTAAATTGATAATGAATGAAAGTAAGGTGAGTGCTGAATATCTGCCTCACATTTTCCTTTTCACTGGTGTATAATTTCTAGCCATTCAAAGTAATTTTCTAAAAGATGAAAAGCCTCAGTCATTTTTTATATGTCTACTTTGTTGAATACTTCTGGCATACCTTTAGCTCATATTCTATATTATGCTACTTCACACAGGCAAACTAAATAGATTCTTTGTTATAAGCATTTCTGATCTGGCAAATAGCCAAATACAAGAGAAAAAATGTAAAGTGTTTGTGGAGGAGAGAATGTATCTCTACCAAACTGTCTATCCCAAATATGACTCCAGCTTCCATCTTCTGACAGGTACATAGGTGTCTTGCACAGAAATAACTTACAACAGTCTTGAAAGTTGAATAAGAAAGCATGATGATTATGCYTATGTCTATAATTACTCTGTTTGAGGAAGCTCTAATTCCCCTAACAACACTGAAGAGACGTCTGCTTTTGTTCTCTTTATATTGTTAGYGATCTAAGTAATCTTAAACAGTTCTACAATAATTATAGTATAAAGACAGAAAAATATCTGGTATTGCTTTTAGTTAATGTTTTTATTTATCTGAAATTCTGGAAGTAATACAAATAGAATAGGATCAATCAGTTAATCCTTGATAACATCTCTCTAGCATCTTCAACATATTAATCTTTTGGGTGTATTTTCTATKTCTTGATCCATGCCTGGAGATCTACACTTCTTCCAACAGGCTTATTAGAAAGTTGTTAATACCTTAGAAACATTTGTTTTATRAAACTATGTCATGGTTTAGGAATGGTATTAGTGCTCCTACTGAAATGAAAAACCGCAAGCTGCTCCTCCCACTGAACCCTTCCAGTGAGAGAAAAAAGGCAGAGATTCCAAGCTGAGATAAGAACAATTTACTGGAAACAGCAATGCMATAAGAAAACAAGCAGTAACAGCAACAATATTAAGAACAAAAGTATACAAAAAGAGGGTGATGTACATACGAAAAATGCTCACCAGTTGACCAACCTGACCTGGTGCTGCCTGGCTCTCTGACACAAAGAACAAAATGGCCTCGGGACCCTCCACATGCACATTTTCCCCCTCAGGCCCAAGACAAAGAAAACCAATAGCAGACAAGCCCTCCAGTCGGGACCGGAAAAGGACAAAATGTGCAAYGTTTTTCCTCCACCCAAAGCCATGCTTACCTTCTGGGAAGTAAGAATCCCTTACTCGCAGCCCCAGCACAGGTATCACTCRCATAGAACAACCACCTAGACATGCCCACGTAGCTCTAGGCTCTGCCCCCTCATGACCCTGGMTGAAAATAGGATGAACTATAAAACAACTAATTGCAACAAAGAATGTTCAGTGTCTCTAGAGCACTGTTCATTTATGCAGAAACTAAACTATTAAGCTAATTTTACTTAGTTAAGTCTGCCCTTTCCAGGAGTTTCTCAGGAAATCTMTACACTGAATCAGTATCTTCATGACCTTCATGTTTATTTGCCATATTGTGCTATTTTTAAGTGCAATTTCCCATTGATTTCTAGGAAAGACAACTTAGGAACAGTGTGTGTTGCCTAACAAGTGTTAAGACCCTTAACAGATTCACCATTTGTAGAACATCCATCTTACTTCACACAGTATTCATAAGACATCAAAGTCTAGTAGAGTTACATCAAGATAAAGCATGTATAAGAAAGGCCTGGTCCTGGTCCCTGTTTGAATTGTATTTATGATGTTCTTCTCCTTTACTTCTAGAAATTTAGTTGATTTTCAGATGAAAAAATTTCTATGCAATTAATAGAAGTTACATAATTTAACTGCCATCAAATATAGATCTGTACTCACATGCTGATTAATTTAAAAGTCGGTTTGCATCTTCAGCTCAGCTAGTTCTGTCTCTGAGACTTAGGTAGACTCTTCTTGGAATGTTTCCTTCTTGTTTTAGAGGTCTTAGACTAAATCATGTCAAACTGGAACAGGGTTTAGCCATCCTCCAGCCCTGTCTCTTGCCTCCATTCTTAGTTGCAACATAATTGAGAAGCACCTGAAATTACACACATACTTGCTGAAAATGTTTTCAAGGATGTCTTTACCAATGCTACACAAAAASTTGTTTGCTGTTCTCCTAAGGTGTGTGGAAAATTTGGCTTTCAAAACATGCCAAGACAAGGACCTGGACCTTATTTGTCTCAGTTCTTGCGTAAATGATCTAAAATTGAACTTTTCAATGTAGGATGGATAGAGCCATCCTTAGCAGATGACTGGAAATAAAGGCAAAAGAAGCCTTCACATTGTCTTTGGAGGTGTAGCTGCAGTTTGCTTTGGTGAAGGGATGCCTAATCTGGATCATAAGTGGATGAAGATACTTGGTTCATACACTTAAACTCGGGCATATATATTGTAGCTGGGATGCACTTAAAATTTCCAGTTAGTTGACTGGAAACGGTCTACCACTCAGCATGCAAACAACTTTTAGATTCCCCTTTAGAAACCGGATACATACAAGGGTGTATGTGCGAAGTCTTTCACAAGCAGACAGGAATTTTCCACCTACCAGCTCTCTGAGACACTCAGCYAACAGCCAAACCTCAGCCAGAAGCTTTGTCGCCCCACTAGGAAGGTACATGGTAGAGCCATTTCAGCCCTGTCTGACTTGAATATGCCTGACTCTGGGGAGATCTAGTCCTTAGCCTGTGTGAAAGTGAAATCTTCTTGTCCTCATAGATGTTTTCTGTAATTCAGGGATAGTAGCTACTGTGTTTATTTCCTTTTCTAGGTCATGTACACATAGGGTAGGATCAAGATGACTCCAAGGAGATTTAAGGAAGGGAGAGTCTCTCCCACAGCACCCTTTTCTCATGCTGCTGTAAACAGAAATGCTAAATCCCTTCTCCAACCCATTTACCTCTCCATTATCCTGTAATAGGAATTGTCTGGCTGTGGRTTAATTCCAATTTCTTCCTGTAGTGGCATCATATTCAAATTTTCTTGAATTTCTTTCTTAGGTGAAAAGTCATCTATGAATGGAAATAAAATCAGTAAATGTAGTGTAGTTTTGACCTAAAATCCAGACATGATCTCCCTATTTCAGAAGCTCCTTACTGTGGACTAGTTTTCTATTGTGACAACATTTCATTCACTTGAACTGGAAAGGGCAAGAATGATGTCTGCCTGTCAAATCTGAACTGGAGGGAGATGTTTGTGCTGGTTTTGGTATGCTTCCTAACTCTAAAGTTAGTGGAAAGAGACCTGCTATTTTCTTATGAACTTTGACAATAAGCTTCTCTTCATCTGTGTTCAAATTGTTTAAGTCTGATGTTTTTGTTAAATCCATGGGTAAGTGTTCTGTGCATGTTTTTGCATGTAGATTTACTATGTGGATTTTTAACTTCCTTGATTCCCAATGTAAAAGTGTGTGAAACAGAATCAACTCCATTTTTTATTTCAAGTGGATTCTGTAAAGTTTATTTAATTAATCAAAACCTCTGAAGCCCTCAAGAGAGAAAATAAAAAGGTATGCAAAAAGTCATTAAGATTTTTTAGCCGAGCAAAAGAACTAAAAAAGTGGTATTATTATTGGACTGGTGAAAGTGGGAAAAATAATGAAAATGCTGGAAAGATGGCTCTTTAAACAGCTGAGAGATTGTCAGGTAAGATCATAATTTAGGGTTTTACAAGGGTGGATTCTTATGGGACTGTAAATACAGAACTCTCAGTCTACATCAGTAGAAAAATAAATCCAATAGTAAACCGAACAGCATTAGTGGTGCTTGGGAATTTTGAAGTGAATGCTGCATCAAGCCACTTTTACAAGATGGAATGGAAAGTGATGTGGAAAGAAAGAACAGCAAAATGCCGATGGTATGGTCTCTTGAGCAAAGGGCTGACAGGATACTTTATATACTGTAGACAAAAGCACAGACCCCTGAAAGCAAAATCCTCTCTTGAATCCAGGAACATCAGTATCGTAAATTTACCTCAACATCAATGGCAGTTAACTAAATGACTATTTTGACACTATTCACAATGTCTGAGATATCTCATCCAGTCCTATAGAGGAGAAAGACTCACTAGTAACAATGAACTTCTTGCTCCTTTGCTTTTTAATTATTATATCTTGAGCCATTTCTCTGACTCTGATAATACTCTGCAATACTGCTGTGTGATTCTGGAATAGGTTTCATCAACCTTGATCAATCTGAGGTTTTAAAGATACTAAACAATGTAGGCAAAAGTGTGCTCCCAATTTATATACTGGAGTTTTAGCATAACATAATGGAGAGAAATAATTTAAATACTGTTGAGTACTGATGGAAAAGGGAGAAGGTACTCTAACATTTAATCCTGAAAAGACAATAAACTGTCCCATGTCATCTTCTGACACTGTATTTGTTTGCTTTCTTTGATAATGATCACCTTTGAAGTAGACAATGTTGGCATGATGGACTGAGATGAGAATTGTGAGGAATATTGCAAACWGTTTCATAGAGGGTTGGTGACTGAAATATTATTAAGATGAAGTATGGGGTGTTAATCCTCTCTTGTAGTTGAGTCTTCCCTCTAAATCCAGGCCTGTGACCTTACTGACATGGGCCAGATTGACAAACCTCTTTCTAAATCACATTAATTTCATTGTAAGGAAAATATAGTTTGTCTGGGAGAAGGGAAAAGGGGAAGTTAATGCCTCCCCTGTCCTTTTTTATAAAGTCAGACAAGGGCTGGAGTTGTAAYTTGGTCCAACAGTTTAGATGAGCCTGACAGCCTGTCAGCTGTTGCCATAGAGATGGAAGGAGGTGTTGAGGGGAAGTTGGGTAGCAGAGGGAATGAGGAGATTAGTTCCTATAGCTGAAAGATTACATCACGAGTGGGTACTGAGAACCTTTACGTCTCTACTCAAACTGAATTGTTTTATTTCTGAGCTGAAAGTGGAACACTCTCTTTAGCCGCGTAGTGATTCTCTTTTTTTTGGACAGAGATATTCAAAAGAATTGTGAGTACTCCTAATGTGAGAACTCTGTCACATTTGAGAGTTACGAAAACAGGCCCTTTCTCTAGGCTAGGTATTGACRTAGGAGAACATGGTGACTATAGTTTCAAGGATGATGCTGATTGCTCAGTCATACTGACTTCGGTTGACCTTTAAGAACATCAGCTTATTTGGGACCAAAAAGCAATAGGTTTCCTCTAAAGTTCTCTGTGCCTAATTATTATTTTTACCCAGACCGAACATTTCTCTCCCTCTGCAGCTGAAATTTTAATTGTCTGTTCTKTTCCTGTAACAGGCTGCTAAGAAGCTTTGCTCTTCCCCTAACTGCTCTATTACAGCTACATAGCACCAAATGTAGTTAAACTTTTTTTATCCCCAAGTACTTAATTTTTATCTCATTTCAGTTAACYTGGCTTCTTAAGAAATGAATGGAGCCTTAATGTGGTTTAAAAGTGTTGGTGGCTTTCTCAGATTAACAAGCATTGGCAAACTGGCATGTTGAAGCTTTGTTTGTAGATGATGCCGAAGTGCAGCGAGGACATGCCAACACTCATCCTCRGCATGTTGCGGCTTGCTAGATTTGTGCAAAGAAAGCAAGTTGCCTTGTACACGTGTTTTGCAATACTG
This sequence comes from Amblyornis subalaris, assembly GCA_018881555.1. Taxonomy (NCBI): domain Eukaryota; kingdom Metazoa; phylum Chordata; class Aves; order Passeriformes; family Ptilonorhynchidae; genus Amblyornis; species Amblyornis subalaris. The sequence continues at coordinate 4,929,040 of JACAXG010000051.1, forward strand.
TAGGGGAAGCTGGCTCTAACAGATGAGGAGGAAGATCTATTGATGTTTCAATTCAGTAAGCTGTGAATGCCTTTCAGAGCCACCACCTGCACATTTCCTCAGGTTGAGAATTATCTCCCCTTGCCCAAAACAGAATAGTTTCTCCTCATGGAAGGCCAGCAACATGTCCTTTCCAGGCATCCCCTGATCAAATTCAAATTCTGGGATCTAGTCCAGGGATTCATGGTGGGATTTGGAGGTTGGCCAGCACACATTATGTGCTGTGCATTTCCTTATCTGAAGAGGCAGCTAGCAAGTGTTGTTTTAAGAACAAGCCCCTTTTTCCTCCATTCATTTGAGGTTTTTGAGYTGCTCTGCTCCTGTGTCTCTAAAACTGATTGGGAGGCCTGAAAAAGAACWGTGAATAAGTCAATCAGCAATCTGTGTCCTAAATATTGACTTTGGCTACTACTAGGAGTATTTAGATTCAGAAGCAAGTGCTCTTATTGGCTGCCAAAGGACAGGGTTACTTATTAGAAAAATTGGTCCAACAATCTGGGGAAAATACATCTGGACCCACCTTATATGTGTGGCCATCTTGGAAAACAAATAATCAAGGCCAGTGAAATGGAAAGGATGATCAATACAGATATTTGCTTGCTGTTTACAAGTAACTAATACTCCATATGTACTCAAAAATGAGGATCTGCATGTAGTATGTGATCCCTGATTAGAAATGGTAGATTAGCAGTTAGTTTGATGGTAGTTTAAGAATGGTACAGAGTAATGGCTGCTCTTTAGATGCTAATAAAAACCTATGTTAAAATAAAAACATAATTTCACCATTATCAAATATGCATTACTGATATTCTTTTTCAACTTTGTTTCGTATTCAGGTAAATAGACAATTTTWAAAAACCTGTTGCACTATTTATGTTCTATCTCCTTCTATATTTTARTATCTAATAATTTTCTATTTCCTTATTATTTGTTTTATGCAGCCTATCCRTCTTTTAGAGAAGTCTTTAGGCTTCAATAGCTCAAATGTTACAAGAGATTTTGCCTTATATTTTTTATTTAACCAAAGGAAACATAAAAACAGTTTTCAAGAATGAGAAAACACTTTCCCATAAAATCAAGGTCCTTTGTCTACCTATAGTTTGAACAGCCAAAACCGAGCATTCTCAAAGTCTCTAGTTATTTTTGAGTGAGTCATATTCCTTTCTTGACTTTCTAATGTTTTTCCTCTTTAATTTCCTATTGCATCTCTATGTTCTTCTCCCTTTCTTCTGYGTGCTTCTTCTTTCCATCAGGATCCTACAGGATTCCTTTCCAATTCTCATATCTTTTTTTGCACACTTATTATGTACTACTAGGAAGCCTGCATATTATTTTCCAGACATCTGATTTAATGATCTCAAAAATGTGTTAGCAACACTAATGCTATTTTGAAAAGCATAATGATGGAGTATCACCACCATCTATGTTAAGTCTGCTGGTGAAGTCTGAACTTGCTCCAGGTGAACAGGTAATCCCAGGTATCCTAGTCCCTGGGAGAAAGAGGGTCTAGCCGGGAACCTAGAGCAAGGAAACTCATAGCATTGCTTATTCTACACCATTCAGGAAATGAGGCATAGAGGAAAAGATGTAGATATGCAGAGGGAATAAGCAATACTCCTGTGCTTGGAAGTAATCCTGCATTTTTGTCAGCCCTGAAGTGTTTAGGCCATTGGACTGTATGATAATTTTAGATCTCTTCTAACTGAAAATATATTCTTTTCTATTCTATGCCATGCTATGCAGAGCTCTGAGGTCAGCTAGTTGCTCAGGCCAAAGGACTCTTCAGTGGTCTCATAGAAGGTGCACCTGTAATCCTAGCTGTTAAACAAGAGGATCAGATCTTGCTATRTGTGCAGCAAAGCCATTCACTGGTAAAATGGAGGTGCACTCCTTCCTTCTCAAACAGCCTCACATCAACTCTTAGAAGCATATCTCAGAATGAAAGCATGTCATCAGAAAAAAAGGAAGTAAGCAGCAATACMCATTGACTATCCTGACCATCAAATGTGAATGTCAGAATACCATACAATGTCTTCTTTCAGCTTCCTAARCACCTGTTCCATTAATGGTACTCACACCTTTAAAATTCAAACATGTGAGCCCCCTGCAAGGAATCCACTTTGTGTTGGAGAGGACTGCAGACTGATAAGAGTAGACAGTGCTTATTGGTGATGCTGATGCTTTTGTAGATATTCACCTGCATAGCTGAGGCAAATTGAAGAAAAATATTGAATAGTTCCTCGGAACTTACCTTTTCGAGATTTTTTCAAGAAGTATGTCTAAAGATTACAAATAAGTTATTAGCAAATGTTAAACTTATGATTAAAGCTTAATTGTATCAAATGTTTATAGACTAAGGTGGAGTTACCTTAATTTTCCTCCAGGAAACTTACTCTTTTCACAACTACGAGCAGAATCTCTGTTGACTTCTACCAAGTGCATTGAGCAGGAGTTGCTGTGGTTGACACTGCTTGGCTCCTTCAGCCACCATTTGGAAGGTAATAGAGGTATGATTAAGGATGGTCAATAATTCTGCAGACTTGCCTCAGTGTAAGGTTTCCCTTGACCTTTTTGTCCATTATTTCTATGCAGCAGTATTATTCCTGCAGTCCTCAATCAAATCATCATCTTTGATTTGTCTCTTTTTTTTTTACTGAATGACCTTTTGTATGGATCAGAATAGTGTGGGTAAAATGGCAAAGAAACAGCAATTTCTGAAACATCAAAGCGTATTCCATGCTTCTCCAATGTACAGTCAGCGAAACATTTGTCATAATGCAATCCTCCTATTTTATAAATAGGCTCCTTTGAATCCTTTGTTATCATTTAACATGCTTGCAGAATTTCTTCTTATCCAAGTAACTGTTTTCATCCAGATATAATTTGCTTTCCATTTTGTACTTGCTTTTATTAGAATACTGTAGCTGAATTTTGCTCCTCAGGCAACATTCTCAAGTCTGCAGTATCACTTTTATGACTCTCTGTATTTTATTTTATATTGTTATTTAGGGTGTTTGTGAAATGCCTGTAAATTTTGTGTAAGATTCAGAAGTCTGTACTTACTGTTATAAAGGATAAAACTTGGATTTGGAGGGAAATGTAAACAAAATTTGAGTGGTATTCTTGGCCCAATTATAAACTTCGGTCTTGGGAAGCTTACGAAACTACAGACATGCTTGAAGTTACATGTGTACTTAGCTTTCTTCAAAGTCAGGGCTGAAATGCATAACTAACCACAACAGAAAACAACAAAATCAGAAGAACACTACAGCTTTATCATGTAGTAATGGTATAAAAAATGATAATTAAAAAAARAGTGTTGAATATCAACAATGATAAGAATTCTTTTATCTGAAATCAAATATCCAAGTGTCCTAAGGCTTTCATATTAATCTGTGGAGATGTTCTTACATCATTGATACACAACTATCTTGTTGATATTTGCATATCAATAATTTGTGTTTATCTAGGCAAACACATTAATCAGTCATCATTTTCTTATCAAAAGGTTGACTGCTGATTTGGAGAACTGAGATAAATTTTATGTTTCATTTTTCAGGGCCTTGCAGAGAATGTATTGTATCTCCCAAAAGACACCATTTGTAAAACATAGCAACAGGCATTCCAAAGATCACAACAAAATGGTCAGCACTATTGCAATAATATCTGAAATGAACAACATCATTATTGTTTGTGAAGAAAACAAAGATCTGACAACATTCGGATTTAAACAGAGTCTTGGTATTAAATGCAAATCAACTCCTAATATGGTAGACTTGTTTTAATTAGTAAACAATAGGAGGCAAGAGGACTCTTGTGGGGTCCTCTAAAATTAAACTTTCTAGGTGATTTTGTCTATTGTTCTGTATATCTAATCACACCAGAAAATAGTGTGCAGCACAATGTCTCAGTGGAGCAACTCCCAGTAGTCCTGAAGATATCTGGAATGCTGCTGTTAGTCTCAAGGGGTATCAGRATTTAGACCAAGGCGCTTGAACGAAAACAGCAACAAAACCTTCCAAACTGATCTGTATGCTTTTCCATATTCTGYATTTTTTGCTGATCGCTGTTATTTGGTTATAAAAGGAACTGGAAAGTTGTCAACATGCATCTCTCTGGAGATTTTGTCATCAGCATTTTTTATTGTGTTAAATCACCACTAAATTAAAATATAGTAACCATTTTAAAGAGAAGACACTAAGCTTTAATCCTGCAATGCCCAGGGCACTCTTTCTACAGCTGATGGAAAAGGATGCCTCTGGAGGCCATTGTTCTGTCCCAATAGGGTGCCTGCAGTGACACTTGCAGGTGTCACTTAAGTGTGACTGGTGACAGAAGACAGCAGGTGGTAAGCTTAGTTTAGTTGTAAGATGGCTTCCTGGATAAAGCAAAATAATTTTAAAAGTCCATCTACTCCAGTGAGTAGTGATACAGGCTATACATCAGGTATATCATAGAACCATAGAATCATAAAGGTTGGAAAAGACCTCTAAGATCATCTAGTCAAACCTTTGACTGAGTACAACAGTGCCTGCTAAACCATATCATGAAGAGCCATGTCTACTCCTGTTTTTGAATACTTCCAGAGACAGTGTCTTCACCACTTTCCTGGGGAGTCTGTTCTAGTGCCCGAACATTCTTTCAGTGAAGAAATTTTTCCTAATATCTAACCTGAACCTCCCTTGATGCAACTTGAGGCCATTTTCCCTTGTCCTGTTGCTAGCTGTCTAGGAGAAGAGGCTGATCACCACCTCACAAGAACCTCCTTGTAGATAGTTGTGGRGCATGATAAGGTCTCCCTTGAGCCTTCTGTTCCCCAGGCTAAACAATCCTGGTTTCCTCAGGCACTCCTCCCCAAGCCTGTATCTCTGCATGGGGTTGTTGTGATTGAAGGACAGGACCTGGCACCTGGCCTTGTTGAAACTCACACAACTGGCCCTGATCAAGCCTGATCAAGCCTRTCCAGATTCCTCTGTGGAGCCTTCCTCCTCTCCAGCAGATCAACACTCCCACCCAACCTAGTGTTGTCTGTACTCAATCTTCTCATCCAGATCATTGACAAGGATATTAAACAGGAGTGACCCCAACACTGAGCCCAGGGGAACACCACTTGTGACAGGCCACCAATTGGATTTAACTCCATTCACCACCACTTTCTGGTCTCAGCCATCTATCCAGTTTTCTACTCAGCAAACTACACCAGTCTAAGACATGGGCTGCCAGCTTCTCCAAGAGAATTCTGCGAGAGACAGTGTCAAAGGCTTTACTGTAGTCCAGGTATGCAATATCCACAGCCTTTCCCTCATCCACTAGGCGRGTCACCTTGTCATAAAAGGAGATCAGATTGGTCAAGCAGGATCTGCTATCCATGAACTCATGCTAGCTGAGCCTGATCCACTGGTTGTCCTACGTGTACTGTGTGACGGCACATGAGATGATCTGTTCTATAACCTTCCTTACTACTCAGGTCAGGCTGACAGGCCAGTATTTCCCTGGATCCTCCTTCCGGCCCTTCTTGTAGATGGGCATCACATTGGCCAACCTCCAGGCAATTGCAACCTCCCTGGTTAACCACAACTGCTGATAAAGAATGGAGAGTGGGTTGGTGAGCTCTTCCAACAGTTCTCCTGGTACTCTTAGGTGGATCACATTTGGTCCCATAGACTTGTTTGAGTCTAGGTGGCAGAGCAGGTCACTAGCAACTTCTTCCTGATTACTGGGGGATTATTGTGCTCCCTGTCCCTGTCTACCAGCTCAGGGGCTGTTACCTGGAGGATAACTGGTCTTACTGTAAAAGACTAAGGCAAAGAAGGCATTAAGTACCTCAGCCTTTTCCTTTTTCTTGGTGGCAATGTTCCCCCCATATCCAAAAATGGATGGAGATTCTCCTTGGCTCTCTTTTTGTTATTAATGTATTTGTAAAAACATTTTTGTTATCTTCTATAACTGTGGCTAGATTGAGTTCTAGCTGGGCTTTTGTYTTTCTAATTTTCTCTCTACGTGACCTAATGACATCCTTGTGCTCCGGAGTTGCCTGCCCCTCCTTCCAAAGGTGGTMAACTCTTTTTCTTTCTCTGAGTTCCAGTGAAAGCTCCCTGTTCAGTCAGGCTGGTCTTCTTCCCCACTGGCAGGTCTTATGTCACGTTAGTATTGTTTATTTGATTTCAGCAAAGTTTATTCAGATCTAGGCAAGTGCTGGTCACAAGCAAGTGCCTTCTTTCTGGCATGCTCTGACGTTAATTTGGCTTCGTGTCCTGACTGCAGCTTCAAGAAAACCCCATGTGCTCACAATGCACTTTATCATTGGATTGAATGTGATGTGTAAAGTCCTATACAAAGTGAATATGCTAGGAAGAAATRATTTGGCAAGAGGGCTGAAGTAGTGCCTGAACCACTTATTAGTGGATTTGACCTCAATAACTTTTCTAAGTAGTAGAAATGTTTTAAGTCTTATTAATAAATGAAGAATTAAGAGACAGGAAAAGCAAATGTTTTTATCGAAGCTAGGCAGTAATCTTTGTCAGAGGAGTGGAACCCTAACTTTCAAAGGCTTAGTTCTGTGCCAATTTTACTTATAAGTGTACTGGTTGTTACTAGGATGTGGCAAATCTCATGAACTACAACTTTTTGTGAGAAAGAGCTACACATCCTAGAATGTCTTTGGTATAACTCGGTTGTCGGACATCACTATTCTTTTTTTCCCTGTTTCTATTATTTTTCCCTGTTTACAGGCTTAAAGTTGACAACTCCAGTGCTGTTTTTTTTCCTTCTCTCTTCTCTCTGCTTCTGTAGAGAACTCAGCTAATTTTTCATTCTGCCTAGTCTCTGCTCCAATTTCCCCTATTTTTCATTATTAATTTTACTTTCCATCATCCTATCTGTTCCCACAGGTGAAATGAATGACTGTGTAAAATAAAAGCTCCATAGCACTCAGTTCTGAAGCAATAACATCTCWGTGACTTTTGAATCGTCGCAGACAAAATGAAGATGCCTGTCCTGTAATTCATTATTCTCCCAGACATTTGGTGCAAGATATTAAAAGTGATCATTTCAATGAATCAACCTGCTTCCCTTTTGAATATGATAAATCATACCASAATAAGAAGGAAGTCACTAATCAACTATTAGCTCATTGATGYTTTCATTGATGTGAATTAGTATAATTAATACAAAAACCAGCAGCCACTAAGTTTGACGTGAAAGTCAATATCATTGCTAAGAGTGACACAAGCTGAAGAAAGCAGTACATGACAGTATTTAACAGTACAAAAATGTGTTGTATAGCATTTTGTCTATAACACATCACGTGCTTTTTTACCTTTTGCTGATAATAAATTGTGCATCAGAAACTTCCCCTTTAATACAGGTGTAGTGGATGGAGACATACACTTCACTTGTAAGACAGAATCAACAATATTATTGATATAACATTGTTATTGTTATTGATATAACAAAGTTCGATTGTAAATGCGACAGTGGTTTAGCAAGATTCGATGGCAATGWATACTAGATTTAGTGCATAGAGAACAGGGTCAGGCAAAACTGCCAGGGAGACCCTCTAGTTGAGTCATGAGGTTCAGAAAGGACTCCCTTGTGTCCTAAACCACCTCTCAGAGGGGAGTATAGGTGTGGCTGGATCCACTTCTAGTCCCAGAGTTGGTCAATTGTTTATGTCTAAAGGATTATATACACACGATCAATCCTTTATAGCTCTTAGCTAAGATTTCAAAGTCGACTGACTTATTGTCTTATTTGCTTGCCAGCAAGACATCTGGGTCGCTGTTCCAGACAGCCTTGGGCTATTGTCATCTGTCCCCCAAAGTCCAGAGTAGGCTGGATGCAGMCATCAAAACCACCCCTGGTGGCTATGTCTTAAGTGGGGGCAGCAGTGAACTCTGCTACAACAGGTATACAGAGAGTCATTCACTTACATATGTCGTGAAGAGTCCAAAATTAGTGGTAAACTTACTTCAGACGTTAGGTAGGTAAGATTAGACAACAGGGTTCAGTGTAGACCTTTGACTCATTCTGGATCTATATTCTAATATTTTCCAAAGGTCACACCATGGATCATATACTCCAGAAATTGAAATGTCTATGTTTCTTTTTGAAGTACTGTGGAGGCACAGAGATGCTTAATTTTCACAGTACTCAAGATCAAGCTGCTTAGATCATTTGATCAKCTTTTAGGCAAAAAAGTAGGTCTCCTGTGAGAGTATTAATGATATTTGCAAATGAAGACTAAAATAGGATCAGAACTTGTGAATTCTACTTCATAGAAATATATATGCATTAAAAAGACATCTAGAGTATATTTCTGAATGACCGTACATATTTTAATACTACTTTTTATAGTTATATTAATAAATTATGCTTTATACATGCTCTAAGCATATTCAAATTTAGTAAATGTAGTAGCCATTGGCAGTTAGACTAGATTAATTTTATAGGTCCCTTTCAACTAAAATATTCTATTCTAAGATTTCTGAGGTGCAAACACCATGAGCCATATGRAGGATACCACATTCCATCTGTAAGGGCAGAATTACACCCTGAAGTGCTGCAAGCCACAGGAGATGGGAATATGGGACAGCTTGTACTAATTGGTCATAGCCATGTGATTGAGAAACTGGGCTGAGAACAGAGAGTCTGACTGTGAAGGGTTTATGCTTATGTCTAAGTTTTATACTTGTGAAGTGGTGGCTGCTTCTGTGCAATTGGTAGAAGTCTGTCAGCATTTCTATGACAAACAGGAATTCTGGTATTAGGCTTGAGTGGCTTTGGGGTTTTAAATGCTTCCTGAGTGAGAAAGAAAAAAACCCCCCACAAATGAAAGTAAAGGCAATTCCAATAATATGCACACTAACTCACATGGTACTGCTGTCATTTCCTCCATAAAAAATGTTGAACAGATCACAATGCCTCTGTGTTTTCTGASTTTTCGCCCATTTCTGAATGAAATGAAATTACTTTAAACAATATTTTTGTAACATACTTGTTAGTGGCAGTTCTAGATATTCAGCTGTTCTTTTCACATCGATCTTTTCTGTATATTCTTTCTCCAAAGATACCTTTCTTTACTTAGTAGCACTGAGAAATGCTATTCAAAACACTGAGAAAAAGATATAAAATGTGTGGACTGCCTGTCCTAAACCATGAAGTCCTGCAATCTTGAATTTGATTGGTCTTCAAGAAWGCTGATGACAAGTATTTTGCAATAAAATCAGTGAAGACATGGTATTTACAGAGTTCCACATAATTAAATTCTGAAAATACCTCACAACTGCCTTTCTGTTCAATTTTATTGGCCAAAGAATACATTTCTTTATGCCTGTATCAGAAAGGTCCAAAGCCGGGACTCCTAGTTTCGAAACATTGTTATCAGTGTTGCTACCATTTAGCTGACCAGCCTAAGAGATTGTAGATTCAGGGTTGTGTCACAGCTGAAGCCTTGGTCAGGTGACATGCAAGGACTGACACTGCTGCACAGCRTGGCATCATTGGCAGAGCAAGGACTACTCTGCAAAAAAGTTTTTGCATTGCTGAATTAGATTTTTAAGAAGAGATTATCTGAACTCTTTCTGATGACTGAGTGAAGCCAGYGTGAAGCAGATCACCAAAATTTAGAGAGCTTTTTGTCTTCTCTCCAGGTCCTGAAGGTGCAAAAGGAAGCCATGAGTGTTGCTATTTGTGTGAAATAAAACCTATGTGAATATTTTTTTTTTTATTTCACATGTGTTCTATATCTTGCAGTTTATAGTCTGTTGTGTCTTCCCTGAGTCAGAAGTGTCACTTCTTTTCCCCATGCTGTTCTACATTTGAAGCTTCTAGAAATTACCTTTTTAATGGTATGGAAACAGGCATTGAACACACATTGAAYGTATTAAGCATTTAAATATTGCACAAAAGCTACAATGTAAACTCACAGAAGCTATTGGTCTAAGAAAATTATATTATGGCTGAATTTTATTCCTTTATTGTGCTATCTTTTACTTTTGCATCCTTTACTGTTAATTCCTTTCAAAATTCCTATTTATTCTTTAAAGTTACATTAGATGAGTTGTCTATGTTTTCTTCAWTTAGACAACAGTTTTCATTCAAATAAAATTGCTGTGCTCCCAATATTTGCTTTTGTCACCTCATTGTTGCATTTTTTTATTAAGGACAATTATTATCACTTGAAAACTGTCTAATTTTTGTGCACAGTAACTCCTTTTTATATAATTTATAACTGTAGGGGCATACCCATAGTAGCATTATAACATATTACAAATTGGTAACTGTGATGCTGTTACCAGATATCACATAAAATATATTTAATGACCTTTCCATACAGAAGAGAGATACTTTAGCTCATTGCATTCTGGACGAAGCTGGGTATATTCACTCTGGCTATTATGGTTTATAATACTTTCTGCTGCAAGTTTTAAAGTCTATCAGAATTCCCTGTACACAAAATAGGTCCTACCATATGTCAGGTAAAAAAAATGTAGTTTGAAAACTCCTTAAATACATAYTTTTCAACAATGGTTATTAAGGTTATTTATGGAACTATATATTCTCAGTGTCTGGAATTCATAGCTACAGGAAGTCATAGAATAAAATATCAGAGCTAGATTTGAAAAGTATCTGGCTCATTTTATGACTAGAGTAATGTTTGTGGGTGGTACATCCCTTAACGTGGCAAGCCTGTGCAGGTACAGGTGCGAGCGCAGATTCATTACCTTGAAGGAGAGAGGAACTTAAAATCTGTCTTGTTCTTTGCTGAAGGTCACTCCATTTTTCAACACTCTTTTTGAGATGTGACTGTCAGAACTGAAGAGAGTAATCCACAGATTCATTTTTAGGACTTGTTAGTGCTCTTCTCTGGATTTCTTCCAGATCCAAGCTCCCCAATTTAGTCATGCTTTGACAGTGTTAGCCTTCATTGCCAGCATATCATGCTGAGAGAGTATGTTCTATGTTCCCTCTCTTTAGGAAAGCCATTTTTTTGAGAAATGACTGCGTATAACACAATTGCCATAATGATTTTACTTCCAATATGCAAATATACATTTATCATCTTAGATCCATAAAAGTGACTTATTGTTATGGTCTAGTCAATGATTTTTTGTATCATCGGATTTTATTAGCTGTAGTTTTATTACCCATCATTGTTAAAGATACCAAATACCATTAAGCCTAAACTGGGGTCTACAAAAAACATGACTTCCCACTTCCAATTATTTTGGAAAGTCTATTTGTCACCCAGATTCTCCTCCATTAGTATGGCTTTTATTGATTTTAGACTGCATTATATATAGTGGTAAATTGAATAAAAAATGTCACAGAAAATCAAATGGTTCAGATTATTCTACTACTTTACACAGTTGCCTTCTCCAACTGGATTTGCAATCCCATAAAACTGATGACAAGTGTTAGGTAAGTGCAGAGCAACTAAAARCAGTTGGACAGATGTAATATGTCTACACAGTAAGATTTCACTAACACAAGCACTCACCCCTCCTCCAAACACATGCACATGTATACATATATGTATTTTTTCAAAAGTTTAAGTCACAGATAGAGGTAAAATATCATACTTGATAGACTGTTCATCTGATCTACAACAGTGATGTGATATTACTAAAAAAACCCAACTTTTTTCTACTATTTCTTTAGGTTTGCAATGAGATAAAAGGTCTAACATATGGACTGCAAGTGTCCTGCCAATTATTTAAAATTACAACCCCCAATACAATAAGATCAGCCTGTCATTTCTCCAAGCCGCAACACATACAGAAACGCTAACAGCTCGTGTACCAGCCTATACCTCAAGCCACTCTTCAAAGTCAGGGAAGCAGATGGACCCTCCTCCATATAACCATATAAAATATGCATTTTTAATAGTGAGTCTCCAAGCCTCATAGTATGAGACCAAATCCTGATATTTAAAATATAATCATTATTTGCTGCGAGTGTGTAGTTTAATAAAATCTCAAAGGCAACAGCAGGCAAATTAGAAAAAGTGAATGGGAGAACAAAGATCACAAAGATCAACAAATCAGTTGTTACTTTAGGCATGTTTTCCTTGTTGTAATGACATCTATATGAGAAAATGTAGGCATTTAGCATGAGAGGGTGTCTTTGGGAGCCTCCTATGTGGGGTGTTGGCTCCAGCAGAACGATGCAGGAGGCATCATCCAGATGTGCTGCATGCTGCAGCAACTCAGTGCTCCAAGTGGCACTGGCCAGGTGTCTCCCCCATGGTCCTTGTGATAAAACTGGAAAATATTAATCTCATCAGGGAACATGAAGGACATAGAAAACTAGGAGTGGTACTTACCCCACCTTACASCTGGCCTGTTACCTGGAGAAAAAAACTCTACTTTCTGGCCTACTGTTTTATTCTAGTGCCCTGGTGACCAGGATTCATGTAATGTGAAATATGAGGTGGAATACAGATCTCCTCTTCCCTGAAAAATTCCTGTCATGACCAGAACACCAGTAAACAAGGCAATGCTTTCTGCTGGGCTTATTACTTTTARTGTAGTTTTGGAAGGCTTGAAAATGTCCAGTAAGTAGGATTATTTAGGGAAGCAGATAGAGTTTAGATATAACTACATTAATATATTGTATCTACACTGTTACTGTCTTTGCATACTTGTGCAAGGTGCATAGGAAGCATCTGTGATTCAAAATGGAGGTGATGAATAACAGATGCTGAAAGACTGGCTGGCTACAGATGGAGATGTCTGGCTTTCTGAATAGACTTTCTGAGAACACATGACTCACTCTTTTAAGCACCTAAATGGGCTCTCTGGATCTCGTTCACAGCCATAATTTGCAAACCTGAATGATTAAATACAACTTCCCCTGCCTAAATTAGTATTTAGGCAGGTTAATTAGAGCTGGAATAGTTCCATCCAGTGTCTCTGCAGCTTTTCTTCGTAGTGGAACAGCAGCTTTGTCTCCTCAAAAGGCTATAAAACTAATCATAGGAGTTACTGCTTTAGCATGGCACTGACTCTGACTTTTAAGGCCAGGTGTTAATATTTTATTGTCGTCTATAGGATTCAGTCTTAAAACACTCTAAGACGTGCAAACTTGTGAGCRGTCTTCCCAGTTGCACCTAGGTCTCTCATAGTCATACAGGTTTGCAGCACAGAACTGGAGTTCTGATTTGTGACTGGCAAAAATTTTGTAATGGGATTCCTTACTTAGTTTATTATTYAGCAATGGCTACCATTTATTATTTATCTGTGTCTTTATTTCTCCATTAATGTGTTTAGAAAGAGGCAAAATAAAGCATCAGCCTCTGCTCCATTTCAAAAGATGGGAGAAGATTTTGCTGCTTAAATTTATGCTTCAAATTAAAGTAGCTGAAGAATTGGGCATTATTTATTTGTTGTATTTGTTTCAAATTGTTAGCATCAGAAAAATAGCAGCTTTTAAAATGAATAGCCCAATTCCTAAGTATCCTTAAGTATGAAGTCATAAATTTTCCATATAGAATAGTAGCATTTTATTAAAAACACTATCCATAGTCTGTACTTGCAGTCAAAGCAGAAAGTATGGAAGATAAAACACCATGTCAATTTATCTTTATGCTGTGAAAAATACAACTGAAAAGAAASTTGCATTACTGAAAGAAAAATCAAATTACCCTGTGTATATTTAAAATAATGCCAGCTTATTTTTCATGTATTCCTCATGAATGCAAACGATACCTGTTTCTTGTTAAGCAGACCTGCTGAGTATAATACTAAACAAAAGCAGAACAGAACCTGTTCACCAGGCTGAAGAATTCAAGCAAAATCAAAGGTCTGTGTTTCTTATGCCAGAAAGGAGACATTACCAAGAAACCATTGCAAGCTATTGAGCTTCCATGGAATAATTTTCCCAGTGGTTGTATTCATGGCAGTACAAGAACATGATGCACTAATTAATTTTAACTTACATAGATTATTCTGCTCAACATGAAGAGYGTGTTATGGCTATTCTGACAAATACATGAAGCTCTTTGCATGGCACATAGTGCACGTGATATTTAGATAGCGAGTGATCATTTGAGATTGTGGTGTCTCTTTCACATAATGAATCCAGCTTTCTGTGATTTTAAGATTCTGCACAGCCAAAGAATACAGACAGACAGACAACAAATACCTAGATGAATGCATGTTGTATGCTTAAATGCATAAAACTCTTTTAACTGAAATCATCYAGACCGTAGCCAGCTTCAGCAGCTGAAGGTGTGTATTTGCATTCTAAAGGTCATATGTGAATYCAGAGACTCACAAAAAAGCCCCCCACACCTACAGAAACAATTATTCTTTCTTTTTGTTCTTGCTTAAAAAAATAGTATACCATTATGCCTTATGCAAAGGTACAGTAATTATGTGCTTTTGGTTTTATCAGTATCTTGGAATAGGTCATGAAAATAAGCCCATCTCCTAAACAGAGAGASGCTCTTTGCTATTATCAAATTGTCTAATATCTAGCACAATTAATTGATCATTATTCTTTGAAAGCTTTCCTRGCTATATGGAATATTTCACAACTGTGGTTTGTGCAACTTAAAAGYTGGTTTGACAGGGCACATCCAGATGAGTTAGGTAGGCCAGCATTACTGGGTTATTCAAATGGCCATTTTTTGTAATAAATGTCTTGATTTCTCCATCCAAAGCAACACTTCACCACCAATTCAACTTGGTCTAAGTGAACTAGTTCATCTGCAGTACAGTGTAGCTGAAGGTTTGGCTCATGGAAACTCTACCTGCATCAGAGTTGTGTTGACTGCCCAATGAATATGATTGTGAGTAGCTCCTGGACAGGAGGATGATTAGTCTAGGCACTGTAGCTACATCGCTTCCACTTCTGAACGTAACTCATTCACAGCCAGCCTGGGGATCCCAGGCAGGCCTATCTGTCCTGGAGTGACTTTATGATGCTATATATCCCAATCGCCTGCTTAATGAAAAGTATTAACTCTGTGTCTTTAAGCTGGCTCGAGAAGCCAGGAGCTATGTTTTGGTTTTCTTTGAAGGATATTTACATTCTTTTACTTATCAACTCACTATGTTGTGATTCTCAGGAGAAACGCTGCTTTTTCAGGAGAGAACTTCTCAGCAGTCACTTTCTCTACACTTGAAGGCGAAGGGACACTTTTTTTCACTTTTACCTTTTTTCTTCTTGTGAGCTTTCGCCCTGCTTTTACTCAGCTGAGGGATATTCGGAYGGAGTTAAAACTTGCTTTTGGCTTTTTCCCTCCTCAGCCTGAGGCAAGGGAAGAAGACAGGTTTTTTTTCTCCTGGGATTGTAGTTTTTTCCCTCTTCCTTTGGAACTTTACAGCAGACCACTGAACTCTGAGGCCTACACCCTGGGCCTGGGAAGAGAGGCCTACACCACCTCTCCCGGAGGGAGACAGAGCAGAAGACCACACCTGCCAAGGACTCAGGACTTTGATTCATCCAGGTTGTCCTCATCAYGAGAGGTTTATTATCTAACATTATTCACTTTTTTTTGTTCTTTTCCCTTCCCCTGGTGCCTGCGTGCACACCACCCCCCTCCCCCCCCCAGCAGCTGGGTTTTGTTAAATAAACAGGTTTTTTTTCACTTTCCTCCAAGAAATTCTTAAGGGGAGGGGGAGAGAGTTTTGAACCCTATCTTTTGCAGAGGAGGCTCTTTGAGTCTTCCTCCTAAGTTTGTCCAGACCGTGACACTATCCAAGGTGTATYACTACAGCACGTGCATTTGGGCATTTGTCTGAAACACAGCTAATAACAGCTGGGGAGACAAGGAGGGCAAAACCTTTTTACTTTGAGGTACCCTTTGCCACAGTGATCTATACCTCTGTGAGTTTGAGATAAAATGCTGTAGTATACTCTGCGTGGATCTATAGGCTGAAATGGAAAGGGGAGTGTCAATAAAATACAGTTGCCTACATAGGTAGTATTTTGTGTTTGTGCAACATTGATCTCCAGTGACTGCTGATTTGTTTCTGGATGGAAGCTTGACTGGATGGAGGTTGACTGTAAAGCTCAGGCTGTGTGAGATCCAAGTGCTACTCTGTGTCATTATGACATGCTGAACAGTTACTATTAGCTAATTCTCTATTTACTGAGAAGACAGTGTTGCCAGAAGCTCCTGTCCTCATGTCCTTCAGGACAGATCCAAGGATTTAAAATTAGCGTTTTCTGCCTGGACTTTGCTCTCTTTGCTTTTCGTGTTGCAAAGGTAATCTTTTCACCTCTGCATTTAGGTCACAAAAACATTGAAGTCTGTACAAATCCTGTTGTTTGATGTGTGAAATACTGTATCTTTCAGATATATTTTGTATTGGACAGGACTGTATTTGAAATGAATGATTATCACATCCAGATGGCTCAAGCTTGTCGTGGATACTTATTTACATTTTCAAATTGAAAACACTGACATAATAATCAAATGCAAATCAGGTAGAAGGAGACCTCACCAGCTCAAGTATGTCCCTTTTGCTAGATTAAATGGACCCATTGATAAATTTTTCATTGTTTTCTGTGGTCATGATTAATATAGAAGATGGTGCCTATAACAACATTGTGCTATATTTTTGAGAGTGATTATCTGCAATTACATAGGCACATATTCACTCAGTTTTGTGCATTTCTACTTCAGATATGTGTATTTAAGCAGTGTTTCTAAAGCTTCTTTCAATCAGTCATCCTAGTTCCTTCGTTAGGTTTTTATTTTCCTTTGCAAAATTCTGGGTTCATAATACTTTTGGTAGTAAGAAGCTGATATCATTAGGTATATGGAAACATTTCATTATTCAACAATAATCTAAATTTTAAAATTATAGTATATAAGTCAGAGTACCACATCTGGCATTCTGCTCAGTGTACTCACTTTTATCAGCTTTTGAAGAAGCATCTACACACATATGAGCAACAGAAGAATTAATTCAAAAGTAAGAAGTGAAAAAATAATTTCCATACATTGCTTACCATGCCACAGGACTGAGGCTTTGCAATCTCACATAATACTCTAATCTCTGTGTGATGGTTTGTTAGCAATTTAAAATAAGCATCTAGGAATGTAAGACTCATCTTATCGGGTCTAAGATTACTGATGCAGGGTCAGCCTTAGAGAGGGAAGGAGAATGTGTTACAAGCATGTGACTGTGTTGCTGTTTTAAAAATGTTTATAATTCTCTTATTTGAACATAYGTAATATTAGGAGAAAAAAAGTAAAACAGATATGAAATACTACACTTTATCATGTTTGTCTCTCTGTTCTACAAGCAGGTGTAATAGATGAATATTTTATTTCCTTTATTTACTATACAAAGATTGAAAGTATGATCTACTTTGCCCAATAGCTCAATCCTTCTATGCTCTTTGCACATTACTGTAGAAAAAAAAAGAGAACATTTTGAAATTGTAGGGCAGTTTATGCCCACTTTCTCATTCCTAAATGGAAATACAAACCATATTTCAATAGACAGATAAATGTGCTGTGTCTATCAGGAATTTAATATCAAAAATCTGAGCTGGAAAAATGTCTAACGTCAATATGGCAATAGAAGGCAAAGAATTACTCCAAATCTCTGCATCTTTACTCACATCTATACTTTTCCCATTGGAACTATGGAAAATCAAACTTAGAATGAAGAGGTTGTCTCATCTGAACATTCCTGAACATTTCTGAACACTTTGGAGCATTCCTGCCTATTTAATATTGTATGTAGGAAACTGCAAAAAGTCACGACCACCAGGACATCCCAGACACACTAAAGTTAATCCTAATTGGAAGTCTGACATGTGCGTCTGCTACTATTTCTAACATCTTTCCTGGATGAGTCAGATCTAAACTTTAGGTTTCCAGGCAACAGTGCAGCTAACTCACAGTAAATTATAGATAATTTRTAGAAGTCTTTCAGCACTTGGGGATTCCTATATAGGCAGATCTTTGCTGACAGATGACAGTTTTGTTTCCTTATGGATAACAGAGCTGGAGCCCATACTTCTTGCTGAAATGTTTTCTTTTAGCAGGATCTGAGCAAGAAATTACTTTCATGTATATGAGAAGCTATTTAATAAGTATATAATTCAATTGCCTTTCAGTGTATAATTTGACGTTAGGATCTTTGAATAGTTCCTGACTTCAATAAATGRTTTATTCCTTTGCTAATAGTAAAAGCAAACAAGTATTTCAGTTGACTTGCACATAGTCACTGAGTGTTGAGTAAACTCTTAGCTGAGCTACCTAATTGCACATGACAAGTATGCAAAACTGACTTGAATGATAAACAACATTCCTGGAGAACTTCAAATGCTTAAGCTAAACATGTGAAGTATTAATGTTTGCTAATTGGAAACTCTATTTGCTTAATTAAAATACAGTGCCTGTGTGCTAATACAGATGAGAACAGTCAACATGTAGCTAGCAGGCATAAACAAAAGGGGATTACCTACCTTAAAACCACATTTACCTTAATTACAGCACTCAAGTGTTGGAAGTCCGTTTCTAATGAAAATGAGAGGGCATTATAAAGTGAATTGAGTTTAGTGTATTATTAATGAGATTAATTATAAAATTATTTTGCTAATACAGATAGTGTATATTTTCTTTGCCATATTGTCAACTTAAAAAACATTGTTCAAGAAGTGTTGTTAGTATTTTATTGTATTTAACTTTGATCTCATTTGCTTGTATAATTCCCTTAGTGACTCTCAGTGGATAAGAAAGATTGTCCCGTAATTTGTATTRACAATGCCAAAACCAGAAAGACTGCTGTTCTAAAAAAGACACAGTAATCTAAATATAGCCATCTGCAGCTTGGCAATCAGCAGGAAACACCATGATGTTAACACCAGAGGAAAGTGAAAGTGGGATCTGTTAAATGTCACTTTCAGGAGCACCACTTTAGGACACAAAGTGTCTTGGCAGCAGCACATGGGTGTTTTTGACAATGAAATGTTTTTTCTGAAGTTGTTTYTTATGACAATCTGTTTCTTCTGAAAGTGACCATGAACTCTGCCACAGTCATGATATCTCTCCCGCTGTGAACAAATATTGGCACTGGGAACAAGCTGCCCAGAAGTGATTCAGTCTTTCTCCTTATCTAGTTGAAAAAGCATGTCAAATCTTAGGACTACATGTGGTGGTCTCTACTCCTTCAAACTAAACACATTTAACAGCAGTCTTGGTATCAATGAATACCATGATATGAAAGAACAAATAAGCTATACACCTGCTGTTTGAATTTCGAATATGATTCCAACACCAGGTGAAGCAAGGGCATGAAGTTGAGAGCTGCAGAAGTAGATTTAAGTGGGGCTGCGGTGCAGCTTCACCTTTCACTGAGCACACCCAATTTTCAGAAATGCTGCACACAGCCAAGGAATATCACAAGCAAACAGCAGTGGCTGCAGCTTATCTCTGGCCAGTCCCCACTGCATTAGGAATGTAAGAGTTCCATACAGAGTGCCTTTGATTGAAAATTGCAGGCTGCTGTAATTTCTAAACGAAGTATCCCCTGTTCTTCTAAGAGCCATCTCTAATGGCGCCTTTCTTATGTTTTTATAAAAAATGGCTAAGGTAAAACTGGAAACATGGTCTTTACAAAYGTGTGTATTCATACTCAGCCAATGTGTTTCAAGCCCATGCTGTCAATACAAAGTAACTGAGATTGCCTAATGTCTGAATAGCAGTAAATGCCAACCTTCTGATCACTGTTGCTTTTTCACAGGCAGCAGAGTTCTTCCATTCCCTTTCTACTTTGACCCACTTGCTTCCCTTTTGTCAGAAATTCATAGACCCTAATCATAGTGCTGACACAAGGGTTTGCTGGCCCATTTGTAAATATTCTCACTAGAATCCCTTAGGTAAATGAATAAATAACAAATTCAGGGAGTGAAGGAAGAAAAATCAGGGTGTGTGGGACCACAACACTASTATAACACTAGACAATTTCAGCTGCTTAAAATCACAAACCCATTATATCACTACAATTAGATGGGTTTGGAGCTAAGGCACTAGATAGAGAAGGTGGATGTGATTTCTTWAATCAGAATTACAATGTAAGATTAMGGATAAACAACAAGATGATGAGTGAATCCTTGCTGACAATATCTTTTTCCTTTCCTTTCCTTTCCTTTCCTTTCCTTTCCTTTCCTTTCCTTTCCTTTCCTTTCCTTTCCTTTCCTTTCCTTTCCTTTCCTTTCCTTTCC